>CM076396.1:22282290-22392290 GCA_038363315.1 Mugilogobius chulae | reverse complement strand
GTGCATTCCTCAGACACACAACCCGACATTAGGACATCACACAATTGTTTAGCCTCAGATAATAATGAGCAGGTTGTGCACAGACGGAGACACGTGACCATGAGGTTTATCTGACCCTAACTTCACGTGAGAATAAAGAAATGTCTGTCATATATAGTCTGGCTATGGCATTACATTTATAGTCTGTGACGTGATGCTGGACTGCAGTGATTTCGTGATGCACCAGTGGATTTTTCTGATCATTTTCAAAGTAGAGCTGGAGAGACACCTGTCGCTGATGCAGATGCTTTTGTCTTTGTGTTCTGCAGTAAAAACATTTGTCTGTGTTGGATGAGCTGTGATGTGGAGCCGGTGTATGAGATGTATAGCTGTTACCAACTTGGCTTGACTTGTCTTGGCTCTTAAAAGTTGAGAAATGCTTCAAAAGGCAGATTATTGAGCAAAGCATGTGGACAACTGGGGAAAAAAAAATTATATAAAGAAATATTTCTGTTTGCTGACATTTTAAGATGGATTTGACTCATTTTTGGCTAGATTATAAAAGTTTGAATATTGCATTAACAAAAAAACAAAACAAAACAGATTTATCTGTAAACATGAGAATGAACCAGTCTTTAACATGGATATATATCAGAGGTGTCATGACTTGGACTTGAGTCAGTAAGGTGCTGTGAGTGACTCGTTAGCACAGCGGTTAGAGCTCTGGCCTCAGAGCAAGAAAGTCATAGGTGGTCTTTCTATGTGGAGTTTGCATGTTCTTCCCTTGTCTGTGTAGGTTTTCTCTGGATGCTCTGGTGTCCTTTACCACTAAAAACATGTCCAGTAACTTCTCCCCTCTCCCAGGACGAGGAAATTAGTTGTAAAAGTTAGAATCTGGTACAGCTTTTTGCCACTATGCCTAGTAACTGGTTAAAGGTTAAGGTATATTTTATTGTCCCCGTAGAGAAACATGTCCTTTGCATTTGACCCAATGCCTCTGGAGCTTCTCAGGAGCAGTGAGCGCCACAGTGGAGCGCTCTGGGACACCTCCAGGTGTTCTTGCTAGGCTTGGTCGGTACTACTACTGGATGATATTACTGTAACATGCATGTTTTGGTTAGTGCGGGAAAACCGGGAGGAAACCAACTCAGACATGGGGAGGAACATGCAAACTCCACACAGAAAGACTCGGGCAAAACCTGCAACCTTCTTGCTGTGAGGTGAGAGTGCTATCCACTCTGCCACCGTGCTGCCATGGTGAATGACTATTATGCTGACATAAGACTTAATTTGATAAAATGGACTAAGACTTGAGTCTTGACTTGGACTTGAAGATCAGTGACTTGAGACGACTTAATGTTTCTCCTGAAAAAAACACAGTGTAAATTTGGATGAACAAACTGGAAGTTGTCCCTCATGTCTTTTTTATGATCAGAAATGTATTTTCAATTGGATAATTTATGACTATCAACAGAATTACAAGTTGTATTTGATAATTTGATATAAACTAAAAGCAGAGGTCCTAGACTCGACTTGGACTTGTGGCCCAAGTTTTGAGATGTACTTACTTCCTATTATTCTCTTCTGTTGTTTTTGCACGATACATTTGCAGTGTTTTTAGTCCAAAGTATCGACTCAGCTCAGATTTAGACCTTTAACTTCGCCTCTTTTCAGTCTCCACTGTTTGAATCACTTTGAACACACAGAACTCTTCTGACCCAGACTGATCCAGACCAGAGCAGACTTTAGCCCCAGAACTCTGCAGAAAAGTTCACTTGTGTAAAAACCACAGTTGTCTCTTGTTCCAGCCTCAGCTCGACTTCATCTGTCACCAAACTCTCTCTGACAATTAACATCTGCTTCAGCCATTCACAGCTCCACGGCAGCTGCTCTGGTGCTAAAGCTAATGCTCACGACAATAAACATCTTAGATTTAGAGCTTTGGGAATTCAACTTTGTGACTTTTCAGGAGCAGAAGTCCTTCAAAAAGAATAATATACAACTGCACTTTTAGTCTTTAGCATTTACTTATAATCTTATACCTTTATTTTATCGGCTGTCGACACTCTCAAACTGTTATCAATATTGGTTTCTTAGTCCTGCTTTAGCCCTGGTCAAGTCCTGCTTTAGTTCTTGTTCAGTTCCCACTCAGTTCTGGTTCATTCCTTTTTTTTAATCCTGTTTTCATTGCAGCTTTAGCCCTGCCCTACTCCTGGTTTAGTCCTGCTTTAGTCCTGGTTCAATCCTGATTTAATCCTAGTTCAGTCCTGATTTAGCCGTACTATTATCCTGTTTTAGTCCTCCTGGGTGCAATCCTGCGTTTGTCCTGCTTTAGTTCTAGTTTAGTCCTGCTTCAGTTCTGGTTTTGTCCTGCTTTAGCCTTGATTGAATTCTGTTTTAATGCTGTTTTAGCTCTACTCTTGTCCTGTTTTAGTTCTGCTTTAGTCCTTCTTCAGTTCTGCTTTTGTCCTGGTTAAGTTCTGCTTCCATCCTACTTTAGTCTTGTTTTAGCCCTACTTTTTCATCCTGGGTTTAGTCCTGCTTTAGTCCTGATCCAGTCCTGCTTTTGTCTTGATTCAGCCCTGCCAGGATCCTGATTCAGTCCTCTTTTGGTCCTGGTTCAGTCCTGTTTTAGCCCTGCTTTAGTCCTGGTTTAGTCCTGCTTTGGTTCAGTTTTAGTTCTAGTTTAGTTCTGCTTTAGTCTTAAGTCCTGTTTTAGCCCTATACATTAGTCTTTTTTTCGTCCTGCTTTAATCCTGGTTTTGACCTGCTTTAGTCTTTGCTTCAGTCCTGGTCTTGTCCTGATTAAATCCTGTCCTTCAGTCCTGTTTTAGTCCTGGTTCTGTCCTCCTTTTGTCCTGGTTAAATCCTGCTTTAGTCATGTTTTAGCCCTATTTTAGTTTGTTCTGCTTTAGCCCTGTTTTAGTCCTGTTTTACTCCTGCTTCAGTCGTTGTATCTCCGTTGCGTGTTCCTCACATCTTCACGAGTCGGATCACGTGTGGCAGCAGATGTTCTTCTCACAGTTTTCTGCAGCTCCATCATCTTCAAACCTCTGACACGACACAGTTAAACGTGATCCGCAGGTGGACTCAGATATGACACACATGACAGACTTTCACTCAAACGCAGGCTTTAAACACGTAATGGACTTCAGATGTAGACGTCAGAGTCTGTCACGTTCAGAGCGAAGCCTGGAGTAACAATAAGACTGGAGAAAGAAGCACATGTGCAGGTGATACATGCAGCAGAAAGACGCCCAACATCTGTGAAGTACCAGGCGTCTGAAGGCTCTTTTACTTTACATTACAAAGGTTTACGTGCCAAATGCCCAGCGCTGGTCTGAGATGTTGGTTGCTCTTTGTCGCTTGTCTGTCACTGCTTTGGTCATGTGTCATTTCTCCTTGACATAAGTTTACGTAATGTTGTGGTTGTACCAGTTTTTCAAAACCTGATCTGAACTCAGAAGTAAGGCTCGGCGAAATGCCAAAAAATCAATACCACGATGTTCTTGAAGTCTTTTTTTCTTATTGCCTTTGAGGTAAATAAAATCATCAGCTTCTTCAGAAGTTCCTTCTTCACTGTCAAAGGCTCAATAGCTGTCAAAGACACACACACACAAACTAAAAACAAAAGGTTATTTAAGAAAAAAAGATTATTAAGAACATTGTGTGTTTCAGTAAAACAAGTCTAATAGTTTTCTAACATTTCATTGATATGTTTTAGTAAAATAAACTGGAAAAATTGCTAAAATATTACTTGAAAGTACAACCCAACAAAACACAGTCATCAGACTTTGAAAAAATAAGCCCAAAGCCACTATAAAGAAGTGGATCTGGCAACTATAATGTAGCACTTGAGACAGCTCCTGATACCACTTTTTTAAGGTCTTGGTCTGGTTTGGACTCGTTCTTGGTCTTGTCTTGGACACCAAGACCACATTTCATTACCACCCACACTCTGCTAAACTTGTACCAGGAGCACTGACCTGCTCTAGACACAGTTTAATGCAATACGTTCTGCACAATAAGTTAGGTAGGCATTGATATGTAACATTTCAAAGGTGGTCTTGATTTGGTCTCGATAGACCGCGGTCTTGGTCTTGTTTCAGTCTTGACCCTCAGTGGTCTAGGTCTTGTCTCAGTCTTGGGACTCTGTGGTAAGGTACACTTTATTGTCCCCGTAGGGAAATTTGTCCTCTGCATTTGACCCATCCTTCAATGCCTCTGGGGCATCTCCTCAGGAGCAGTGATCGCCACAGTGCAGCGCTCGGGGTCTTGATTAGTGCGGTCTTGACTACCAATATGATCATTTCATCAAAAAGCAGACTGTCACAGAGATGAGACTCTGAACCTCAGGGGCCAAAGTGAAACTGTCATTGAATCCTGAGGCAAGACACTTCACCCACATTGCCTGGTGTGGTTCTGGTGTGTGTGTGAATGGTAAATGGCATCCTCCTTTTAGTCAGCCTGCCCCAAGGCAGCTGTGGCTACAATTGTAGGTTACCTTGATGAAAAAGTTTGGTGACCTCTGGCTTAAGGTCTGAAGCTATTCAGTATAAGGCCAACCAGTTAAAGCCATCTTCCAAACAAAAATACTTGTTTATCTGGTTTAATTTTAGTTTAGCACTGCTTTACTGACCTGTGCCTGCTTAATCTTTGTTTAATTCTGTTTGGTCCTGGTTTACACCTGGTGTGAGTCTGGATTATTCTTTGTTTTTTTGTTTGCTTATTAGCAAAAGGCAAAGTAGAGTAATGTTGACTAAATCTTTGGCATTTTCTTTACCCACAACATTCTTACGCAGGTGTTGTTTTACAGTCCTATCTCCATTCATGTGACCCCAAATTGTGCTAAAAGTGGAGGCCCGGGTTACACCTTTGACCCAGAATCTAGGGCTCACCAACAAATCTGGTCCTCGAGAAAATAAAAGTCTATGTTTATTCTTTCTTTTCATAAATGTGCAGGCCTAAAGTGCATCTGCAGCAGTAGTTTAAGGTTCAAAATGACAGTACGATCCCTGCGTCTTTACGTCTAAGTTCCTGCTTCTGTCTTAATCCCTCCTTCTCTCTCTTCTCTTCTCTTCCCTTCCCTCCTCTTCTCTTCTCTCCTTCTCCTTCCCTTCCCTTCTCTTCTTCTCCTTCTCTTCTCTTCCCTTCCCTTCCCTTCTCTTCTCTTCCCTCCTCTTCTCTTCTCTCCTTCTCTTCCCTTCTCTTCTCTTCCCTTCTCTTTTCTTCTCTTCCCTCCTCTTCTCTTCTCTCCTTCTCTTCCCTTCTCTTCTCTCCTTCTCCTTCTCTTCCCTTCCTCTTCTCTTCTCTTCCCTCCTTCCCTTCTCTTCTCTTCTCCTCTCTTCTCTTCTCTTTCTCTTTCTTCTCTTCTCTTCCCTCCCTTCTCCTTCCCTCTCTTCCTCTTCTCCTTCCTCTTCTCTTCTCTTCTCTTCCCTTCTGTTCTCTTTTCTTCTCTTCTCTTCTCTTCCCTCCCTTCTCTTCCCTTCTGTTCTCTTTTCTTCTTCCCTTCTCTTCCTTCCCTTCTCTTCTCTTCCCTTCTCTTCCCTTCTTTTCTCTTCTCTTCCCTTCTCTTCTCTTCCCTTCCCTTCCCTTCCCTTCCCTTCCTTCCCTTCTCTTCTCCTCCCTTCTCTTCTCTTCTCTTCTCTTCTCTTCCCTTCTCTTCTCTTCTCTTCTCTTCTCCTCTCGCGCCGACACTCTGCTCGTTCGGGCGCACAGCTGTGAAAAGAATCAAACATGTGACTGCCGCGACCACATGTGGCGCTTCACCGTCCCGACGCGCCCGACTCTCCCCAGAAGCAGAGGCACTGTGTCCGTCCCGGCGGGAGATTCTGACGCCGGTGAAGAAGTGGAAGACCAAACACGAGACTCAAATGGACACGTCAAAGATCATGTGACAGTTTACTGATTCTGGATTAGTTTGGTGTGATTTCTTCTCTGTTTCTCTCTCTCTCGCTCTCTCTTCCTTCTCTATATTTTCTTCTCTTTTGCTCTTTCCTTGTCTCCTCCCTCTTTCTGTCTTTCTCTTTCTTCTCTGACTCTCTCCCTCACTTTTCTCTCTCTCTGCTCTCACTCTTTCTCTCCTCTCTGTCTCTCTTTTTTCTTCTCTTTTTCTCGCTCTCTGGCTCCTCCCTCTCCATCTTTTTTCTCTCTTTCTCTCCCTTCTCTCTCTCCTAATCTCTCCTTCCATCTTTCTCTTTCTTCTCTCTGTCTCTGTCCTCTCGCTTCTCTCTCTCTCTCCTTGCTCCCTCTCTCTCATTTATCTTTTCTCTGGCTGCCCTCTCTCTCTTTCTTTTCTCTGTTTTTCTTATCTTGCTTTCCTCTCTCTCTGTCTCTCTCCTTTCTCTCTCTATTTTTTTCTTTCTTCTCTTTCTCTCTTCTCTTTTTCTCTCTCTCTGTCTGTTTCCTTTTTTCTCTCCCTCTTTTTCTCGCGATCTCTATCCCTTTGTCTTTCTTTCTTCTCTCTATCTCTGTCCTCTCGCTTCCATCTCTCTCTCCTCACTCTCCCTCTCTTCCTCCTTTCTCTCTCTCTCTCATTTCTCCTGTCTCTCTTCTCTCTTGCTCTCTCTTTCACTTCCCTCTCTCATCCTTCTCTTTGTCTCTCTCCCTCTTTTTCTCCCACCCTCTCTCTCATCTTTTTTTTCTTCTCTTTCACTCTCTCACTCTGTCTCCTCCCCCTCTTTGTCTTGTCTTCCTCTTCTCTCTTGCTCTGTCTGTCTCATCCCTCTCTCCATCTTTCTTCTCACTTTCATCTCTCTCTCTTTTCTTTCTTTTTCCACTTTCTCTTCATCTTTCTGTCTCTCTCCTCTCGCTTTTCTCTCTCTAACCATTTTTCTTCTTTCTCTCCTCCTCCTCTTTCTGTCTCCTCCCCTCTCTCCATCTTTCCCTTTCTTCTCTCTGTCTCTCTCCCTTCTCTCTATATCTATTTTTACCCCCCTCTCATCTCTCTCCCCCCTTCTCTCTTTTTTCTCTTCTCTCTGTCTTTCTCTTACCTCCCTCACTCTTTTTCTTTGTCCATCTCTCTTTCTTTCCCTTCTCCCTTTTTTCTCCTCTCTCTTTTCTCTTGCTCTCTGTCTCCTCCCTCTCTCCGTCTTTCTCTTTCTTCTCTCTACCCCCTTTTCTCCCCTCTCTCTCTCTCTCTCTCTCTCTCTCTCTCTCTCTCTCTCTCTCTCTCTCTCTCTCTCTCCACATCAGGTGTTTAATGTGAATTCTCTCCTAACACATTTACTGCAGGAGGAGGTCTGTCGTACGTCTGAGCAGTTTCCAGACATTTATATTATATTGTAGCTGTGTCTTACTTAAAGTGTGACGGGTTGGACTACCTGAAGACATTGTTTTTCTCAACATTTTTTACTCTTGTAACTCTTAAGGGTCAAATTTCATTCAGAAATGTTGATTTAGCAGCATAACTTAAACTCTTGTAGTTAGGTGACGCCGGTGGTTTTCGACTTGTTTCCACTGCTTATGTCTTTCTGCAGGTCGGGTGCGCACGCCTCGCCCGTGTTGATAAATAACAAATCCCTCTATACGTATACCGATACATGTTTATCCTAAGTGTGTTATGTATCAATATATTGTTTAAAATTCTACCAAATGGGGATTTTTATTTGTGTGGAAAGAAATACTGTTCATTGAATTTTATTTTGTATTGTATCTACAATGTCTTCATCAGAGCACAATTAGGTATGAATAATTTACATTTTCTACAACCAGCCTTGTAATACACACATTAGACTTACTAACCAACATGAGAAAATGCAAGGGGGAGGGTTGTACTCAAAACCTCTCTAAAATCAATGTTAAGAACGTAACTTTGATCATGCAGAATAACAAAATGCAAAAGAATTGTATTTTTCAGCTCAAAACAGCTTGATATGTTTATTGCCAATGAGTTTGTCACGATATATCCTGATACGTTACATCGAGTACAGCCCTAAATAATAATAATCAAGAGTCCTCATTATTTCATGTGGCTCCATGAAATACTGACTATTATATCCACATGCCATGTTTGACACCTCTGCATTTTTAAGTTGCAAAAAGCCTGTTGTGGACAGGTGTAGATAGATGCACTGCCACTTTTTTTGAAACACTTTAAGAGATAACTTATGTTTGAGAAATAAACTTTTAATGGAGGCCCAACAGCTTTTAGAAGTTAGTATTTGTGATTGAGATCAATCTGACAACCTCTAGATCTACTTCTACTAATTCATTCTCCTTTAAAGTATGAGACATTACCTCAGCTGCACAGTTTTGTCAGTAACAGACAAACGTGAGTCTATAATCCAGATCCAAAGTGTTAAACCCAAACTGGCACCGCTGTGATGTTTTTGCACAGCGCTGCGTTTAGAGGCACACGCCAAAATAGGAACTCTGACCGCCGAGGTCTGCCAACACGGACACACCCGGTAATTCTACTGCGGCTTCAGCAAACCAAGAGCGAGCAGCAGGCATCCCAAACCCAAACATACGGAGCGTCCCAAGAGCCAGCATCCCAAACCCAAACATATGGAGCGTCCCAAGAGCCAGCATCCCAAACCCAAACATAGGGAGCGTCCCAAGAGCCAGCATCCCAAACCTAAACATACGGAGCGTCCCAAGAGCTAGCATCCCAAACCCAAACATACGGAGCGTCCCTAGAGCCAGCATCCCAAACCCAAACGTACTGAACGTCCCAAGAGCAAGAGTCCCAAACCCAAACATACGGAACGTCCCTAGAGCCAGCATCCCAAACCCAAACATACTGAACGTCCCTAGAGCCAGCATCGGAACCCAAACATACGGAACGTCCCAAAAGCCAGCATCACAAACCCGAACATACGGAGCGTCCCAAGAGCGAGCAGCAGGCATCCCAAACCCAAACATACGGAGCGTCCCAAGAGCCAGCATCCCAAACCCAAACATAAGGAACATCCCAAAAGCCAGCATCCCAAACATGCGGAGCGCCCCAAGAGCGAGCAGCATAAGTCCCAAACCAAAACATATGGAGTGTCCCAAGAATGGGCAGCCAGAGCCAGAGCCAGAGTCCCAAACCCAAGTGTAGGCAGTGACTTGGCCCCCCAGGGCTCCCCTGCATAAAAGATTCTGAATCTCAGTGGGACTTACCTGGTTAAAAAGCAGTACTTGCAGTACCTGCTTAAACAGCCTGGGCTAACAAAACTGTGTGTGCATTAGGGCTCAACCAATATGGATTTTTGGGAGCCGACAACGATCTCGGTATCAATTATCAGACGACACCACTTTCCACTTCACTGCATGTAAAATATGCTATCCAGTTAGCCGGGGAAATGTTTTAGATAAAAACAACAAAATAGAACAAAAGCTAGATGTTTGGATCATAGGCGTAGCCACGGGTGTGCCAGGGTGTGCCAGTGCCGACCAAATCTGGAGCTGGCACAGCCAAAAAATATCAGTGTTTTGTTTTTGGTTTTTTTCATTTTTTATTTTAATAAAAAACGTATTCATACACGCATAGTCACCACTGGGGTAGCCTACTTTCTGTCCGTGTTGCCTCCAGTCCTCGTCTCTCTTTTCTGATGTCCGCTAGTTTCCGAAACTCCAATTACGCACACAAGACGGCAGCAGCATGTGAGACGAGGGAAAGGAGGCAGTCAGGGAGCTCAGACCCGACTGTACGACAGGCATGCGGCTGTAGACGTGTGAAGAGAGGCAGCAGGGAGCACACACCCGGCCGTACTGGCTGTACTACAGGCCCGTGCGCTCTCCACACGTAGGCCTAGACGTGTGGAGAGCGCACGGTGATGAGAGGAGCACCAGCCCCAGCCGCTGAGTGACAGACGTCTGCACATTGGTCTGATCATTAACAGCAAATACCGGGAAATCAAACACTCTGGGTACTTTGGTAACCCCCAAAAGATGTTCTACGTCTCATAAGCAGTTAGCCAGTCTTTATTTTTCGTCAATATGACAAATATTCACAAAGTTACGAGCATAAACAGCAGATGAACTCATACGTCTCTTAATCACGTAATTTACCGCGACGTATTTACCGCGGCGAAATACGGCGCATTTCTCTAGACTTTGAAGTTGGATTTTGCCTATTTTAAACACACAAAGCATGAGGTTTTCTGTTCTGACTAAAATTTCAGACTTTAAAGCTTGTGACTGTCGACAGGTTGAGTGTGAGGATGCAGCTCCTCTGTCTGTTTGGTGCGCACTGGAAAGAGAGAGAGAGCAGGGGCGGAGCTTTGGAGAAAGAGCCGGGGGACACAAAGGGCTGGAGCCCCACTGAGAAATACACTAAATATAAAATAGAAATGCACAAAAACTCAATTGAATCTTGGTGAGAAGTGTAAACATACAGTACAGACCAAAAGTTCAGTGTGAATCTACAATGTTCATAGTCATGAAAAAAAAAAAGAGTCTTTGAATGAGAAAGTGTGTCCAAACTTTTGGTCTGTACTGTATGATGGGACAAATAACACATACATTAACTAAAATATCCCATTTGTTGGTCTAAAATTCCCCCAGATTAAAGCAAGCTACATCTAGTTTTCAGATTTTTAGACCCTCCTGTCTTCAGAGCTACCAACCACCAGGGGGCACCAAATGCAATCTTGCTGACCTGCTGACAGTTTAATAATAAGACTATTCACTTCAGGTTATCTGAATCAACAAAAACAAGTCTAAAACTCACCAAATTACAGGAAAGGACACCTGTTTTTTCTAAATTTTCTTGGGGGAGGGCCCCCAAACCCCCCAGACTACAGTGGACATTTATGCTCAAACTTTCAATGTATCAATGCTTTGCAATACTACTCACAGTTTACTCTCTATATTAGAAAAGAATTCAACAAATTGAGCCAGAAAAAGCTATATTCTGGATTTTATGTGGAGAAAAAAAAAAACAATATAAAACATTACAATTTCGGTCAGTTTTTTGGGCACACCTACATTTTTGGAGGCACACTCAAAATCAAATTTCTGGCTACGCCACTGGTTTGGATCAGGTCTGAACCAGTATAACGGACGTCTGGCTCCTGAAGCTTGAGAAGTTTTTTTCTGCGTTTTTTCACTCTCTTGAATGTAACATGTATGAGTTGTAAAGATGAATTTCATTCATAAATTCATTTTCATTCATAACACCATAACTTTTAATTTCACACTGTGGTAAACTCTTGTAGTTAGTTGACAACAGCGCTGTTAGTGTTGCTGCTACAGTTTGTGTCGATCAGCTGCGGCTCTTTCTGCTATCTGGTTGCATGTGCTTCCCCTGTGTTGTTATACAAATAATCCCTCTGTAGATTGTTTGTGTAAGATCGACTTGTACTACGAAAGTGAACTCATGAGCCTAACCCCGGACTCAGACTGAATCCAGTCCAGCTCTGGTCCAGCTCCTGTGCAGTCATCGCGAGCTTTCCGTTTCTAGTACAAGAATCTATGCCAACTGTGCCGTCCAGTGGATCGCGCCGAGGAGCTCCGGATTCTTTCCGTTGGAAGGAACTTTTACTGGATCACCAGAACCTTTCACAGCGCTTGATTCGTTTTTAATGAGAATGAAAGAAAATGGAAGTTTCAGTGTTTTGTCCTTACAACTTTAATTGTGAATAATTATTACATCTCTGTATATTTGTAACTGAATTTGTTGATCAGGGCAGCAAAAATCAGTTTAGATGAAGATCAAGAAGCAGATTAAATACACAACATTGGACTTAAAAAGCTATTTCCCTAAGTAGTGATTTCTAACCCATTAACTTTTTTGTACTGCAAAAATAAACTGCATTCGAGCAATGACTGAAATAACTTGACCTGTGGTGTTACATGAGCAGAACCCAACATCCTCGAGCACTTTTCAGTTTTCGCTCAGCTCTCCGACTTTCCCCTTTGACCCAGATTGGACTTGGCCCGGTTCTTGTTTGGCCCGGGTCACGCAGAGGAAGCCCGAAGCCGTCGGATCCCTCAAACGCACCACTTTCTGTTTAGACACTTTTGATCCTTTAATTGTTCTGGGGCCTATTTATACCGCGCTCAGAGAAACACAGGAAGCTTTTTGATTGCAAAGAATAAATCCACGCACGAGAAAGTATGGGAAGAGGCCGTTCTGGAGGAGATCGAGTGAAGCCCGGACGTCCAGAGAAAAGAAGAAAAGAAAGGTCTGTGGACGGAGGCATTATTGGCAAATTATAACTTGAAATTTGTGGTTTAGGTTGAAACATGCCACGTGTAGCTGTACTGTTTGCAGTATTACTTTTACAATACTTGATCAACCGTTAAGCATTCGTGAAATATTTGTTGAATAAATGTGAAGGTGGGCAAAAGACAGTTTTCTCCAGAACTGGGAATGTGGCCAAAAATGTCTAGATCTATTTGGAACACTATGATGAATATAATTGAAGTAACCAGAGATTGATTTCATACAAGGACAGCTGAAAATATAAGGCATAGGCCAGGCTTATTGCATTTAAGGCCTGGGGGCCAAATCAGCCCTCCAAAAAATCTGATACAGCCTTCGACCAATTCCGTGGTTTAATTCTGGCATAATTTTGGGATTTCCAGAACCAAAATTGGTTAGTACGTGTCTAGTTTCTTGTTTAATAGTTCAGAGCTATTCTTTTTATTGAAAACAGAAAACACAGACATTGCTTTTAGCCTCTTGTTTTAAGTTTCTTTGCCATTTGCAGTATTAAAACCTATAAAGTGCACAACAGTCATACATACATTTATAGCCACACCAGAAAAGCAGCAACACATAAAAAAAAACAGCAAAACCGACTCTACAAAGTTGGATAAACACACAACAAATGACTTGTTTGTTGAGAGATTTTTGGTCAACATCACTTTCCGTTCTACTGCACATGCGTTATGCAGAAAGAGCTTTTCTCCGTCTGCTTAGCTGAGGAAACTTCTTTGAATAAAACAACAAAACAGGATGAGAGCAGCTGTTTGGATCAGGTCTGAACTGGTCTGACAGCTTGAAGCTTGAGACTTTGTTTTTCTTGCAGTTTTTTCTCTTGAATGTAACTTTTAAGGGTCGTGGGTTGAATTTCATTCACAAATGTTGATTTAGCAGCAGAACTTTTGTTTTCTCACAGTGATAAACTCTTGTAGTTACTGACAACAGCGCTGGTTAGTGTTGAAGCTACAGCTTGTGTCAATCACTTGCGGCTATTTCTGCTGTCAGGCAATGCACGCTTCTTCCAACAAATAGTTCCTCTATACTGTGTATACCCTTTCTTGTGTGATTCTTTGTATGCAAGTTTATATTTATAAGGACAATGTACAATTACATGAAGCACAATGTCAGAGAGTCTTCTGGCAGATTCTAGCTTTACAGCTCATTTCCATCTGTATTCCTGGGGAAGGAAGACACAACTGGACTTGTTTTTAGTGGTAAGGGAAACCTGAATACCCGAATACGCAGACACAAGTAGAACATGCAAACTCCACATAGAAAGCTGTCTGGGAGTCAAACCCAGGACCTTCTTGCTGCGTCACTGTGTCGTCCAAAGCCAATTAACTTTATACAACAGGTCATGAGGATTTCTGTGAAAACATTTGCTTTTAGGGCTGGACGATATTGACAAAAATGGATATCTCAATAATTTTTTAACACATCTCGATTACGATATTACCTCAAATCAATCAAAAAATGTTCAAACACGTCTTTAAATTTGTTAGTTGAAGTTTAATGGTCAGATAAATTAGTCGACGAAAGACATTTTTTGTCAACTACCAATCAGTTGACTAAAAGGTCTCTCTTTCTCACAACTAGCGAGTGTCCCAATGTATTTGACCCAAACTGTCCTTACATGACCACAAACTCATAGATTTGCATGCTAAGTTACTATTCATGAAGAAAATAATGCAGCAAAACCAGTGCAAATATCACCTTCTACACTTATTTGAACCTTTACATAATGGAACTTTGCTCATTTGAAGCATTTTTTCCCTTTAAACAATATTTTCGATGTTCCATTTTTGCTTATCTTCAAAACAACTATCACTATATTATATAAAATTCAATATATTGCACCGCTCTACTTGCATAATGGTCTGTGCAACTTTGGTTTGATGCACTTTCCATGTTCTGAATCACATCAAGTCAATGCAAAGGCAGCTAAGCTAAAGAAGACCATTTCAGAAGCTAATGTGCCTGTATAGTTTACTCAGACCCTTTCTAGACCGTCCCAAACACCTTTAAAATATCACAAAGCTCCTTCTGTTTTCTTATTCATGCCGTCCTCGAGTTCTCTCACACCTGAACACGGACCTCCGTCTGCTCTCAGCTCCAGTGACTGAAGAGCGATCAAACCAGAGCCGCGCTTCAAATTATTCATGACCAGAACCGTTTAAGGCTCGTCTGAAGTCTCCGGTTCAGTCTCTGCTCCTGCGAACGACAAACTGCTTCACGTCTGAGGATTTGGAACTTTTAAAACGTGAAATCAAACTAAATAAAAGTGGATTTGTGTTTAGATAGTTTGAAACCGAAGTGTTTTGTTGCATAAATCAAAGCTTCTGCAGTTCACAGGCTTAAGATATTCATGAGGCTTAATTGTTTTCAGATGTAAATTTTTAAAGAGTGTCAGGTGCACCTCTCTCTCTCTCTCTCTCTCTCTCTTTCTTCCGCTCTCCCTTCCTCAACCTTCTGTTTATTCTCTCCCCTCTTTCTCTATTCCTCTCTCCCTCTCCTATCCCTCCCTTTTTCTTCCTTTGCCCCCTCCCTTCTCTTTCCCTCTCTCTTCTCCCTCCTCTCCCCTGTTTCTCCTCTTGTTCCCTCTCCCTCCCTCTGTTCTTCTCTCTCTCTACCTACCTCTCTCTTTTTCCTCCCTCTTTCTCATCCCTCTCTCTCCTTACATCTCCCTCTCTCTCCTCCTTCCTTCTCTCTTTTCCCTCCTTCTCTCCTCCTGTTTCTCTTCTTGTTCCCTCTCCCTCCCTTCCTCAATCTTTCTCTCTTTCTTTCCTCTCTCTCTTCTCTCTCTCTTGCTCTCTCTGTCTTCCTTTCTCTCTCATCCCTACCTCTCCTTCCTCTCTCTCCCTCTCTCCTCCCTCCCTCTCTACCTACATCTCCTTCTTTCCTCTCTCTCTTCCCTCTCTCTCCCTTTCTCCTCTCTCTCCCTTTCTCCTTCTCTTCTCTCTCTCCTTTTCTCTCTCCTCTCTTTCTCTTCCTCCCTCTCTCTCTCTCTCTCTCTCTGTTCTGGTATGGTGTTTGTGTTTCTCTCTCTCTTCTCTCTCTCTCTCGCTTCTTCTCCTTCCTTCTCTCTCTCCCTCTCTCCTCCCTTCCTCTCTCTTCTCTCCCTTTCTCTCTCTCCTCTCTCCCTCTTTTCTCTCTCTGGTGTCTGTGTTTCTCCCTCTCTCTTCCCTCTCTCCCTTTCTCTCTTCCCTCTCTCTTCCCTCTCTCTCTCTCTTCCCTCTCTCTCTCTTCCCTCTCTCTTCTCTCTCTCTCTCTCTTTCTGTGTTTCTCTCAGGACGTTCGAGCCTTTAACCTGTTTTACGAGCGACAGACCCACAGCCTGGAAAAAGTGAGTGTGCGGCCTGAATCTGATGAGTTTGCAAGAAGAAAAGAAAAGAAAAGAACCAGAGTCTTTGTGTTCAAACCAGAGGACGACACTTCCACGACACTTACATCAAACAAGCCTGGGAAAAGAGAGAGAGGGGGAGAGAGAGAGAGAGAGAGAGAGAGAGGAAGAAAGAGAGACACACTGCTGCAGGATTCAAAGAGAAAAATGTTGAATTGTAGTTTTTCTGACCAGTACTTTGACATTGTATTTGCGATTCAAGAGAGTAAAGGGAGAAAGAGAAAAAGAGAAGGAGAAAGAGAGGAGAGAGAAAGCAAGAGAGAGGGGAGAGAGAAAGAGAAAAAGAGGAGTGAGAGAAAAGAGATTATCTGAGAAAGAGCAAGAAAGAGAAAGGAGGAGGAGAGAACAATGGGGTAGAAAGAGAGAACAGGAGAAGCCAGAGAAGGAAGAGGGGAGGAGAGATCAAAGGGGAGAGAGAGAAAGAGGGAAAGAGAGAGGGGAACTGAGAGACAGAGAGGAAGAGAGAGAAAAAAAAGAGAAGGGAATAGAGAGAAAAAGACAGGAACTGACTTGGAGAAAGAAAGGAATAGGAGAAAGAGAAGACCGATAAGACAAACAAGAGAAATAAGTAAAAGAGAAAGAAAAAGAGAGAGGGAGAGTGGGGGGTGGGTGGGAACAGAGAGAGACAGAGGGGGAGCTGAAAGGGAAAAAAAAGAGAGGATCTGAAAGAGAAAGAAAGGGAGAAGGAGAAAGAGACAAAAAAGAAGACAAAAGATAGCAGACAGAGAAGAGAAAAAAGCGAGAAGGGAACTGACAGAAAGAAAAGAAGAGGAACAGAGAGAGGGGGTACAGAGAAAGAAGATGTGAGGCAAAAGAGAGAGAGAGCAACTGGGAGAGAGAGAGACAAGAGTGAAGGGAACTGAGAGGAAGAAATGCAGAGGGAGAGAGAAAGAGGAATTGAGAAAGAGAGAAAAGACAGAGAAAGAAAAGAGGGAGTGGGGTAACACATGGGGAGCAAAGGGGAGAGAGAGAAATAGGGAAAGAGAGAGGGGAACTAAGAGACAGAAGAAGAGAGGAAAGAGATAAGGGATTAGAGAGAAAAAAGGCAGGAACTGAGATGGAGAAAGAAAGAAAGCAAGAGAAGCTGAGAGAGGGAGAGAGAAGCTGAGAGAGAGAGGGGGGAAGACAAAAGAGATAGAGAAGGACTGATAGAAAGAAAGAAAAAGAGGGATTGAGAAAGAGAGAAACAGAGAGAGAGAACGTAGAGAAAGAAGAGAGAGATGTGAGGGAACAGAGAGAGTGGGGGCAAAAGGGAGAGAGAGGGAGAGAGAGAGAAAGCAGAGAAAAAGATAGAGCAGGAAAAGACAGAGAAAGAGAGAGAGAGGCTGGGGGAGGTGAGAGGGAGAAGAAAGAGAGAGTTTGAGAAGAAGACTGAAAGAGAAGAGAGAAAAAGCGAGAAAGAGACAGGAAAAAGGGCTAGAGAGAGAAAGAGAGAGAGCTGACACAGATAGAGAGATGAGCAGAGGAGGAGAAGAGTTTACAGTATTAGAGCAGCGCTGGCTCTCGGATCTTCTCTTTGAAATGAATCTCTCTCAGACATTTAGACGACCGCTCGCCTCTATAAATACACAACTTTAGACTGTACTTCACACAAAATGCTGCAGAAAGATGCTTTTAGTGGACGCACACAGGGTTTATGGACCGACCAGCGTCTTTCATGTGGAAGTTTAAACGAATAAACATACAAATAAGAAAAGAGAGATGTGGCCAAGTCCGGTCGCTCGTGTCTGGAGAAGCAGAAATATGAAAGATGTGACGTGATGTACCAGCGAATGATCAAAGGGGACGTTTGCTTTTGTCATTGGAATCAACACACGAGCTGAAGCAGGTTCGGTAGGAATAATAATATAATAATAATAATAATAATAATAATAATAATAATAATAATAATAATGCATAAAAGAAATACCATATGAAGGGTGATTTATAGTTCCTTGTTACATTACGTCTTGCACAGGCTGCCATTGGTGCTTCTGTCTTTTGGCAGCAACACTAGCATCGTGTTCGTGTCGTTCTAGTGAATGGTTTAAAGGAGACCTATTATGTAAAATCGTCTTTTCTGGGTTCTTCACCATGCTTTGTCAGTGTTCTCTCATCATTAGTTTATCCAAAGTTGTATTTGGATTGATTCATACATGTTATGTGAGTAATCTTGTATTGTCAGGCAAACCCTGTCTTCACCTACCACCTATAACCGCCCACTTCAAAAATTAAGATTGCAAATAAAACATGCAGGGTTCAAAGTTGTCATTAAGACACTTTCCAACAACAAAAAAGTAGTAATTTTTAAATCGATGGATAATTGAAGTTAAATGTTATAATAAAGAAGCGGGGCTTATCCGTTCTGTATCTGTTTCTATTTCAAAGCTGTTTTAGCTAATTTTTGTGTTTTGCATTGGACACATATTGACTTATTGATGATCATTTGCCATAGTTCTTTCTAAATATACAGAAAAATCACAATAGGTCTTCTTTAAAGAATAGATGTTATTACGCTATGTCCTCGAGCTTCTGTAGCGCTCTGGCCTCACAGCAAGAAGGTCGCGGGTTTGATTCCCGCTCAGGCCCAGACCTTTCTGTGTGGAGTTTGCATGTTCCTCCCCGTGTCTGGGTGGTTTCCTCCGGGCACTCCGGTTTCCCCACCAACTGATAACATGCATGTTAGGGAACACTTGGTGGTGGTCAGAGGTTGAGGCACCAGGTGTTAGGTGAATCGCCTCCGCTGAGTTGCCCCAGGGCAGCTTACTATCACTGAGTGGGGAGGGGAGGGGTTCATCTCACTGTGAAGCACTTTGTGACTCTGTGTCTGTGAAATTACTTACTTACTACTACTTACTTCTTTTTTTTTCCCCAGAGCAAAGATGGCAAAAGTACTAAGGTTCACTGCTCGAGTAAAAGTTGTTACTTGTGTAAAGTTTGAACTAATATGTTTTGTAGTGATCGATTAGTTGTTCAGAATACAAAAGTCTTTTGAAAACAAGATTTTTGTTATTTCTGAGTCAAGATAACATGTTTATAAAAACGTCCTGATGCAGATTTGCAGACAAACTTAATTACACAATTTTCACTGCTCATTCTCATCTTTGCTGTTGAATTGTTTTCTCAAACCTACACTACAAAAAAGCCTTTCAAAAAATAAGAAAATGTGGCTTATTGTGAGATAAAAATGTGAAATAATCTGCCAGTGCAGTAAGAAAATGTGACTAACCTGGCTGTTTTGAGCAGTAATGCTAGTTTAAAGTTTTCTTGACAAGATTTTTAAGCAAATCTATTCGTGAGTTAAGCAGTTATGGCTTAAAACACATACAAATGAGCTTAAATCAAGACAGAATATCTTAAAACAAGTCAAATAATCTTAGTAAGACTTGGTCTTATTAAGTGAGAAAATAATAAAATGAGGGGTGCACGGTAGCAGAGTGGTTAGAGCTCTGGCTTCCCAATAAGGAGGTCGTGGGTTTGACTCTCGGGTCGGACCATATCAACATCTCACGATCTCTCTGGGTGGAGTTTGCATGTTCTCCCCGTGTCACCGTGGGTTTTCTCCGGTTTCCTCCCACCTCCAAAAACATGTATGTTTAGGTTAATTGGGCATCACTGTAAATTTCCCTTAGTGAGTGAATGAGAGAGTGAATGTTTGTCTGTCTAACCCTGCGACGAGTTGTCCACTGTCCAGGGTGTTCCCCCGCCTAAGGCCCAAAGTCACTGGGATAGGCTCCAGTCACCCGCGACCCCTAACGGGATTAAGCGGTAGAAAATGAATGAATAATAAAATGATTCTTTTAAGATGAATATGCTTAGTTCAAGTCATTTTATCTGAGTTGATTATTTCAATAATCAATCAGTTGCGATTAATTGATTAACTTTTTGCAGCCCTACAAAGTTTACTTATTTACAACAACAACAAAAAAGTTAGAACCTCTCCTTTAATGAATGAATACTGCTACAGGACAAACTGAACTAGAATTTTACAAATAAAATCCATCTGACATTACTCTATCAAACTATATGTTCAGTAAGTTATAGCTTTTAGTTCTGAGCTGTAATTTTAAACTCTGCACAAAGGAAATAAATGCAACAGTAAGAGTCGATCCTCACAAGCAGAGCGTCGTGAACAGAACCTTGAACCTTCCACACACACTGCAGTTCTGATTGTAAAGCTGTATGTAAAGTTAGATCACTTCGGAGCGTGTCTCCACAGTCTGGTGCACGGGGCCGAGGTTTTGGGCTGCTCCACATTCCTGAGCCTCGCGGTTTCCCTGTCAGATAAAAATATGCGGGTCATCCCCTGGCATCGGGCACCGGGAGCTATAATAACCCCACGACGGCGAGCCAAAGAGCAGCTAACTGTGACCTCAGACAACCTCCAACAGTCAGAGCCAAGAAGGACTCACTAATGCAGCTACAGTATGTAAATGTGAGCTTTGAAAGTTTTAAATCATGTTCTTTCTTCATTAGGTTTGAGTAATCTTGTATTGTCCTGCAGCTGATGCTCAAACACTCCAATCTGTCCAGATATTTGTGAATTCACAAACTTGAGAGAATCTTTATGGGCCTCATGTGTTTGCAGTCCGAAAACACAGCCCTATCACATTGTGTCAGAGTGAGTTGAGCAGGATTGTTGGCAAAGACGGCATCAAGTAGCTCCCTGAATCAGACAAAACAAAGATGGCAGCTCCTGTGAATGTAGGTGTTTCTGCTGCGCTTGATTCTGTTGTAGTAAACATACAGAGGATTTCTTTTTTGAAAGAGCAGAGATGTGTATGTGACACTCAATAGCCGCGGGAACATAATTTTGTCAGGGGGTGCAGTGTGTTGGGAGGGGGGTTGGCGCTTACACGCAAAATTGAAAAAGACTTAAAAATCAGATATTAACGCCAACAACGCGCTGCTTTCTACAAGCGCTGCTTAATGACAAATTATAAGTACTACATAAGGCCAATGCAAGAGCCACTCTCACACAAGCAAAGCCGTTTGTACCGTGTAAGTACCAGAGCCAAGCCAGAGAGAAAGAAGGACGTGTTTTCTGCTTTCTGTTCAGAATCACGCACACACCGCCACAGGCACACTCTCGTCACGAGCAGGAAACTTTGCCACATAGGGTAAATAATGCCAACGGATCATGAGTTTAGCACATTGAACATTAAAACAGAAACCTGACACTTTTTAACGGGAGCCACCCCGCGATGTACTGTCGCTTTATCACTTTACTCACTGCTCAGACGAAGCCAGAAACACGTGGATTTGTCCCGCCGTATTCCGCGTAAACTTCATTTAGTTCCATGCGTCTATGAGCTGCGGCACCTCCCGCATAGGCTACCTGAGCTGCAGCAGCTCTGAAGGAGTGATGAGGTAATGAACAAAGCCAAAATAATCCATACAGACGGAGTTGTTTTGTCCAAAATGCTCCAGACACAAACTGCACCGTTGTGCACCAAACACAAAATAAAACAGCAGAGAAGCACGGCGCTGTTTGTACAAAAAACTCCGTGAAACTTTTGGTTGTCCAACACTACAGTGATTCAGAGCTCGTCCTTTCCACGGCGGAGGATTTGTGTTAAAAACAAACACAGCAGCCTTTTATTTTCGCGGTTAAACAGATCTATCGCATTAATAAAGTGATAACCGGCCAAAGTTTGCAGTAGACGGAGCAGTCTGCCGCTAACAACTTAATATTAAAGAATCTGCGGATGTGGAAAAAAGTTAAACCAAAGACTGTGCAGGTAGCGCCCTCTGCAGGATCGGCAGTGTTAATACAGCTCATGTTGCCATAACAACACGCCTTTGGAGATTAATTTGCCTTTTTTAGTTGCTTTATAATGCAAATTTCGACATTATGCACATTTTATAAGGGTGGAAACGCAGTTAGAGTTTTAGACTGTGGTTAATTTATTTATTATATGCAAGAAAAGCTAAACATTTTTTTTTAAAGAAGATCCAACAACCAAATGGCAGGGCTCACACCAGGGGGTGCACTTGCCCCTCCTGCACCCCTAGTTCCCGCGGTACTGGTGACACTTGTCCTATTCCACATGCACATCAGATACGTCATTACGATTCATTGCTGTGATTGGTAAAGCGCAAACTAGACCTGCAAGTCCAAACAGCTCAAAGTATTTATACAAAACGTCCAACCTTTTCATGAACATTAGAGTTTCTGGACCCGAGCCCGAACCCAGCCGGGCCCACATTTCCAAGACTCAGAGCCGCACTGAACACGCTAAGGCACACAGAGACTAACTGTGGTACCGTTCGGGTTTGAACACAACGTGCGCAGGCTCAGGCTGGGTTGGGCTGGATTTTTGGGCCCGATCTAAACTCTATTCAACATAGAGCCATCTGGCATGAGCCAGGCGACAAAGACTCTGAAAAGTCTTGTTTTCACCTACCACTCACAAGGGCATAGCACCAAAATCCGGGCCCCAGCTACAAACTTTGTTGATGGGCTCCACATATGTACATCTTTAAATTACTTAGTCCGCTCTTGCTATTTTTCTATTAATTTGTTTTTTTCCTATCCATGCATATATATTGAAGTAATGTATTAATTCCACACCTTGCTATTAGGGTTTTTGCAGGTTTCAGGCTTGACATGCTTTGAGGTAAACTCTGTACACGTGCATAAGAGAAAAAGGCTCAAAGCCAGAATTGTAGAGAATAAGAAAACTCTGGAGAGTCAGGATCTGTTTGTCTTATTGCCCTTTTATGTTCACTGATGCGCTGTTTCAGTTTGCGCATTGTTTTACCTACATACACAAGTCCACAAGGGCAACGCAGCAGGTGAACTAGTAGCGCATGTGATCACACTTCTGATAGGACAGATGACAGAAGCAGGAGGTCTTGGTGGTGAGGCACTGAGCACAACTTCCATATCTATATAATTGGGATAGGCGAGAGCAAAGTTTAGGCACTAGGCCTATTACTTCCACAGGGGAAATCAGAATGCACCAGAATGTCCCGTAACGTCCGACCTCTTCTGTGAGTGAACAAGGGTGGATCTTTAAAAAAATAGGTTTCAGGCTTCAACAAATCTAATCCAATGCTTTATAATGCTAACTTTCAAGATTTTTATTGCTACACAGTAACTGACATACTGTTTCAAAACTGCATTCACTCACATAAAGAGCCGTTTGGACATTTGTTGTTTCCACTACTTAAAGTCGCGTCTCTTTACCGTTCCAGGACACGGCTGTTTTGTTTTGTTGTTCCGTGAATCCAGTCTCATCCAGTCGTCCTTGTCCTTTAGCCACAAATTAGCAACATTTTTACGGAGTCGAGCCTCGGACCCGCCGGAGCTAAATTAGGCCTTGGTATTTGGGCTTCTGACTCCGACTCAATCAAAATAGTTGGATGAATATCAGCGGATTCTCGTGAGGTTAAGGCACATTCCGTCAGCTCCAGAGACGGCCGTTTGGGATTGGAAATGTTCTGAATCTAATCGAGCTTTTGCTGTGTTTTAATGTCATCCCTCTCTTTCTCTCTTCATTTTCTCTTCTCTCATTCACTCTTTCTCACTTGTCTTCTGTCTTTACCTCTCCTCTCTCTCTCTCTCTAGCTTCTCTCCTCTTCCTCTCTCTCTACCTACTTTTCTCTTTCACCTCTCACTCTTTATCTCTCTCATCTCTCCTCATTTTGCTCCCTTCTCTCTTTCTTCTTTTTCTCATCTCTCTTTATCTCTCCTCTCTCCCTTCCCTCCTCTTTCTCCTCCCTTCTCTCTTTCTGTCTCCATGTCCTTCTCTCTTTCTCCCTCTCTTCTTTTCTCATCTTCTATATCTCTTCACCCCTTCCACTTCTCTCCCCCTTTCTCCCTCTCTTTTTATTCTCTCCCTCTCCTTCTCCCCTTTCGTTCTCATTCACACTTATTATGATGCCGCATCTTGCTCTTTCTCATTACTCATCCACTTTGCAACCAGCCCCACCTACCTCTCAATTCTTTCTCACCTTAAACAAAACTACTACACTCTTGTCTTTCTATCATGTCCCTCTTTACCTCTTCAATAGAAATGGTACTGGTTACTATCTTATGACCCTCTTTTCTCTCATCTACTTATTAATCATCATCTTTCGTTTATCTCATCTTAGAATACTATATTTATTTAACACTCCTCTTCTAAACAGTTGAAATTATTCATTTTTGGGATCTTCATACCCAGGTAGACCTACGTCACGTCTATTTTGCTCACACCGCTATCTTCCTCACTACTCCATCTCATTCATTATATCATCTCCAAAATTGATCTCGCCTCCTCTCTCAATTTAATTCACACGCTATCTCACTCACCTCTGGCGTCTTCCTCATGATCTCGTCTGTGTACTCCAATCTTATCGTCTGTCCTATCTTTCTTTGTCTTTCCTTTTTTTAATCGTCACCTTTCATGCTCTACTCTACGTTATCAAACATCCTTATCTTACTCGCGCTATTTCCTCTACTCTACAATACTATATCATCACGTATCTACTGCTCCACAATACATTTCTTCCCGTCCAACATTATCTTTTCTTGCCTCTCCTCCTCTAAAGCGTCCTCTCCCTCACATCTTTGCGTGCATACAGATATGTCGGCTAACGATGACTCATGCTTATACGCACCCTCCGCGTTCCCTCTGCTCTCTGATACTTCTCGTGCCCACATCTTGTATGCTTCCAATCTGATACAGCATACACTTCCTTTATACGCTATTATTTCCTGACACATTTCATCCGGTCTATTAAACACTCTCTTTCCTATGTCACGCTCTAGCCAGAAAAAAACATTTTATATCTCCTCAAGAATGATTATTATTTACTCCTTCAGTCTTCTGTGCGCCTTGACATTCATGTCTTACACATACGTTTTTGATTTTTTTCAGCTCCCCATATATACACTTGTTTTTTACCTACCTCATATATCATCCACACATTTCCTTGACTCATACTAAGTCATTCCCTGCACACACTAAAATCTCACTTCTTCTCTTTCTCTGATCAATCCAACTATCCTCTCTACTAACTGTACGTGCGTTGGCTCTTAATTCGGACTTTAAACACACTATATTGCATAAATATGCCTACTCCCTGTGATTGATTTAAAATCTGTTCTCCTGTCACTAATTTAATCTATATATACAATTATACTCATAATCTTTCCCTTTGGATGTGCTATGTCATATACACAACTAGTTCTCATCTGTGCACCTCTCTGCTATTAATACATCTCTCACCATATCCCCTTAACTCTACCACGCACTGTGATTTCTTTTTCGGAGCTTTGGAAGGTCTTAGTGCGATATCTGTTCAATGTCTTGGGCGTGCTCGATCCACACATTCTACCAAAAAACATTATTATAATGGTTAATAGTGTATTTTCTCAAAAACTAGTTTTGCTTATCTCCACACCACCTCTTGTTCACAAAACAGAGTTTCCTACTCACTAACATGCGAGACCAATACAGGAGCTGTCTTCTGACCTATCCCTAAGACTCGATTTTCCTCATTTATCACAATGCCCTGTCCTTACCCTTGCGCGCCTGCATGATCCAAAAATAACACAAATGAAATCTTTAAATATACCAAAATTCTGTCTATCCATCATTCTTACATAAAAACCACAAAAACAAAAAACGCAACCTGTTAGCTGATCCCAACAGTGTACGTTTAATATTCCAACTTGTGTAGGCCACTTGTTCCAAAGGCTGCATACGATGTAGTCCACCATAGTACACACTCCACCACCTCCCCCACTCCTCCTCCCCCTCCATCCCCCTCTTCTGCCCCCCCCATCCAATGAGTGAAAAACAATCTATATATCTTGTAGCCAGAGAAAGAGCTATAGCATCATGCCAAACGAGAAATATTAACAGAAGTGCGCTATTGGCTGTGTCGCGATAGACAACCTTAGCAACACAAGCGAATGCTAGAGTGGGCACCCTGTACATCTCTTCAACCAAGTCTAAGCCAAAAGTCCTGCGAGACAGTTCAGAGGCTTCTACCCTACAAGTAGCCGACTAGACGAATCATGGCGATCATTTTTACTTATATTGTCTTATATCTATGAGTAAACACATTGAAATATCAGGCTTTAGAGAAGAAGCGTGCTGCAGAACAAGGACACACTCAGATCTTATTAGAGTCGTCTACGTGCTCGAAAATCTTCTTGCGTTGATCAATAAAAGGACACCATTGTGATAGAGGACCCATTGCCGTCTTGGAATGCTACCCAGCAGACAGAAGCAAAGCCAAGCGGTACAAATCAAGTCTACGGAGAAGCCATTTTTGAGAAATAAAATGATTTATACTAAAATACATGTTTAATATTTTGCGTTGGAGCATGGTCAAAGCAGTGGCAGAACCTTTTGTTTTTAAAGTTGCATAGTGACCCTTTTAAAGTATTCATTCAATTAGTAAAGAGGTGATTGTTTGGCTTTCATTCTTGGTGAAAATGTTGCTCAAAAGACTCAAACATGGCAAGTGATTCAATGAAATGTGTTTGTTTTCATTTTATAGTTAAAGGGCCTGATTTATGAAGCATTTGCTCATGTGCAAAACAGGTTAGGGGGAGCAAAACCTTGGCAAAGATGACATTTTTCTTTCACACACACTTTAAAGATGTCAATGTCAAACTTATTTATAAAGCACATTTAAACAACCTAGTGACCAAAGTGCTGTACAGGCATGGCATAAAGATGAATATTGCTTTGCTGCCGAGGTAAAACTTCATATTAAAGTTTAGGGTTAACAACCTTTTTTACTACTTAAATGCAGAATTGACTCAAAAGGACAAAGAGAACACACTGTTCTTATCAGACGTACATTGATCATTGGACTGGGGGCTCTAAATCAGGACTTTTCAACTTTATTTTCCCAAGGGTCATATTTCTCTGCAAGTCTTGGCCTCTTTTAACACTGGAATCACAACAAATATTATAATTTATTATATCTCTGTTTCATTCAAAGTTTGTGGAAAAATACAAATTTAGAACCTCAACATTACTCTACACTGCCTTCTGAACTAGACACTAACTGGGTCTGAACAAAGACTAACCCAGAACTAAACCAGGTCTAAAGCAGGATTAGAACTAAGCCAGGAACAAATGAGGTTCAAAGTAGTAACTTAGTAACCTAAAATTAAAGATGTGTTTTCTGATGTTTGGAAGGAGGGTCGAGGGTCTGATTTAACTGTTGAAGGGCCTGATTTGGCCTCTGGGCCTTGTATTGAATAAGTCTGCTCTAAAAGCTTTGACAACATCGCCCCCTGTTGTCACACTGTCATTTCAGTTTGTCAGGTCAGGTCACTTATTTTTCGTGCGACCCAAAATGTATTTTAAATAAGATCATTTATATAAAAAACAAAACAAATACATAGAAATACAAGATGAGTTTAGTTGTTTATTATATAAAAACTTGAAACTAAATCTTGAGGCCAATGACTTGAGACTTGATCCCTCCTCAGCCTAGTGTAAGGAACGACAGAAATTCAGCTATTACAACTTTAATAATAACCTTTTTATTGTTTTATGACAATTTATGACTTTCAAAAACTGTGTCAAAGCGACTGAGGGCTGCAATTCTCACCTGCTTTTGTAGTAGCAACTACACTGCAAAAAAACATGTATTTAGACTTTGTTAATGTTACTTGGATTTAGATTTTTAATCTGGACTTGTGATGTTTTTATTGCTTAAGTAACGCAGAAGATTTCATTTGTTTTGAGGCGTTTCTGACTGGTTCTAAGAAAACTTTGGCTCGAAACATGAAGTAATGTCTTGAAATCAGTTTGAAACTGTTTGAAAAATGATCTAGATTTCTGCATTAAATAGAGCTTAGATTAGTCAAAATGCTTGGAATGAGGGTTCAAATCCAAATCCAAGAATCAAGCAACTTTAACTCGTCGGAATTCTGTTTTTGCAGTGTAGCAGACAGTTTCTTTGACCCTCCCTGTTTCTTGTATTTTGTTTTTAGCGGAGCGTGAGTCCCGGGAGCACGAGGAGCCGGTCCTTCCTGAAGTGGCGGAGGAACTGCAGCCGGCTAAAGTCCCGCTGCTGCCCATCGTCAACAGTAAAAAGGTCCACGCTCTGCGCAAAGAACAGAAGCGGAAACAGGGCAAGCAGAGGTCTCTGGGCTCTCCCTGGACTACTCTCCTCTGCCCATCGACAAGCACGAGCCAGAGTTTGTGAGTACAGACCTGGTTTTCTCTGCATTTGTTGTGTTTAGAGTCATTTTAAGCCCCATTTGTCCCTTGTGCAGAACTGTTTTAATTTGGTTAAACTACATTTTTCAGTAAACATGATTATATTAAGCTTTTAGTTCATAAAAACAAGAAAATACACCCATTTCTAAAGCTCTAAGTTAGGGGGACAAATTAGACTAAATTAGACAGTATCAGGACAAAAAAGATTGGGAACCATTGATAGAAGCATTAACCTTCTTCTCTTCTTCTCTTGTTGTGTTTGTGCAGGGTCCGTGCAGGAGGAAACTGGACGGCATCATTCAGGGCATGAAAGACACGTCTCGAGTCATGGCTCTGTCTCTGTATCTGCCCAACTGTGACCGCAAAGGCTTCTTCAAACGCAAACAGGTGAGCTCCGGAAACACACTTCCACATATATATATATATATATATATATATATATATATATATATATATATATATATATATATATATATATATATATACAGTAATTTTGCAATATATCGACACACAGTTCAGAAAGCACTATCTCAATACTTTAATGACAATAAAGTGAACAGGATCCATTCGTAAACTCAGCTTGCAATACTATTGATCATTAAGCAACATGGTCTGAACCTGTGCAACAGCCATGTAATTCAATTTGTAGCAACAAGTTGCATCTATGCATGTATTTTTTCCATAAAATTGGGTTAGATAATGTGTTATTTAAAAAGCTCATAGAACAAAACACACAATAAACTTGTAAAATGCGAGAGAAAAGAAAAGAAAGAACATTTCTTTTAGAAATGTTCTTAAATCTTAATACTTTGATATAAAGGTTTAAGAACATTCCCTGGTTAAAATAAAGGTCAATAATGTATTAGAAATAAGGCTAAATATTGCCTCTGATACTCTACGTATCCCGATACATGTATATCCCCTTATATTTTCCTCAATACAATACGTATCAAGTATTTAGGGAAAAAAATTGTAAAAATCTGCCAAATGGGCATTTTTAATCATGTCAAAAAACTACATTTTTATAGTTTTTTTATTTTTCAGCTACAATGTTTTTTATACAAAATTTAACTTACAGACCAAAATGAGAAAACATAGAAAAAAAAACTATAGAAAAGTATTGTATATTACCTGTAAAACTCTTTTCACATGTTTTGAGTACAGCCTGAGTGTTTATAAAAGTGTGTAATTGTGGCGCAATGCTAAAAATAAAATGAACTTAAATCAAAAGTAGACAGTTTTGATGCAAATACAATGTCAAGCCAAGTGTTTATTTTTTTTATTTTTTGTAAAAAGCTAGTTCAGTTTGTAGATTTAACATTTGCAGTTATTTAATTCAATGAAATATAGGTTAGCATTAGCTTCGATACACAAATGGCAGTTTTCTAAACACATGAGTTTTCTCTGGTGAGGTATTTACTTCGTATGTGAAGCTTTGAACATGCTGCAAACGATTTTCTGGCTGTAACTTCTTGTACGCTTTGTGTCAGTTAGTTATTCAATAAATTTACAACATTCCGGCTAGTTCTTAAGGGAATTAATAAAGGATCATCCACTGGTAATTTCAGACCAGAACTGAAAAGGTTTGAAAAGGACTTATTAGCTCTTGAATAGGTCACTAGCGTAGGAGTTACCATACAAAAAAAAAGCATGGACATTTTTTGTAATTTTGTAGTATTGGCTTAAACAGTGTGTTTGTCTATTGTTGTGACTTAGATTATCAAACTTTATTACCAATTCATGCAGAAAACCTAGTTTATACAAGGACTGCTCATCATTTTTCTTTTGTGCATTTTCAACCTCATTGTCTAAGCAAGTAAGAAGCGAAAATGCTAAAAGCTAACCTGTTTCTCTTCCCGTTCTCAGTGCAAGCCCTCCCGCGGCCGTAAGCGAGGCATCTGCTGGTGCGTGGACAAATACGGCGTCCAGCTCCCGGGGACGGACTACAGCGGCGGGGACATCCAGTGCAAGGACCTGGAGAGCAGCAGCAACACGAACAACAACGAGTGACGCGGCAAAAGACGCGGGATTATTCAAAAACACAGGGGAACGAAAAACATCCCGTCATGACTTTTGGACCGTTGTAAGACCCACCTTGACCCATAGCTCTGCCTACAAACTCACAGCCCCTCAAGTCCTCCTCACGACCCAAACAGGACCCGGAAGTCTCCAAAACGATGGCATCAGGCTGAAAACTGTGTGATTTTTATGTCTTTTCTCTGTTTTTGTGGTCGCAAGCACTCATTAAGTTTGAATGAGCGGACTAGACTTGTTCCCTGCACACTTTGGATATATTTTTCTAGACGCCGGGGCCTTTTTTTCCAAGCAAGATTTTGGATCAACAGCAACTAAAAAAAAAGAAAAGAAGAATTGCATTGTCAGAAAAAAAAATCTCGTGGATTAGCCTGGGTAAGCCAAGTGTAAAATTTAGATTTGTAGGAAGAGAAAATCTTTTGACGCAACTGAATTGGCGCAAAAACCAATCAGAGAAGCTTTGATCAAACAACTTTTCTTCAAATTGTCTTCATGGCAATCCAGGCTAGTCAAACAAAAAAAAGACTTAACAATTTGGGTTTTCAGAAAATATTTTTAAAAGTAAAAAAAAAAAATCTGTCGACAAGTTAGGTGGTTTAGCCAGAGCACTTATAAAAAAAAAAAACTTCTATGAGTTTGTACTGTGTGCGGAATGAGCCTATTTTAAATGAATGTCCTTCTTTGTTTTCTCTCGATTTGTTCTTGCGCTTTCTTCTTCTTCTAAACTTTTATCTGTGGACTGGGTTATAATGTTGTGTATAAGAAAAACTGCATGCGTGAAGTGGCTCTTTTGACAATGTAGCTAGCCTGATTTGCCAATTGTGCCTCTCGATGACAGGCACAGTTCTACGGTGGCTCTGTTTGTCCGATCTTGAGTCGGCTGCACAGTTTTGGTCGTCTGGGATGAAAGAATTCTGATTTATTGATGTCACAAGACAAGTAACGGGGGAATTGCAATCATAAAGACAGTCAAACGCTACTGTTCACATGATCAGGTGTAGTTACAACCAAACTTTGTCTGAGATTTACCTCTGGTTCTTGGTCTCGGTTGGTAAAGTCCAGCAGCAACATGTAAAATTGGGCCTTGAGGTCAAAAAGGTTAAAAACCCCTGTTTTTACCAACACAGTTTTGCTGTGACTCAGTTAGTATACCTTTTCCAAAGCCCTAAACCACATTTTGACAAAAGGTCACATTTGCGTCCTTGGAGGAACGTGTATAGTTATTGAAATGACAAATAAGGAACATACAGCTGCATTAGTCTGAAAAGTTTATTAGTCTTTAGGTTTTAGGCAAATAATTTCATTAGATTAAGACACCCAGATTACACTTGGCACTAAAATAAGATTTAAGCAAACTTTATAAGACCTTGAGGTCGGCATAAAATGAGGTATGAGGCCACACCCCAGGCCTTGTACTTGACACGTCCCCTAAACAAAACCAGATCTAACATACGTTTAAAGGTAACCTTATCCAGATTTTGGAAGTAAATAAAAGAAAATATATAAACATTTGCTAACAGAGCCACCAAAGTGATGCAAAGTGATGTTTTATGGCATAACTTGGTTGAATTTAAAAAATTGTAAACAAGCATGTTCCCAGAGTGTTGCCAGTGGGTGGAGGCTACAACGTTGTGCTAGCAAAGGTTAGTAAACATGCAACATGACAAAAATCTTCCATGTTCTCATGGCTCTGAAGGCTCAAATGTAGAACATAGAAAAAATTCCCTTCAATTGAACAAGACAAGTGAGAACAGACTGAATCGGCGCATCTGGCGATCTGTGCAGGACTGGCTTTTCTCTGAGCGATTGTGTTTACATTAATCGACAGGAGGTCTCACTCTGCGATCAAAACCACAAAATAATAGTTTTATATCAAATGTAGCTTGCCATTTGAAGGTTCTAAGTAGGACGGCAACTAACAATTGGGTGACGATTAGTTGCTTAAAATGCAAAAGTCAAGATTTCAGCTCATGACAGACATTGAGACTTAAATAAAGACCAGTTAACAATTTTTGATAACTAAATTAGTTGACGATTATTTAAATAACCAATTAATTGTAATTAATTAATTTGCTTGTTGCAATAAGATTTTAATTACATTTTTGTCTCACTGTGAGCCCAAGGTTGAGCACACGACAAGGATAACCCCCATATCCAGACATCTTGGATTTCAAACGACCAAAACTGTGCAGTGGACACTCGGCTTTAAGAAAGCTCCAAGATTTAATCAAAGTGTCGATTCTTCTTGTGACTTGGCATGGTTTAGCTTTGAATGATTTGCTTGAGCTAATTTCTTTGCCTTCAGTTAAAATGTACCAATTTATTTTTTGAGCCATCACAAATTTATTTTAATCAGGCTGGACGACATTTAAATCCAATGTTTATCTTTGAATATTCTATCAAACAAATGTGTGTGGGCAAATACTTTTAGTTTATTAAACATGTTTTAATGGCTAGCAAGCTCGGGGTTAGCGTTAGCCCTGACAAAACCGTCCACAAACTGTAAAATTAAGGTCTGAACAGGGTCTGTCAATCATATCTCTATGTGTGCCTTCTACGGTGGCCTGGAAGGGCAAAACTAGTCTACAAAAACACCTATAGTCGTTTTTGCAAGAGTGAAAATGTAAATATAACGTGATTGGGGTGTGGTTTGAAGAGTTTCAGATGGTATTTCCTATGTACAGGTACCTATGGAAGCCTTGAAGGGACATGTCATTGTGAACAATCAAGGTCGAATCAAACTTTTAAATCATACTAATATATCTGTGTCGTCTTTACCCTGTTTTCTATCACACACACGCTTCAATGTGTTGCCCTTTTGCCCTGACTAGAGAGAGTGGGTTCTGTTGCTGAGCAGTTGTGGCAGCCATCTTGTGAAGGGAGAAGTAGTATACTCTTGAATTTGTAGAGCTAATAATGCATATATTCAACAAAACATTCATCTAAAACAAGGATTGTGGTCGACTAAAAACATTTTTGGTCAACCAAACCATGGCAAACAGGCAGAAGATTAATAGGAAACCTTGCATTTACACCATTGTACATTTAATCTAAGAATTGCAGCACTCTCAAACACACTTTTAAGAAAAAATGGCACATTAATTGATCGTCATTGGGTTTACTTCACAAATAGTAGCCTACTCTTCACCTTTTCTCACCCAGCTGACTTTTTCTGGAACCACACTTCTAGTTTAGCTGCGATTAGCCGAAGCTACATTAGCCACAGTCAAACATATGATGTTGTACTAATCACATACCTTGTTTGAAAAGCTTGTTCCCTGTAGATTTCAGTCGCTGGGTTTATTTTACCTGTCACTGTATCTGTTTGAGATCACCCTGGAAGACAGACAAGCAATCATGTTAGCTACTTTACCTTACTTGTTGCTAAACAGATACAGCTAAAAAACTGAGAATAAAATACCTTTTTGTTGTGAACTGTGTCAAGGACATTGGTGTCTAATGTTAGCCCGACCTTACCTTGCCGTGCAAGTGATGTTTTTAGATTCAAATTAATTTAGTTCTGGCTAAAACTGTACTCTAAAACTGTAAATTTATAGATTCAAGACCATTATTTCCTGCTTTAGCAAAGCCTTTGACCAGAGCTAACAGATTTTCTGAGCTATAAGCAACCAAGCCTTGGACAAAAAGCAACTCTAGATCTACAAAATGTAGTTAATTATAAAATGTGTTGTGTCGTCTCTGAAGCACTAAAGGCAGGTGCACATATTAGTATATTTAGTAAATTAATGAACTGTTAAAACAGATTCAGAGCCTCTGAGGACTCACGCAAACTCAGACAAAATGCTTCCATCTCTATCTGTCAGAAGTAATTCACCATCTGCATCAGGTCCCACATAAGTCACGATATATATTATGACAGATTTTTCTGCTTTTGTGTTTAAAAATCCCTCCAAAAACATGCTAGTTTACTTAGCTCTGCCCACCAAAACTTGATGCAATGCTTACAAACTTGCAAAGGATCTATAAGGTGAATAAGGAAGAAAATTTAAAACTTTGTATGCAAATTTTCCAACACAAAATGGTTGCTGGAACTGGCTTGCTTTACTGCAACAATCTCTCTCTAGTCACTATTATAACCTAAGACTATATTCGCACAAATCGTGACTATTTTTTGTTATATTTTCATTTCTCTCTACGGGACAAGATGGATTTCTGTGAATTTGAGAAGTCAGATTTCACGAGAAACCGGCTGCTGAACAAGATACATAATTTTACAAAACAATCAGCAAATACGATTGGACAAAACTTTGCCTAAAACACAAGCTATGCCTCTTATTTCTGTCCATTTCATCTTTTGAATTCTGTAGACTTCTTTGTAACTAGCCATCCTCACTTCTTTGCTGGCTTGACAATGTTAAATATATGTTTTTACCCTGTAGAAATGTTAAATGTAAATATGTATAGCTGTTTTCCTATATGTAAATGTTTTATGTCCTTCCTGGCCACCGTAGCCTTCTCACATCCAAATACATTCTCCACAATCGTGACGTGAAAGTGACTTGGATAAAATGGGGCTATTTCTCGGGTTCTCTTCTTATAAAAAATCTTAACTTTTGTGTCATTTCGGGACAAAAAAATGGCAGGATTAACGGACGATGAACCACTTTTTGAGACACTTCTTTCTCGGATAAGCTACGACGTTGCGTTTTGTTTTTGTGATTGCCAATGTATTTGATGATGCCAGAGAAAGTGGGAGCCGTTGGATTTGAGCTTGAGATCCAAAATGGCGACCGGTTGTGGATGTCTTTAGCCCCTCGTTTTCAACACCAAACTCCACTTTCGAAAAAGCAGCTTGCACTTATCTCAGTTATTACTCTTGATACGACGCACAACGACGTTCGAAAATGTGGTTAAGAACAAGGCTTGGTATTTACACAAAGATAATATGTAAACCTCATCTTGCTGTGTAAACTTAGACAAATATGTTGAATCTTTCATTAGTGTTATGCAGCTTCATTTCCCCCCTCAAATGTTATGCTGACAAGTTATATAGCCAATCAAATCACACATAACTTGGAGTAGCAGTGCAATCCATGCAACTAACTGGAATATTTCTTCAAGGAGTTCACTAAATTACTTTGTACTTAAACAATATGGCTAAAGCTGCTGTACCTTTTAAACCAGTGATTCTCAAATCACTGTTGCACCAGATCCAATCTTTGACAATATTAGGCCTACATTAGAGCTTGCAATGCTTTAAAATAGGATTAAACCAGGTCCCAAACAATAGTAAACTATAAATAAGGCAGTTCTAAAGGAAGACGAAAAAACAAAATCAAGATAAGATAAGATATCCTTTATTTGTCCCACAATGGGGAAATTCCAGTGTTGCAACGCACATTTTAAGAACAGCAGGGAAAATAGAAACATGCAATCAAACAAGATAATATAAATAAAATAGACTTAAAATATATATAAAGATACAATAATTAAAAGACTAAAAACATGAAAAGATTACTTTCTAAATTACACAAATGCTGCAACTGCAAAGACACCAGTGGTACGCTGACTGCAGTTTGAAAGACACAGTAGACTACACAAAACTAATCATTCAAGGTGAGGTACATTCAAAACTGTAAACCTGGGTTAGGGTTGTGCAAGTCAGATGAGCCATAAAGATCCGAGCCCTGGTAGTCTCACCAGAACAGGGCTTTTAGTTAGTTTAACTAAAAGCCCTGATGAAGATCATTATGATTCAAACGCATTGGCGCCCCAGTACATAATAAAGGACTCCTAATTCTACCATTCAGCGTGGATCAGATCTTTATGCCTCATCTGACTTGCAAAGGAAGGCAGGTTTGCAGTTTTGAATGTACTTTGTACTCCTTGAAGAACACCTGACTGTCTTTTACTGGTTGGCACATTTTCTGACCCAGAGAAACACTTAGTGTGTGAAGTGGCAATCCCTTACCAGTTCCCCAGATCTGGGTCCACCTGGGTGCACTCTTAATTAATGTGGGTTTAAACCTTCATTTAAAGTGTAGTGTTTGCACCTGGACTTGCAGCTTCAAGTTGTCTGGAATACACTGTTCTGCATTTACTGTAACTGCAAGGATAAATATAAGTGTGTCCAATTTGACATACAAACATGTAAAGTTTTACCTCAACCAGTGTTAAACGCCTAACTGTCAATGTCTCGCAAGTGGTAATCAACATATCAAAAGTTGTTTTGATTATATGCCCAGCTTTGTTCATCATCCAAATGTCAAAATGAGCTTGTAAAAATAAGTTGTGCATTGGTGGGATGTAGGAAATGCTCCAGTTGCTAGTTGCTTGGAATGCACCATTAACTATAAAAACACGGTGGTCAAGCCATTATTTCATGATGATAAGCCAAACTCCAAAAAGACAATTATCTTTAAAAAGCAGAGTAAACAAGCGAATGCCAAGCCCTTGTTTTGTAGAAGCTAGCGGGACTTAGCCGCAGAAGCTAAACGTTGTGCTGTCTCGTGCGTTCTTTGTAAAATATGTGTCGACAGGGGCTTGAGTTTAGCCCACGCCTGGGACCTCCGGATGGGTAGAGTTTTTAGGACGGGTTTGGGACGTTCTCAGATGCACAAAAGAGGAGGAGGAGGCGAAGAGAGACGGAAAATAGGCGGAGGAGGAAAGATGGAAGGGGGCGAGAGGAGGCGGAGCGAGCTAGCATCATGGCCTAGCCACGTCTTTTCACTGACTGCATTACTTTAGGTAGAAACTGTTATCGGAGCCACGGGAGTCGAAGGAACAACATTTGGCAGTAAAAACAATGGAGTGGGTTTAGTTAGCGAAGATTAGCTATGTGGCTACTTGCAAAAGCTAACAAATATTTGCTAAGTTCAAGTTGGAACAATCTGTCAAACGTGTTAGCTCTGTTAGCATTTTGAGCAAGGCTTCTTTGGTTTTCATTGGTGGATCATGTTAGCTAAATATGAATTATCTTGTATTTCTTTAGATTATAAAAGCTTGCATCAACATCTTTTGTAAATAGTGTCCATTAGCATCAGCAAAACAACACTTTATAAGCATTTATAAAGTCTAAAATGAAAAGAATTCTGAATAATCACAACTTTTAAATTAGCAAAGCTGTTTCTAAGTCAGTGTTAGCATTTTCAGCTAGGCTTCTTTGTTTTTTATTTGTGGATCTTGTTAGCTAAAGATATGATTTATCTTGTACTTTTTTAGACTTAAAAGGCTCGCAACAATATCTTTTGTAAATTGTGTCTATTAGCATCTCCAAAACAACACTTTTTAAGCATGTATAAAGTCTAACATTAAAAGAATTCTGAGAGTTAGCATTATCTGCTAAGCTAGTTTTGTAGCTATGGTGTTTCCATTCACTTTGGTTTTAAAATGTTAACCTTAACAACATTCAAAGCTTTTTAAAGTTTAATAAACATATCTATAGTAAGCTACGACACATCTTTTCAGCAGTATGTGTCAATAATCACTTTTTATATACGTTTAAAAGGAACCCCGAGAATTTTTTAATGTTTGTTTTCGAGTTTTCCTTATATCATCAAAGATATAAATACACACAAAAATAATCTGAAAAATCTACCGTTTTATTAAACTTTTACGAAATATATTTTCACGGAAGACGCCATCTTTGTTTACAACGCAGTGCATTATGGGTAGTATGACGTCGAATCGTGTAACTACGAGGAAAGTTATGAAAGCTTACCACATTCTCCTTGTTTCCTCCCGAGACGAAATCACAACCAAAAGCCACTCAATGTACCATTTTACAATGTACTGTCGACGAAAAACTACTGACGCTCCTGTTAACCAGATCAACGGCAACTGTTGCAGCTGTTGCGTGCGTCTCACGACTGACGCTCACTGCGCCAGTGCGCCACACGATTCTGCGTCATCACCTCAAGATGGCGGCGCCCGTAATATCAGGAAGTTGTTGTAAACATAACAATTTTACGTCAAACGGCGAATATTTGTTTACTTTAAGTTCTACTTTTTAGTAAGTATACCTACGCGAAGTATTTTCGATCTATTTATGTAAATATTCGGGGTTCCTTTTAAGCTACACTAGGCTAATTTCACAGCTTTGGCATTTGCTAATTTTGCAATTTCCGCTTTGCTAGCACTCATCACATTTGAACTATGAAAACAACTGAATATGTGAAGTTTTTGTTAGCAAATTTTAGTAAAGGCTAATTTTATGGCTGTAACAGTTTTTGTTTTGTTTTGCCTCAGTTTGATATGCAATTTTTAGCATTTAGCATGAGCTATTAGCCGCTATTTTGGCACTTAATAAACATTGTGGTATAAAAAGGTTGACAAAACGATCTGTCAAATAAATTAGCAAGATCATTAGCCAACTTGAGCTTTTTTTTTGTTAGCTTCTAATGCTAACACAGTCCACTCTTTTTTACTGCCAATAACACATAGATTCACAGTCATGTCTCGGTCTAGTTGCAGTAGTTTCGTCAACACTAACATCGATCATTTAGCCTCGTTGCGTTAGCGTCATTAGCTCGTTTAGCCGTTGTTCCTGGGCTTCCGCGCCGCTCCCCTTGGTTTTAAACTTCACATTTCACATTAGCGTAGGACAGTAACGATTCTTGAATACATAACACTCGGAGGTTTGACGGAGGAGTTAAATTGTTGGTGTTAAATGTGCTGGTCTTTGATTGGACCCGTGTGTGGCAGGAGGACTGTGGGAACTCAAATGGACAGTATTTGGATCAACATACGACAATAAGATAAAGTCAAAATATCTCAAATTATTAAAGTGAATATCACTGTGTAATATTTATTCTACTTGTAATTTATGTACTCTTTTAACCTTTGTCTTTTTTGTTATGACAAAGCATTTATTTAAATAAAGTTATGTATTCATTTAAACCTTTGACTGTGTTTATTTTTTATTTATTTGAGAATGAGTCAAAGCAGCTAAAATGTTTTTAAAATGTTACATATTGGTTTTAACTTTGAAGCTTTAACATGAGAATGTGTTTTTTCTCTGATTTAAGATCAGTAGACATCCAAACATACTTTTCATTCTGTGTGTACTTGTAGTACATTAAGCCTCATAAGCCTCATATTCTTGTAGAATTGGATTAACATCACACAGGTATATTGCAAAAAAACTACAATTGTTGTCTTTGTTTCTAGTGTAAACTTGTCTGTAAGCCTATTTCTAGTGCTGTGAGGTTCATTTCTGTGCTTTAGTGAACTTATTATGTAGTGTAGTAGTGCTCAAGATTGGTCTTGTACCAGGAGATTTTCTAATTCAGCTAAGAAACGCAGTTTTCTAAGAAACTGTGTTTCTGAAACTTTGTAATTTTAGGTTAAGATTAACACCTCCTTTGCATTTCAACACAAAAGTATTCCAAGTATTCAGAATGCAGTACATTTTCAAAGTATTCTACCCAACACAAGGATAAATAATAAAGTATAGCTACAAGGTGAAATTAGATAAAGTTAGGTTTAGAGCAAACCTCGGCAAACTGTGGCCCGGGGGCCAGATTCGTCCCTCAGCCTGGTTTTATCAGGCCCTCAGTGTGTGACAATAAGTGTTACTCTTTATATTTGTTTTTGATAGACTTAGCTTTGAAGTATCTAAATATCACAATAATGAACATAATAATGCCTTCCAAAAACATTCCCAAAGATATGTTTAATTGCTTAATTCTAAGGTTGTCACCTTGATTCAAGATCTACATCATTGTCCTTGTTTCAAACTGTTTCGGTCTTGCTTGAAGACATTATTTTAAGACATTTTATTTTCTGTTCTTACAACATACAAAAGGATTTACTTATATCCCTTATAATAAGAAATATGAGGTTATTAAACTGAGAAAGAATAAGTTAGAATGACTCAAGCTCCACTCGACACAATGCTGTTTTTGGTTAAGTGTTGAGGAAGGCGCTGCAAAGTTTGGACTTTAGCAGAATATATAATTTAAAAAAGAAGTCACATGATCAGATGCCAAGAGTTTGTAAGTTACACTATAATAAACTTTAACAGAACAAATGTTTCCATCATAAATGCATCTGAATAATGTCATAATATTTCAGACAAATCAAGTCATGATTTGGTTGGTGTATTAGGACACAACTTGACATCTATACGGAGTTAAACACATTTCAGACCATGACTTTATGCTTGTTTTACATCAGTTACATGTTTGGTCATGTCAGCTCAGTCCATTCTACAGTCTGATCGCAGAAGTCACAGCGTTAGTCACGGTAACTCACTCGTAAAATCTGTCTGAATTGTTCTTTTCGCGTGTCTCTGATGTAGCGTTGACTAATCTCCGGGAGCAGATAAACCTCTTAGTGTAAGTCTGGGCACAGAGACACCCCACATGGAGCGGAGTTTGAGGCCTCGGGGCGGGGCATCTGGTGCAAAAAGAATACTGCTCTGTACTTAACCCACCGGAACAGCTCACCTGAGAGAATGAGCAGGCTTCAGCTGCTCTTTACTCACTCTGACTGAACGGAAATGTGTTTAGGCTGCTTCACTACAAAAAGAGCAGAGATATTCACTTATTTTACCAAGAACATTTACAACAATAGGAGTTGTTTTATTCCTTTTTATTGCTTTTTTACAACTTCAAATCAATTTATTTGTGTATAGCCCGTCTCTAGGACTTCCAAAGATTGTTAATTTAGCAGTCATGAATGATAGAAAATAGAATTGGTCAAGCATGTCAATGCAGATTACGAGTAAACAAGCAAATGAATAATTGTCCAGAACATCCCCTGTCCTTAGATCCTCCTTCTTGGCAGGAAAAACTAAAAAAACTCAAAAAACTAAGGGGAAAAAGAGAACCACAGTGAAGAAGAGATCCAATCCCATGGACGGACTAAGACTAACGTAGATCTAATTGCAGATATAGAGTTTAAGTCTGTAGAGATCGAGCATCCATTAGCAGAGGGAAACGACTTGTCTAGCAGGACGAGAACAGGCTAATCCTGAAGATCCTTGTAGCACTTTGGCCAAATTCGTTGTTTTTAAAGTACTTATAGATAAAGTTTGACTGAAGCTAACATGTTTGTTACCTAGAGCTAAGTAGAAAGTACGCTGCCAAGAAAAGTGGACAGAGCGGAATAAGATTGAGATGTTACGAGCCCTTGTTCTTTTTGACCCCCCTGTTTTTTCTCTCTGTTTAAGTTTGTGTGTGTGCTAAGAGTGTAGTCGACCAAAGAAATTTCTGGTTGACTAAAACATTAAATGACAATAGGACTCACGACAAATGATCTGCAGCTATACAGTTTTCTTTTCCTATTTATCTGACTGAAACTGTGCTCAAAAACTAAAAATGTTATAGAATTCATAAAAAAAAAAAAACAAAAAAAACTATAATTTATAAAGAAAATTAAAAGTGCAAGTACTGAAGGAATCTTCATAAATATTGGCTTCTGCTGACCCTATAGAAGACCAGGATTGGCTCACCTCCGCTCTGTTCCTTCAGTCCGGCGCTACCTGGTTGGGCGCGCCCCTTAAGAGCCCTTGTCGTCTGCTGCTCGACGCGGCTGGACTTTTGCTCTGGTCAGCTCAACTCCACAACGTGTCTCTTTTGTTAGGTTACATTTAGTTAGTGCTGGCGTAATTATTTGTGTTGTTATTTTTTGTTGAGGCTCTTCTTTCATTTTATTACAAACTTGCTTAATAAACTTTGTGTTGGAGCAGTTGGTTTATTGTTATTATTATTTTTTCTTTATATATGAGGAGTATCCTCATGGATTAAAAAAGTGGGTGAATGCTTGAGCTTCAGTATGACTATTTGCTTAAAATCACCCAGGATTTTATGTTTTAGCTTAATTAGGCAACATTAGCCAAGCTACACACATGTGCCTCTCTCTCCCTCCTGTTGGGTCTTAATTTAAATGACATCAGGACAATAATAAGAAGCTGGGAATGAGACAGACCCACATATGAGTCTGGAGGCACAGAGCAGACAATAGATTTTCAGAATGCATGAAAGGCTGCAAACTGTATGGGGCAGGTGAAGGTGCTTGAGCTGGAATATGCATCTCACACACGTGACCTCTTCTTCTTCTGCTGCTTCTCTGCTCTGCGACTGCCCACCTCGCCCATGCCGAAAACTGCCAATACCCTACCTCTTGGTTGTAACACAAGACATCACATACAAGTAGAATTTTCAGTTGACCTCATGTTAATAAACCAAATGATATTTTAAAAACTGATATTTCTAAGATTGATGAGATGCGACTTTGAATTGTGTTGAGACGTTGGTTACCAAATGAAACCAAATCAATGCCAAAGTTCATTCGTTACTTCAAAAATGTTTGCCTGACAGCACTTTTCTTCCAGTCCATATTACACATACAGCAATGTCAGGCAAAATCTTGACCTCCTCTTGTGAATTTTTTTTTTTTTGGTCAACATGGAGCATTGTCAGTCTATAGAAATGCTCTGGCTTTCTTCTTTCTTTGATCATTTGCAAATCTCAGTATACAATATAATCTGCTTTCTCTAAACTTCCAATAAAGTTAGATAAACTAATTGTTAAAATCAATGGAGCATATCACCATCTTCATTAGCTTGTTTGTCCAACACAACATTCCTGCTGATTTGTTGCTATAGGTGACCTTGGTTTCGCTCTCTCTGGTCATTATTACATCTCCATAGATGCACTGCAGAGACAGAATCAGGCCAATGGTAGAGATTGTGTAGAAAACCAGCAGCTTTTAGCCTCCAACATCAGTCAGATCTGCCACTGTTCTGGGGGAAGTTTGTTCTTTGTCAAAGTGTCTCTTCAAAGTCTGTTTTGGAATTCCAGGAAGCGCCCAGTCAGTGCCACTTGTCTTTTTCGGGGGCCACCAGATCTTTGGCCCGGGGCAGGTGGGACAAAAGAGAGACTCAAACCAGGACTGAAGCAGGACTAGAGCAGGTCCAGATGTGGCACTTCCTCTGCGTTTGGAGAGAAGGAGGAGAAACACGTGAAGCAGATTTGATTTGCGAGGCTCCGAACATGACAATTACGATTTGCCTTCAAAGGGTCTGACAACTGCAGTTAGGAGTTCAAAGCCTGATGTGGGCTTTATTACATAATGAGATGCTGCGGGAGACGTCGGGAAATTCTAATGTTCCTGCAAGAATTCAGCAACAGCAAAGGTAAGGATTCTGAGGTACAAGAATCCAGCTGGGCCATTTTCTTGAAACGTGGCTGTCATGCTAACAAAAATGCCCAGCTTTCCAAGTTAACACTTTCGGTGTCAGCCTTGTTCTCTTCCCTGCCAGGCCTTTAAGTTCATTTTAAACAATATTCACAGCTCCACAAAAAACGTATTATGTCTATAGTGAGACCAAGTAATGCTGCAGTGTATTTTTATTGCTCTACAAAATGTCCACATCAGCATTAAACCACATAACTAAATCTGAACTAGATTTAAGCCAGGACTAAACCAAGTCTAAAGCAGAATTAAATCAAGACTGAAATATACACTGTAAAAGGTGACACTATTGAATTGGATAATGAGTGAATAAATACATAAAATAAGTCAAATTTATCTTTGTTTGAGGATATTTTAATGTCTTCAAAAAGATTTACCAAACAGTACAAGAGCAAAGTGGTTTGTTTGGCTAAAAATATGAAAAATTTAACATTTTTTACAAAAATAACAACAACAACAACAACAAACTGCAACTGTAAATGAAACAAGAAAAATACACTGCACTCAATGGCAAATCTCTTCTTTTCAGACACTTAATAACATATTATGAAATTAAAGTTGGTCACAATAGCTCTATGTGCACGTGTAACCGGTGTAGACCCACATGAGGGACCAGGTTGGTGAAGTGTGTGGTGGTATGGGATAAACTCACCCCCTCAGGTATAAAAGCAGGACCGGCAGATTGGGCTAACCGGAGCATTCCCTTTAGCTCAACGTGTTTGTCAGTCGCCTGCGGAACGAAAGATCCTGGTTCGACTCCCGCTCAGAACGGTACTAACCACTATCGTCACACACGGAACATGTTTTTGTTCAAAATAGCTAACTTCTGTCCATGCAAGCATTTCCTGTTCAGTTCATTTCTATGAGGTTTTCACAACACCATCTTAAAACAATAAAAACTCAGAAGATCAGACAGTGACAGTGAGTTTGTGGTGAATGTTACAGAAACCATGTTAAAGATTCACAAATCAGAAGATTAATTCACCATTGGACACTTGTGTGTTTAAAAAGAGTTGTGTTTGTATCTAAATGCTAACGCTAACAGGAAATGCCTGTATGTACAGAAGTTAGCTATTTAGAAAAAACAAAACAAAAAACAAGCCAACTGAAGTTCCGTGCACAGCCAATTTCTTCAGTAATTACCCAGAACCTTGGCATTAGGACTTTTTACAGTGCACATAAAAGATAAAGACAAAGTCTTAAAAAGGAGAGAGGAATACTGGATGACGACGATAAATGTAGAGAAGTGTTGTCCTGCTCTTAAAGCAAGGTATAGTAGACCTACGCTGTGTTATCTCTGTAGTACAGTTCAGCTTCTGAGTTTGACCCATTTTCCCACTGCCTGTGCAGCATCTCCTCTGGATCTGGATGTTATGAAGCAAGTTTTGGTGAGAAACCAGAGATTCCACACAGAAAGAGCCAGGGGACCACAGTAACAAATGTTCAATCTCTCTACAGGAGAAAGCAGCTCCAGTCGAGAGTAAGCGACAGGCCTGCAGCTCGAGCTGAGACAAGTATGAAGCAGAAGAGCCTAAACCCTCTCATCAAACCAGGTCTGATCCTCCAGAGCCAAATGGAGGGTTGTGAGCGCCATCGGATGTGAACGATGTGAAAAGTGCCGTGTTAAATCTAAACAAACGACGCAGGATTAAGTGTGACATCCTACAAGCAGCAAACCTGGTGTTTAAAGTGTTACTGTGGTCTGGTCCTGTCTGCCTCCGACAGCACAAGTAAAGTGTGTAAACTCACTGACCTACTTTCTCTGTGTCTCTGAGACACAAGAGAACCGCTCTGAGATTAGAATATGAGGTATCCTCTATTTAACAAAAAGTTATTTTGATCACCTAACTTCTGTGTGTGTAAATAATCGTTTATCTTTTCCACCAAAGCGTCTGCTGCAAAGTAGTATTTTGGGACCATAAGCACGCTGCTGTGCGCTGCCTGAATCTAATAAGAAGCCATTTAATTTCTCATAGATAGCTGAAAGCAACGTTCTGATTGGCTGTGCTTGGGTGGTGTGCTTCAGTTTCACTTTGCAGCGTTGGGGTTAGGGTTATCTGTAGAAGCCATGTTTTAAAGCCAAAACTTTAAAACATGGTATTAACCATTTTTAGTGAGAGGAGCACATTTGAATATCTGTTCTTAGTTTTAAGGTCTGAAAATGTAAATGTTCTCCAAGGCCTACATCAGATCATGCGTCAAGTATCACCCTGTGTTGTTATGTGGAGCAGGAAAGACTCTGATGAAGTGTCTCAAAAGCCTTCAACAATGATGCATAAAGATTATTCTTCATATTGTGCGTTGAAACTGTGGGTTGGTCAGCTGCGTGCTGCCTGACAGAGCTGTTCTGATGCAGAGATCAAACCTTATTCTGGCTTCAAAAAATGCTTATTTCACTCTTCATGGAATGTTAATTTGACTAAAATGGGTAAGTTTAGGTCTGGGGCTTGGGGTAGGTTAAGATTAAAATCAGGATTTTGTTCATATTCATAAATAAAAACACATCTTTGCAACTACCAGACCGCGACACAAAAAAGCTGTGAAATCATGCTAATCAATTTACATGTCCTATAATGTCATATATGTACGCTTTCATGTACGCAACATGAATGAAATCCTAATTTTGTATTTGTCAATAACTTTAGTTTGATTCCTGCTCACCCTGGGTTTTTCTGTGTGGAGTTTGCATGTTCCTCCTCGTGTCTGGGTGGTTTTCTCTGGACACTCTGGCTTCCACACCAACCAATAACAAACAACACTTGGTGGAGGTCGGAGGTTGAGGCAACAGGTGTTTAGGCGAATTTCTTCTGCTGTGCTGCTCCAGGGTTGCTGCTGTCACTGAAAAACTGTGAAGCTCTTTGTGACACTGTGTCTGTGAAAAGAGCTATACAAAAAAGGTTACTTGTGTTTTGTTTTCTTCAGTAGCCTACTTGTGCATATTTTTTTGTCTTTGTCCTATCAGAACACTTTGTGACATCATCTGGTGTTTTATTTTTCATGTCTTTGACTTCCCGCCAGTCACCTTGGTCCTACTTCTGTCTGACACTAAAACATTCTATAGTATTTCACACAACTAATGAATCTGCATGATGAATGTTTGCAGAGTAAATTTTAGATGAATGCATTTTATTGATTGTTTCCCACATTAAGAATTGAGTCAGAACATCTACTGACTGCAAAGGAAAGGACACAAGGGAAATGGTCATATTCTCTGACATGCTAATGCAGCAGAAATGCTTCAAGCGAGTCTGAATGATTTATGGACTCAGAGATCATCAGACAAAACTGGGACATTCATAGCAGTGTTTTCTGAGGCTCAGAGGAGAAAGAATAGTATCCCACAGACTCAACTTGAGCTGTGTTTGTGACAAGGAAGTCGCGTTTACCTCCAAAATGTCAGTCCTTTAAGCAGAGAAAGTCAACTGTGTGTGACCCTAAAGTCTGCGTCAGTAAGAAATGTGAAAGAAGCCTCAAGATTCTTGTTGTTTACCTGCTTTTCTTCCACTGTTTACCTGATATTCTCGTTTTACATGTCACATACAAACTCAATACGCAGCACAGTTGTGATAGTTTAAATTTACTGTCAAACTGCTGCAGCTTTTTCCTATTTTTAGCCGCGTTTGGAGCTTTTACAGGAGAAAACGTGAGATGAGCCGTAAACAGACACACGCTAAAGATGAACGACTCTGACTTTGCTGCACGTTCGAGGACGAGCCGCGGTGTTGGAGCTGCGATAATCCAGCTGCTGAGTCATGTGTCTACACCCCGCACGTGTGGATTACAAAGACATTACAGCCACTTTCCCACAGCCTGCAGTTTCCATCCCAAAGAACAGAGTGTGTCTCCAAACCGAAGAGTGTGAACGGACAAAAGAACATGTCTATTGTTACAGCGACTCCCACAAGACGGCAGTGGAAATGGACGAATGCAGGACAGGGAGAAACTGGAAAAACCCCAGCTTTTGTTTTGGGAAATGAGGTTAAAACCGCAGTGATTTCGAGGAATATATTAGTGTTAAATGTCTGCCTGAATTTCATACTGCAAACACGATTTAGGTTTTAAACTGGCGAAGACATGTTCATATCAACAAGTATTCATTTTTTTGATCCAATCACGACTCAAAGCCTCTTTTTAAACTGAAACTGGACCACCCAAGCAAAAACAATGAGAACGTCTCTTTTTAAACACATTTATTCATTTTAAACTGATGTAGTGAAAACCTCAAAGAAAAAAACTAATGAATCCTCTTTAGATCAGACAGTTGTAGTGAATGTTACAGAAAACATGTTGAATATTTTACATATCAGAGGAATATTTCACCAGCGGACACTTGTGTGTTTAAAAAGAGACGTGTGTGTGTCTAAATGCTAACGCTAACAGGAAATGGTTGTATGTTCAGAAGTTAGCTATTCTGAACGTACACAAGCCAACTGGCTTCCCAATAAGGAGGTCGTGGGTTTGACTCTCGGGTCGGACCATATCAACATCTCACGATCTCTCTGGGTGGAGTTTGCATGTTCTCCCCGTGTCATCGTGGGTTTTCTCCGGTTTCCTCCCACCTCCAAAAACATGCATGTTTAGGTTAATTGGGCATCACTGTAAATTTCCCTTAGTGAGTGAATGAGAGAGTGAATGGTTGTCTGTCTAACCCTGCGGCAAGTTGGTCACTGTCCAGGGTGTTTCCCCGCCTAAGGCCCAAAGTTACTGATAGGCTCCGGTCACCAGCGACCCCTAACGGGATTAAGCGGTAGAAAATGAATGAATGAACACGCCAACTGAAGTTCCGTGCACAGAGACAATTCAATTTATTTTTGTATAGCCCAGAATCATAACAACAGTCATCTCAAAGGACTTCACAGGAACAGGGAGATTCGGGAGGAATCTATAACAGGTTGGGACCAGGTCCTGAAAACCAGGGGCCTCTAAGGTGCAGGCCTCGACACTGGAACAACAGACACACTCCCAAAGGGGAGTGGAACAAGGGACAACAAAAATGTAAAATATTCAATCGATAAAAGAAGGCTTAGAGAAAGTTAAGACAAAATCTAGTAGATGGATCTGTGTCGAACTCCAATTTGAGGTCTTTCACAGTATCCATCTGGAACTTTACTCGCTGAAAGCGTTTGGGAAAAGGTGGGACATTTAATTAAATACATCGAGGCGGTTGCGTGTGCAGCCGATCTTATTTATGCTTAACTTATCACAGTTACAAATTTGAAATCGTATAATCTCCGTATTTCTGCTAAAAGAGAAATAAAAGCAGCAGAAACACGAATATTCACGGGAGCCACCATCTTTGTATACTTCCTGTTGTTGTTGCAACCCCAAAAATTGTGTAAACACTTAATTTCTAATGAAAATGTTTTTATTCAGATTTAAACTTAATTTTGAATAAAGTGGATGGTGTATTCTGCTTTAAAATCTCAAATCTGCCATTTTTAGGAAAAGTTCTTGAAAAAGTAGTTTACCAACAACTTACTGACTTTTTCCTATAAAACAACACATTTGATGTTTTCCAGTCAGGTTTCAGACTCAACCATAGCACAGAAACAGCTCTTATCAAGGTAGCTAATGACATCCGCCTGAACACAGACGCTGGCAAAGTCTCTGTCCTAATCCTGCTGGATCTGAGTGCTGCTTTTAACACTGTCGATCATGACATCTTTTTACACAGACTAAAGGACTGGGTGGGCATCTCTGGTTCTGCCCTGAAGTGGTTTAAGTCCTATCTAGAAGACAGGAAGTATTTTGTTGAAATTGTTAATTGCGTGTCTGAGCAAATGGCCTTGACCTGTGGTGTGCCTCAGGGGTCAATTTTGGGACCCCTTCTGTTCAATCTTTACTTGTTGCCATTAGGTCAGTTAATACGCAATAATAATGTGAGCTATCACAACTATGCAGACGACACTCAGATCTATGTGTCATTAACAGCAGGTGAGCATGGGCCAGTGGATTCACTCTGTCACTGCATCCAACAGATGCAAAACAACTTTCTCCAGCTAAACTCAGACAAGACTGAAGTTATCATCTTTGGCCCACAGAAACACAGAGAAAGTGTCAGCAGTCACCTTCAGTCTCTCTCTCTGAAACCTTCAAGTCTGGTTAGAAATATGGGGGTAATAATGGACTCACACTTGAACTTTAACAGCCTGATTAAGTCGATAACATCTGCAGCTTTTTACCATCTAAAAAACATTGCCAAAATCTAAAGTATAGTGTCAAAGCCCGACTTGGAGAGACTTATCCATGCATTTGTCTCCAGTAGGTTAGACTATTGTAACGGCCTGCTCACCGGCCTATCCAAACGAGCTGTAAAACAGCTGCAGTACATCCAGAACGCTGCTGCTCGAGTCCTGACCAGAACCAGGAAGTATGATCACATTAGTCCTGTGCTTAGGTCTTTGCACTGGCTTCCAGTGGCTCAGAGAATAGACTTTAAAACAGCTCTGCTTGTGTTTAAGTCTCTCCATGGACTAGCACCAAAGTACATCTCTGACATGTCAGTGCGTTATGAACCATCTCGGACTCTGAGGACCTCAGGGACCGGCCTCCTGCTGGTGCCCAGAGTCAGGACTAAACATGGACCAGAGTCAGGACTAAACATGGAGAATCAGCGTTTCAGTTTTATGCAGCTATAAGATCTGGAACAGTCTTCCAGATGATGTAAGACAGGCCTCCACTGTGACAATTGCCCCGTTTACATGACGGTTTTAATTCCGAATAAAGATAATTTAATTCTGAATTAAAATTAATTCCGCTTTAAAAAGTCCATGTAAACAGTTAATTCCTGATAAAAAGTTTATTCGGATTTAAACTTAATTCCGAATAAAGTGGGTGGTTTATTCCGCTTTTAAATCCGAATAATTTTATTCCTTTCTCATGTAACCGTTTTATTCGGAATAAAAACAATTCCGTTCACACTGCGAATGCTCGCACGTTGTCTTTCTGACGGCGATGACGCAATGCAAGATGGCGGCACGGACACGAAACTTTTTTGTTTTGTATTTAAATGCGCTACAGTAGCTACAAATAATGAAAAGAGTGGGTGGGAGAAAACACGAAACACTCACCTTTTCGCAGAGGCAGCGGAAAGTTTTGAACAAGGAGTGTACGTCATGTACTCGGAGAGAGACGCTGCGCTGATCCCAAACAAGTGGAAACTGGAACTACTTTTCCTTCGCTCACAGAACATGGCGTGGAGCTGATGATGTGATTCTCCAGCTGCTGCTTAAAGACTTTCATCGGAACAACTCCAAAAAAAGTTAGTACCATTGCGTCCGTGGCGTTACAACAATCCCAGGTGAAAAAAAAGCCAAAAGCTGGTGTCCCGTATCTATCGGACGTTTGTTTTTCCGGTAGACGTAATGACGTAATGACGTATGTGCGTTCCCTTTCCTCTCTCTCTCTAACCCAGACGTTAAGCGGAATAAGATAAAGCCGATTTAGCGTGTTTAACATGTAAACCTTTATTCGGAATTATTATTTCCATGTAAACTTGAAGGAAAATATTTTAATTCCGAATTAATTAATTCGGAATAATTAATTCGGAATTAAGAAACATCATGTAAACATGGCCATTGTTTAAATCTAGGCTGAAAACATGTCTTTTTATCTGTGCATATGACTGAAATGCTTTATCTGCACTCTTTTCTTCTTTTAAAGTAAATTTTATGCTGATTAGTTATATATATTTTAATCATGTTGTATTGTAATTATTGATGTATATTTTCCTGCCTTGTTAAGCACTTTGAATTGCTTTGTGTATGAATTGTGCTATACAAATAAATTTGCCTTGCCTTGCCTTAAATCCGAATAACTTTATTTTTTTCTCATGTAAACGTTTATTCAGTTTAAAACTAATTCCATTTGCACTGCGCATGCTGGCGCTTCGTCTTTTTGACGGCGGTGACGCACTGCAGATGGTGGCACGGACTCAAAACTTGTTAGTTTATATTTAAGTGCGCTACAGGAGCTACAAATAATGAAAAGAGTGGAGCAGAAAACATAAAACATTAACCTTTTCGCAGGTAGCAGAAAGTTTGGAACAAGAAGTGTACGCGGAGAGAGACGCTGCGCTGATCCAACACAAGTGTAAACTGGAACAACTTTTCCTCACAGAACATGACGTGGAGCTGATGATGTGATTCTCCTGCTGCTGCTTAAAGACTTTCATCGGAACGACTCCTAATAAAGTTAGTATCATGTTTGTGTCCGTGGAGTTACAACAATCGCAGGTGTGTGTTTTTCCGGTATAAGTAATGACATATGTGCGCTCCCTGTCCAATCAGAACGCTTCCTAAACCCCTAACCCTAACCCAGACGTTTAGCGGAACAAGATAACATGTAAACCTTTATTTTTCTGAGTAATCACAATTAAATATAAACAAGTGGGCGGGGCTACGCGTTAACCCTGGAGCATTAGCTAAAGGAAATATAAAATGAGAGTTAGGGGTATTGAGTTCGTCCTTCCGTCTGACTAGTCATATTTTCCTCTTTCCCATGCTTCTGCTCAAATTCCTCCAGTGAACATCTCTGCGTTTCTGCCGTAATCTGCCGCTCTGCTCCGTTTCCGGATAAAATTAGACAAAACCTTGTGATTTGAACAAAGACTAAACAACAATTACAGCGTGAACGTTCTTCTTCCGCTGAGTCTTAAGCCCGGACGATCGGCTGCTCTGGAGAAATGTGCAAACAAAAGAGAAAGTAGGCCGGACCCACTGAGCCAAACAAAGCACGAGACCGGAGTTAGATCATAGTTTTACTGCTGGAGCCTGAGGAGCAGCGAAAGTTACAGGATAAAGCAGACATTGTGATATTTCATGTTTTTTATACGAACAACTTTTATGTAATGAGTCTACCACATGTTTTCCCTATGGTGTATTAATTTTAAACAGAAAAAAGTGAAACTATTATTTATTTTACCAATGTTCAAAAAGTAAATTAATATCTGTAGCCTAATAGAATGGGACATTATTTAACTGATTATCATCATGAATTAATAATATTTTTATGAGGAACTAATGCATGAATTCATGATGAATTCATTTGTCATTTTATTTATTCATGCCAACTAATCATTACGGGAGCGCCTTCGCTTTAAAAACACGCAACTTCCGCTTCTTTGACCTCTGACCTCCAACACTCCCGAAGCAGCTGCGTCGCTTTCCTCCACGCTAGTGCCTTGGTTTGGTCATGTTTCTGCACATTTCCACCGTGCTCGTGTCAACTCCTTTTATCAGGTACCAAATGCGGTTTATTCCTCAATATTGTTCAGTTACACGCACAAGTGCTTGTTTAGCCTCTTGTTTGTAGCACGTTGCTGCGGTTGTACCAGTCGGGTGTCGTGATTGGCCAGCGCGCTCCTCGCTGTGTGTCATCTGCACACAGTATGTTTCATAGCGAATGCTGATTTGCCCATCTGTGTGGACTACATTGCCTCGCTGTTGCTTAAAGCGTTATTAACTGCTTCTGTCATCACAACACAGTCTCACTAGATGGTGTACTTTTACCACGACACAAAAACAGCGTATTCTGACTTCAAAGCTATTTTTAGTACTTATGTTACGCCGTGCATTTAGCACGATATGAAAAAGTGTAAAAATGACACGAGATTTCACAGCGTCAAAAAAACACGAGTTTTAGTTAAAGCCACATGGGGACATTTTCTTCAAGTGAAACGGGTAAGTTTAGGCATAAAGTTACTAAAATGGGTAAGATTAGGTCTGGGGCTTGGGGCAGGTTAAGATTAGGATCAGGATTTCATGAATATTCATAAATAAGAACACGTCTTAACAACCACCATTGAAATGAATGGGGACTGTGATGCGTACTATAATTACGCAAAACAGCTGTGAACTCGTGCTAATCATACCTCATTTACATATTGTGTAATGTCGTGGTAAATGTACGCTTTCTTGTGAGATCGGGCTCGTCATCAGTAACATCTAAGGACTCCTGTGTTTCCGCTAATGTGACCTGTAAGTGACTCTCTTTCAGCTGGACTGAAAAATGGGAAGAACTGATTGTGTCAACAAAAACTTGTAAAATCAATGATGGAAAGTACCGTGATCAAAAGCAATGTTTTATTTATAAAATATAACATAAATTAAGAAAGAATAAATTACTATGGAAATTTAAAGCTGTCTCACAGACTTACCTGTGTGCCTTTATAATTCTACTCTCCAGGTGAAATTCCTGGGGTGGCGTTGCTGGTCTTTTTGGCGGGAGCTGAGGCGCTACGCATCAGTGCATTGTGGGACCTGTAGTTCATTCAATATTATTCTGAAATCACCCCGCGGGTCGCAATAAAGTGGCCCCCGGGCAGGGATTTGAGACCCCTGTTATAGACCATAAAGATACTGATTTTTAAATTGTTTTCTTGAAGGGTGAGACTTATTAAGCATGCTGCTCCATGTGACAATCAGCAGACCCCCATGTGGTTTTCCAGGACATTTTATTTTCCAAGACACTCATTTACCATGCTTTTTCTACGACTGAAAAAGTAGCTAATTATAGTCCATCTTTTCCGAGTTTTCCATGAAGCTTAGGAACCCTGACTTATGCAGATTTGTAAAAGTAAACTGTAAACAAATCTCAATGAAACAGTCACACAGCAACATAGAGTTTTCCCTTTCTATGTTTCTTTAGAGACGGCCGTACCAGTCCAAACTGTGTAAGTGAGAGCGTCTTGTCACGTCAGAGCTGCTTCTCATCTTCCACAGGCATCAGAAAAATGTTAGCGTGCGCCTGTGTCCCGGTCTTAAACATGCGTGTGCGTTTGTGCAGTATGTTCTGTAGGTCTAAACTTAGGCAGCTCTTCAGTATCGCATTGGTCACTGTCAGGCCTGTCCTAATCCCTCTGCTGTCAACACTCCATTAGACAGGGCTCTCCGGCACACACACGCTAACACACACACGCTAACGTAAACTCCAGAGATATACAGTCTGGACTTTGGTCGTTGTGCTTGCGTGTGCAGTTTATGAGAAGGTGGAATCCTGGGTTAAAAGAGATCATCATTTTCTTAGAGGCAGTTTGGGAAGGGCTGATCACACATGAAACTTCAAATTTGGTGTCCTTGTGTCGTCATGACCTGTCCTTGTATCCTTGTGACCTGTCCTTGTGTCCTATTCTTGTATCCTGATGACCTGTTCTTGTATCCTCATGATGTGTCTTTTGTTCTTCTGATCTGTTATTGTGTCGACACGATTTGTCCTTGTTTCCTTGTGACCTATCCTTGTGATCTTTCCTTGTGTCCTCATGACCTGTCCTTGTGTCCTCATAACATGTCCTTGTATCCTCATGACCTGTCCTTGCATCCTAATGACCTGTCCTTGTGTTCTCATAACCTGTCCTTGTATCCTCATAACCTGTCTTTGTATCCTCATGACCTGTCCTTGTTTCCTTGCGACCTGTCCTTGTATCGTCAGGACCTGTCCTTGCGTCCTCATGACCTGTCCTTGTGTCCTCATGACCTGTCCTTGTATCCTCATAACCTGTCCTTGTATCCTCATGACCTGTCCTTGTTTCCTTGCGACCTGTCCTTGTATCCTCAGGACCTGTCCTTGTATCCTCATGACCTGTCCTTGTGTCCTCGTGACCTATCCTTGAGTCTACACGATTTGTCCTTGTTTCCTTGTGACCTGTCATTGTGTTCTCATGACCTGTCCTTGAGTCTACACGATCTGTTCTTGTTTTTCCTTGTGACCTGTCCTTGTTTTTCCATGAACTATCCTTGTATCTCCATGACCTGTCATTGTATCCTTGTGACCTGTCCTTATATCCTTGTGACCTGTCCTTGTGTCCTCATGACCTGTTCTTGTGTCTTCATAACCTGTTTTGTATCTTCATGACCTGCCCTTGCGTCCTCATGACCTGTCCTTGTGTTCTCGTAGCCTATTCTTGTGTCTACACGATCTGTCCTTGCTTCCTTGTGACCTGTCCTTGTGTCCTCATGACCTGTTCTTGTGTCCTCATGACCTATCCTTGCGTCCTTATGACCTGTCCTTGTTTCCTCATGACTTGTCCTTGTATCCACATGACCTATCCCTGTGTCCTCCTGACCTATTTTTGTGTCCTCATGACCTATCCTTGTGCCCTGATGACCTGTCCTTGTGTCCTCATGACCTATCCTTGTTTCCTCGTGATTTGTCCATCTGTCCTCGTGACCAGTCCTCGTGTTCTCATGACCTATCCTTGTTTCGTCATGACCTATCTTTGTGTCCTCGTGACCTATTCTTGTATCCTCATGACCTGTCTTGGAAACATACAAAAGATCTGTGCAGGTGGAAAATGGTTTTAAGTTATTTATTGTGAAAGAAATCGGGTATAGCACCTTTAACAATGTGCAGTGTGTTAGCATCATAGCTAGCTACTATTAGCTCTTTGCAATGAGGCGAATCAAGCATTTTAAGCACTCAGGAAAAGTTTTGATAAAAGCTGGTACATAGAAGTGTAACATATGTGTGAGGCATTTATTAAAAACTCAAATGTAAAGTGAAAGACAGTTGTAGATAACTCCTGAGTAGATTTGCCCATGATCCGTGGATGAGAAGTGCTTCAGTCCAGAGTTTTTTTCAGTTCGTGTGACAGAAGTGGAGCCGGCTGCAGCAGACATTTTCAGTATTCTGTGTTGATCTCTGCCTCCTGGGCGATGAAATACTGCTCACAGTTGGGGTCTCCTCTTACCGGTGGTGATGTGACAATCTGCTGCCCTGTCAGAGGGTCCACGCACCAGCACTCGCCCCTCTGCCCGTGGAGAGACATGTTACACTGCAGAGAGAGGGAGAGAGACAAGTGTGTGAGAGAAGGAGAAAGAGAGAGAGAGTGTCCTGTCAGAGGGTCCACGCACCAGCACTCGCCCCTCTGCCCGTGGAGAGACATGTTACACTGCGGAGAGAGGGAGAGAGACAAGTGTGTGAGAGAGAGACAAGTGAGAGAGGGAGAGAGACAAGTGTGAGAGAGGGAGACAAGTGAGAGAGGGAGAGAGACAAGTGAGAGAGGGAGAGAGAGGGATCTGGTGTCCTGTCAGAGGGTCCACGCACCAGCACTCGCCCCTCTGCTCGTGGAGAGACATGTTACACTGCAAAGAGAGAGAGAGGAAGAAGTGTGAGAGAGGGAGAGAGAGACAAAGAGAGAGAGAGAGAGACAGAGATGGATACACTGTGGAGAGAGAGAGAAACAGAGAGAAGTGTGAGAGAGTGAGAGAGAGAAAGACAAGTGAGAGAGAGAGAGAGAAGTGTGAGAGAGAGAGACACATGAGAGAGAAGTGTAAGAGAGAGAGAGAGATTGATCTGCTGTCCTGTCAGAGGGTCCACGCACCAGCACTCGCCCATCTGCCCGTGGAGAGAGAGAGAAACAAGTGTGTGTGTGTGAGAGAGAGAGAGAGAGGGGTGTAAGGGAGGGAGAGAGAGAGAGAAACACACACATCTCTGCCCGTGAAGAGACATGTCACACTGTGGAGAGAGAGAGAAAGACAAGTGTGTGAGAGATAGACAAGTGTAAAAGAGAGAGAGATAGAGAGTGAAGTGAGAGAGAGAGAGTGTAATGGAGGGAGAGAGAGAGAAACACTCGCCCCTCTGCCTGTGTAGAGACATGTTGCACTGCAGAGAGAGAGAGAGAGGAAGAAGTGTGAGAGAAGCAGAGAAAGAGAGAGGGATCTGGTGTCCTGCCAGAGGGTCCACGCACCAGCACTCACCCTCGGCCCGTGGAGAGACATGTTACACTGCGGAGAGAGAGAGAGGAAGAAGTGTGAGAGAAGCAGAGAAAGAGAGAGATATCTAGTGTCCTGTCAGAGGGTCCACGCACCAGCACTCGCCCCTCTGCCCGTGGAGAGACATGTTACACTGAGGATAGAAAGAGAAAGACAAGTGTGAGAAAGGGAGAGAGGGAGAGAGAGAGAGAGAGAGAGAGACACTCAACCCTCTGCCCGTGGAGAGACATGTTACACTGCAAAGAGAAAGAGAGAGACAAGTGTGAGAGAGAGAGAGCGAGAGAGAGAGACATGTGAGAGAGGAACAGAGTATGAGAGAGAGAAGTGTAAGGGAGGAGAGAGAGAGAGATGTGAGTGGGATGGAGAGAGGGGATTTGGTGTCCTGTCAGACACACCACACCAGCACTCGCCCCTCTGCTCGGGAAGAGACATGTTGCACTGCAGAGAGAGAGAGAGAGAGAGATGAACACAAACAATACCTATTTTTCTTGTTTACAGGTTATTTCTGTGCGTAGCTTTGTCCCATTTTTAGTTTTGGTCTAATTCTGCTATAGACCTGGTTTTGGGCTAATGCTAGTTACTCTTGATTCAGAGTTGGCTATAGGTCTAGTCCTTTGGGGCCATGACTGAACAGTGAGTCGCGGGATACCTGTCTGTGATACCAGTTCCCCCACATAAAGAGTTTAGAGACGAGACAAACCACTTTTCCTCTAAAAAAGCCTGTGTGCTGACATGCAGAGTATGCACAATACACTACAAACAATGAATTTCAAGACAAGTTAAAGTTGCTTGATTCTGGGATTTAAACCTAATCACGCATTTTGACTCACTTAACCTGTAAAGACATTATTATTTTCCTTGTTCAAAGTGTTTAGAACTAATTTGATAACCTGAAATTACTGGTAATGTTCAGTGCATTATTACATGTGTTCAGTGCATGTAATAATCCACTGAACACATGATTCACCGCCAGATACAACAGCTCGAGTCGTTTTTGTGACACTTAAAGAGGGACGGTGCGGTGTGCGTTTGCCTGCTCTGCTTTTGGCACGTTGCCCGTCCCGCTGCGCTCCACAGCTGACCGCAGAACCACGCAGTGCCGCCGCCTCCAGTACGCACATCACGCAGAGCGCGTAGGGCATCACCTGCTCTGGGGGCACCAAGCCGAGCTGTGCCGTCCCGCTGCTCAAAATCAAAGACTCTAGAAACCGCATCGAAAACAGAAACGTGTTCTACGACTCGTACACTCTTAGACAATCTTTATTTTGCGTCAATAGGACACATATTGGGCCAGTTACGAAGAGAAACAGCAGCTGAATTAAGACGGCTTAAGCTCCCGCGGGTCCCGTTGGGTCCCGACTTTTTTTTTTTTTGGTGACACGGAGGTTGCGTGGCGGCCCCAGTGCATAACAACATGGACACAAATGACTAAACTCTGCATAACTCTCTGCATCTAGACTTAAAATGATCTGGCACCAGCCTAATAATCTGTAACAAGGCAATTATGTTCGTTTGACACATTCAATCATAAAGTCATGATGTCTGTGTATTTCTTACCTGAAATACAAAGCTCCTCACACCTCCAGTTTCTGCTAAACAAACACTTTACTTGCCCAAACTCCGCGTGTATTAGCTCCATCTCCCCGTGTGTAAAAGCCAGTCCTTCATTCACTCTTCTGGGAAAGCTTGCGCCCGTGCTGCGGCTGCTGCTGGTGCGAGGACGCACAGATGATGCTCCGATACGCACGCTAGACTAGGAAATACAGCAGTGAGTTTACGTGTCTGCACCTCGCAGGTGTCCGTGTTGTATCTCTCTGTTGACCAGCAGCGCGCACAAACCCGTATTTCTTTCTTGCTACATAATATGTTTAAGACAGCGGATAGAGCGCGGGTCCGTTAAAACGTTAAAACCGCCCGATCCCGAGGGTTTGCTCACGGGTCCCGTGTGGGTCCCGCGGGAATTCCTGCCCGATGCAGGTCTCTAGTCTAAAGTTTTATAAAAGAGCTTCTGTGCTGTTGCCTGTGAATGCTGCGGTGTGTTTGAGAGAAAAGCACGCTACAGAGCACGCCTATAGGACCACGCACTGTAAAAAAAAAGCTAAATTGCACTAAAAAAAATCCGCGATAGAGCGAGGGACCACTGTATTTGATTACTAAAAGAATCAATATCTGCAGTCCTGCCAGAGCATTTTGATCCAACTGATACTTTTTTGCTTCAGGACATGTACAGTTTGTTCTCTGACAACAGCAATAGGACTTTTACTGAACTCCAACCTGAAACACATTTGACACTGAGCTGGCTGCTGGAAATGCATTGATAGAAGGTGAAAGGAGGGGAAGTGGAGAGCAGCAATGTGACTGGTTTGACAACAGGATGGGCCTTTACATTTTGACTTGAAACTTGCTAATTTGCTCCATTTGCAGTAAAATTGCTAAACAAAAATGACTCAGAACAGTAGGCAAAGCTGTTTGACCATCATATACACCAAAAACGTGGGGAACTCATCAGAAGCTGCAGCCTAAAAACAAAAGACTTCCCCATGTCCCACACTCAAGCCCTGTCAACAACAACACATCCACGCCTGGGACAGAAACACAAAACCCCACTCCTCAGCCTGTCCGTGCCCGCTCCGCTTTTGTCTGCCCTGAATGCGTGCTCCTGCGCTCGAACGCCATTGGTCCAAAACGAGGGCCATGCTATGGGTGGGGCCGCGCGAATCCACCAATCCAGCGCCGAACCGGGTCATGCCCCCAAAATCACGTCAGAAGCACTGCGAAAAAAAACACCACGGCGCAGGCATGCCAGGGTGGAGCCCCCCATCGCGCGCTGCTGCTGCTGCTGCTGCTAAACCAAGCGCGCGGAAAAGAGGAGGGGTCCGCGCCCAAAACACTGGCCTTTTCCTCGATGAGAAAGAACAAAAAAGTGACAGTTACAGTAATTATCGCGGGACAAGAAGGAGGGACCGGTCCAGAAAGAAAGCTAAGCGCGGAGGAGTGTACAGTCTTGGCCCCTGGGAACCACGCAGCAGCCAGCCAGACAATGCGCTTGTTTTGGAGCAATAATCAACTTTGGCCCGGGGTTGAAAAAGGGAACTGTGGTGCATATTCAAATGATTCAAATCGTCTTTTCTGCTCAATTTGTTTGTCCGTGCCGTGTCTGATTGGTAAAAGTGCATGGGGAGAGGAAAGGGGGGAGGTAAAAAGAGAGAGAGAGGGGGGTAAAAATGTAAATTCGAAATCGGAAGCACAGCGTGTTCCTCGGACGCGCACACAAAAGTCTTCCCACAACGCTGGGCCAAAACGTGTTGGTATTGTTCCGTATTAGAGCCTGGGGTTGTTTTGAGACGGTGACGACATCGTGCCGGGGTTTGTTTGGGGTGAGGAGAGAGGGAGAAAGGAGAGAGAGAGAGAAGAGAGAGAGAGGGAGAGAGAGAAGGAGAGAGAGGGGGGTGGGGAGAGAGAGAGAAGGAGAGGAGAGAGAGGGGAGAGAGAGAGAGAGGGAGGGAGAGAGGGGAGAGAGAGAGAGGGAGAGGAGAGAGAGAGAGAAGAGAGAGGGAGGGAGAGAGGAGAGGAAAGGAGGAGAGAGAGAGAGGGAGGAGGGAAAGAGAAAGGAGAAAAGGGTGAGGAGAGAGGAGAAAGGAGAGAGAAGGAGGAGGGAGAGAGAAAAGGGGTGAGGAGAGAAAGACATTAAAGAGATAGAAGGAGAGAGAGAGAGAGAGAGAAGAAGGAGTGAAGAGAGAGTGAAGACAGGGAGAGAGAGGAGAGTTAGAGAGAGGGAAAAGTAAGTTAGAGAGCGTGAGATGAAGAGAAAGGAGAAGGGGTGAGGAGAGAGAGGGAGGGCATAGAGGCATAAGTAAACAGAAGGTGGGGTGAGGAGAGGAGAGAGTGAAGACGGAGAGGGAAAGAAAAAAAAAAGAAGGAGAAAAGGGGTAGAGAGAAGGGAAAGAGTGAGGGGCAAAGAAAAGAGAGGGAAGAGATGCATAAGAAAAGAGAAGAAGGAGAGGGAGAGAGGAGAGAAGGGGTGAGGAGAAAAAAGGAGGACAGAAGAGAGAGTGAAGACCGAAAAAGAAACAGGGATAGAAAGGGGGAGAGAGGGGGAAGAGTTAGAGAGAGTGAGAGGCAGAGAAGAGAGAGTGAGTGAGGAAAGAGAGGGGGGAGAGGTATAAGGAGAGAGAAGGAGGAGGGCAAGGAGAGGGAGGGAGAGAAAGAGAGGGGGGAGAGGTATAAGGAGAGAGAAGGAGGAGGGCAAAGACAGGGAGGGAGAGAGAGAGAGGGGAGAGAAGGGGTGAGAAAAGAGAGTGAACGGGAGAGAGAGTGAAGACATGGAGAGAAAGTAAGTAAAAGTAAGTTAGAGAGTTTGAGAGGGAGAGAAGATAGAGGGGGTGAGGAGAGAGAGAGAGAGAGAATGAAGACAGGGAGAGAAAGGGGGAGAGAGGGGAAAGATTTGGAGAGAGTGAGAGGCAGAGAAGAAAGAGGTTAATGAGGAGAGAGAGAAAAGGAGAGAGGCATAAGAAAAGAGAAGAAGGAGGGTGAGGAGAGGGAGGGGGTGGAGAGAGAAAAAGAGCGAAAGAAGAGTTAGAGAGACAGAAAAGAGAGGAGGGGAATGATGGTGAAGACACAGAGAGAAAGAGAAACATGGAGAGGAAGGGGAGAGAAACAGAGGGGAAAGAAAATAAGAGAGAAGGTATAGAGGCATAAGGAGAGAGGAGGAGGGTGAGGAGACAGAGAGAGAAAGGGAAAAATTAAGAGGGTGAGAGAGAGAGAGAGAGAGGCAGAGAAAAGAGATGGGGAGAGAGAGGTTAGAGTGAGAGCAAGTGAGAAGAGAAGAGAGAGAGAAAGAGAGAGAGAGAGAGGAAAAGAGAGTGACAAGAAAGAAACCAGGAGGATGAGAGAAAGAGTCAGGGAGGCTGAAAGAAGAGAGAGAAGAATAGAGGTGAATAAGAGAGTGTGAGAAAAGAAAGGGGAGACATAGAGAAGAAAGAACCCAAAGGGGCGAGAAGGAGAGAGAAAAAGTAGAGAGAGTAAGCAGATGGAGAAAAAGAAGACAGGGGTAAGTGGAGAGGAAGAGAGAAAGGGGAGAAAAGGCGAGAGGGAAAGGCAGAGGTAAGGAGAGGAGCAATGGAGTGACAGAATGGGAAAGAGATGAAAAGATAAGGATAGACAGAGAATGAAGAAAAATGAGAGGTGGGTGAGAGACAAGAGGGAAGGAGAAGAGAGGAGAAAGAGGGTGAGTAGAGAAGAAAAAAGCAGAGATTAAAAGGAGAGATTGAGAAGAGCTGGGGAGAGAGAAGACAATGGGAATTTGAAATGGATGGATGGATGGATGGATGGAAGGGAGGGGGGCAAATGGAGAGCTGAGCAGAAATACAGTAGATGACAGAGAAGAGACAGAGAGAAAGAGATCAAAGGAGGAGAGAAGTTTATGGACAGTGAGATTTAAGGATTTGAGAAGATCCAAAATCACAAATTCAAAGCCGCATCGGTGAAGTGAAGCTTTATAAAAATACCACAGATGTTCGTAAAAACTCAGGACAAAGAAACAAACATCTGCCGAGGTGAAGAAGGTCCGTGTGAAGAAGAGTCAAGTTTGTGTGAAGAAAGGCCTGAAATAACATTTGTTTTCTCACAGTGATAAACTCTTTCAGTTATCTGACAGCGCTGGTTAGTGTGGCTGCTACAACCTGTGCTAATCAGCCACAGCTCTTTCTGCTGACCTGTTGTGTGCACATCCCCTGTGTTGTTAAACAAATAATCCCTATGGAAATTTTGTATACATTACATTTTTTTTCCAGTTTTTGTCATCAGTCTTGTGACAATGATGCTGAACAGTTGGTCTGGAATGTAACCATAGCCGTGGGAACATATTTTGCTCAGGGGGTGCTGAACATTGAGTTACAGACTTGGTCCTAGCGGTGCATCAATTAGCCTATAATATGTGTACATGTGTTCAGTGTTGGGCAAGTTACTTCAAAACAGTAATTAGTTATAGTTACTAGTTACTTTTCCAAAAAAGTAACTGAGTTAGTAACTGCGTTACTGGAGTAATGAAAGTAACTAGTTACCAGGAAAAGTACTTTTCCTTAAACCAATAATAATAATTAAACAAGTCTGACCTTCCGATTGTCCAAATTTACTGCAAACAACCAAACTCAACCAGCAGCAGCGTTATTTTACGCTCTTCACCTCCAGCACAGTCACAACAACACAGGCCAACCTCTGGACCAAACAGCACAAGAACCAAACACCCGTGGACAACAGAAGATAATAAACATCTGCACGCTTAAAACAGAGGAGAACCCCAGACAAATAGACAATAAAAAATGCGGTAATTATGAGAGAAAAGAGACGACGACTGCTGTAGAATCACTTACTGTGGCTGTGATCTGTAGCTCCAAACACAAGACGTAAACTCCAAACACACGAGCCCATATGTAAACTCCAAACGCACGTGGCATTCACGCCGTCGTCTGTTTTAACTTCCAAGTAATAAAACGGCAAAATAACGGTATAATACCGTAAAATGAACTGAGAATATTTCCTTGACGTGTTTTGGAAAAGGAGCACGGAAGACTTGCGTCAAGCTCAACCAATCAACGATGTGGGGAAATTCCCTGCACCCGCCCAGCTCTGCTTCTGATTGGTTACTACTGCAGTTTTAAGCCAATCAGCGCCTCTTCTCTGTCTCTCTCTTCCCCAAACAGAGAGAGAGAGAGATATTTAAAGTTAAAATGTGAAAATTTAGACTTTTATTCAAAAATGTAACGTTTTTATACAAAACAAATGTAATATATTTCTTATATTATGGTAAGATTTATTTATTTTTTTTATCAATCCAGCAGGGGGTGCTGACGCACCCTGCGCACCCCCCCTTCCCACGGCCTTGAATGTAACAGTTGGTCAGAGCAGTTTGATCAGAAAGAAAATACTTTTGTGGCTTTTTAGGGTCCTTTTGAGCAACTTTTTTTTTATTTTGGATCTCAGACAGTTTTTAGACCTGTAAAATCATCCACAGATTCATGAATCAAGTCAAATTTTAAAATGCCACTATTTTTCCCCCTCACATGTTCAGTTCAAGAGCTACAACAAAGGTTACATTCATCACCTCAGAACCCTCGAGGGTCCCTATTTTTAAACAGCCATAAAACTTTATATCTGTGATGTATATTTTTATTTTTACAAGACCTTTTGTCACAAAAGTACACACCAAGTGAACGATAAAGAAAATTAAAATGACCAATTTCCAAAATTAAACTAGTGAAGTGGGAGTGTACTTTTCTGTACAAATAGCCCTATAACTTAAAGGGGTCTTATTGTGTTTTTTTTAAACTATTTAGTAAGAAACTAGAACATACACAGATCAGTAATTTACCTTTTGTTCTTTGTAAAACACAAAGTTGATCTAAAACGGCTTGGAAATAGAAACAGCTCTACTGACTTCCTGTTCAAAACTGCAGAAATGATAAGCCCCGCCCCTTCATTTTAAAATTTTATTGTAAAAAGCAACAGATTTTAAATAACAAATTATTATTGTTGCAAAGTGGCTCTGGGACAGTTTTGAACCATTTATGCTTCACTTTGAGTATTAATCTTTTGAATTAGAACAAGTAAATACAGACAAGTGGGAGGGGATAGGTGGTAGGTGAGAACAGGGATTATCTGAGCTCTTGAGCTGCAGCTGAAGAACAACACAAGATTACTCCAACATGCATGAATCAATTCAAATATAACTTTGAGTAAACTAATGGTGAAGGGAGGCCGTTATAACAAGATTAAAAACTTAGGAAAGTGATTTTGACACAATAGATCCCCTTTAAAAACTGTCACAGATATAAATGTTACACATGTATGAGCAGAGGAGAAGTAGACGAAGATCTGAGATTTGAAAGAACGAAAAAATATGAATCTATGGGGATTTTATGGCCGTTTAAAAATGGGGACCCCAAGGTGACGAACGTACCTTTTCTTGCAGGTTACCAGAGGGTTAATGAATGAAGCTACATTACATCACAGTTTGCACCTTTAGTTAAAAAGTGGCGTACCATTGATGCAACTCAGACAACAAAAATTAGCAATAGTAGAGGGATTTTTTTGTTTATCAACACGGGCGATGCGCGCACACCCCGTCTCCAGAAAGAACCGCCGCTCATCGAACACAAACAGTGGAAACAAGTCAAAAAAGCTCCGTTGTCAGTAACTACAAGAGTTTATCTGTGAGAAAACAAAAGTTCTGCTGCAAAATCAACATTTGTGAATGAAACTTGATCCTACGACCCTTAAAGTTGCATTCAGGTGAAAAAACGGCGAGAAAAACCTTGTCTTCAGGAGACAGACTGCTCTTGTCTCGTTTTGTTTTATTCAAAGAAGTTTCCCCAGCTAACCTGAGCCCTGGACTACAAAGCTACATTTGTGGTTTAGCGAGGTAAGTTCTGAGTTAAACCTGGTCAGGGCTGATCTCTATGGCAACATGAGACAAACTCATAACCTGCTCCGGACCAGGATAAGTTCCCGAATAAGTTAAAAAGGACGAGGCGCTGGCCAATCAGAGACGAGAATTTAGGCGCTTGTGAAGAGAGAGAGAAAGAGCAGTGGAGAAATGAGGAAATGCGAGTCACAGCGCACGTAGCGTATTTATTAAGAGGAGCCATGAGGTGTTATAGGCTATGTAAACACTGAAGAATCCTGTTTATTCTGTGTGATGATTAATAAACACTTTAATTGTTAAGAAATAATGATTTAATGCACTTATTTGGCTGTGGATCTTTACGCATTTACACTTGTCTAAAGACACAGCTCATTCAGACTAAGCGGTCGATCTATTAAATGCTTCGTCATGTTTGTACATTTGTGCGTAAAGGCCCATGCAGACAGGATGAGATGAGCGGCAAATGTCGCTTGAAATCCCATTCATGTGTATGTGTCTGCTCTCTGAGGTGCCGCTGACAGCCACGTACACATGAATGGGATTTCAAGCTGTCTACACGAGTCTTTAGTCTGTTGTATCCATGCATGACATATAAATGAACTCTGTAGCGTAACTTCTGTGTCTGCGATTGGCCTCGTAAGCGCAGACTTCACTTGAGCAGCAGCGCGTTTCCTTCGCTTAGATTTTAACACTCGTATATTTCGCTTCATGATTGACGTTTCCTCACATTTTAAGTCCGCAGCTCGATTGTTCTGATTGTTCAGTTTGCGTTAACCCCGCCTCTGCTCCCCTGAACGCGCACGACTTCATTAAGAAAATCCAGGGTTAACAGATCCAGTTGTGAACTCGTTTCATAGGACAGCTTATCCAGAGAGGCTCATATCTGGGTTAGTGAATCTTATCCAGGATCAGTTCAGCCACGTTTGTAGTACAGGCTCTGATGGAGAGCGGGTCTTTCTGCAAAGCACATGCGCAGTAGGGCAGAAAGTGACATTGATTGAAAATCCCTCTGTATGAATTCCTCTTTAACTGTTACACCAGTAAATGAATCTAAACAGTGAGAAAATGGAAGCCAGGGTCACTCTCCGTTTGTGTCATTATTCTTTTAAACATCAGCCCATCTGTTTAATGGATCGTTCAGTCAACACGCTCTCACCTCAGCCTGTCCCGCTGAAGCTGACCCCAGAGGCGTTTGGAACCTCCTCGTGTGGTGTTTTTTATGAGTTTTTATGACCGTGTGTCCTCATGAGTCTCCGTGAGCCCGAGGAGCAGACGGGCTGAAGATAAACGGCTCTCCAGAGTTTAAAAGTGTCCAAATGTGTGACAGAGAACACACTCATGTCGCTGCAGGTGGAAGTGTTATGAGCTCTGATGGGAAACACCTGCTGGACCTGAGACGGAGCCAACGAGGGAAAAGACAGAAGCTGCAGACGAGAGCGGGGACATACTGTAACTGTTAATATAATGTGATGGAAACATGTGGAAGTTAGTATATAGGAACTATGGCTGCAGCGGCACGGCAGGTTGAGTTCTACAGGTCTGTGAAGTTTAATGCAAGTGTGTAGCAGATAAAATTAAAACTATATACTTCAGTTTGAAATATAAAATGTTGACAGGTCCAGTCACAGATGTCTCTGGTCTACTAGAACCTGTAGTGTGCATGGGTAGGTGGTGGCACGGTGGACCATGGATCACTTTCTATCAGGTTAGATCTGTATGGCTCACAATGCATACTCTGGTCGGCGTGCAGAGGCTTTCCATTGTGAGAGGCTCTCACACTGCGATCTGTCTGGTCTGATGAGCAGTGTGCCTCAGCAGATCTTTTCTGTTGGAACGAACTTCTTCTGGACTGCCAGAGCGCTCTGGAGCCCTTTTTGATGAAGTTGTGAAAACAAGACACGACAAACAGGAAACCAAGCGAGCGCTGGTGAAGTGAATCTGACTACTACTGACCCTGGATGTACACAGACTGCGAGGCGGGTTCGGGTCGGGACACATGCAGGTTTCTTGCAAAGTGCCTGTTACATCAAATGCTGTGGTCCGGTTTTGTCCAAAGTCAGCCGGATTCACAAAAATTCCTGCAAGAACGCTCGTATAATGAATTGAAAGCCACATCAGTCCGCTGCGGTCTCTGGGAAAATTAGACTTCATGCGGATTATTTACGCAGACCTGCGTGGCTCCCGCACTCGCATCCGCACTCCTCGGAGGTCCGTGTACATGGGCGCATTGGTTTTAAGCACTTTCTAAGTTCTTGCAGTCTGTGTATACACAACTATAAAACATATAGAAAGCAAAAGTCCCAAGTTGAGCATGAACCAGAGTGAACTCGTGGTCTCGTGATGCCGGCAGGGTCCATACATACGCATGCATATTCTGGTCTCAGCGTGAGTGGTCAACCGGATCCGGATCTGGAGTGGAGGCAGTGTGAGTCCAGTGAAAGAGGCCCATGAACGAATAATAGATTTTTCATATTAATTTATATTGTGAGTGACCCATATGAGGCACCATTGTCCTGGGCCCCCAAATTTCTATCGACTGGCCTGTATGAGATTCAAATGAACTCTGCAGCATTTCCTAAAACATGAGGAAACGCAGACATTTCCTCATGTTTGAAGTCCGCAGCACAGTTGTTCTGATTGGTCAGTTTGCACCAACTCCGCCCCCTGCTCTTTGACATAGCTTCATAAAGAAAATCCAGGGTTAACCGATCGAGTTGTGAACACATTTTGTAGCCAGAGAGTCTCATGTCTAGGTTTGTCTGTCCAGGTAAGAGAAACTTATCCAGGGTAAGTTTAGTGATGTTCGTAGTGTAGGCCTTGGCTCTAACCTCTGTGCCACCATGTTGCTTAAATACTATTAATAAGAATTTAAATAAATACATCAATCAAACCTGTTAACTGACTGGAAAATGTTTAAAATTGCACCAAAACATGGGGACAAACCCGTTAAATTGTGTTGAAAACATTTGTTATTCCTTGTCCGATGTCAGCTTCACTGAGGACGATTTAAATAAATGTAATTATCTTACAGTTTACAAGATCACACCTAACGAAGACAATATTACTTTGACTTTAACGTTCCAGTTCATTCGGATACAAATGGACAAATAAACAAAGCTAAATGAAACTTAAACATGGATCATTTATAATAATAAGTTATAGTTGCAGAATCCCTGTGACTTATTTGCTGCAGCCCAGGCCCCACAGTTTGAGAAGCGCGGCTCTGGATTATGATAAATGATTCTGAGTGTGACACAAACCCAGAACACCGCAGTGGTCAGTGGAACAGTTCACTTATGGAATGACTCATGTGGGATTATTAACCAAATCACATCATGTTCTTTCAGTTTGTGTTAAAGCAGTTTGTAATGGACATGACAGGCTCGCTCACCGCTCCATTAACGCTCAAGATAATCCCCCCGATGAGGACTGACACCGAGCAGGGGGAGGCAGAGGAGAGGCGAGAGCAGGGGGGAGAAGAGAGGAGAGAGAGACACTGAGGGGAGGCAGGGAGAGAGACACTGAGGGGAGGCAAGAGCGAGGGGGAGAAGAGAGGAAAGAGAGGAGAGAGGAACAGAGACACTGAGGGGAGGCGAGAGCAGGGGGAGGAGAGAGGAGAGAGGGGAGAGAGGAACAGAGACACTGAGGGAGGCGAGAGCAGGGGGGAGAAGAGAGGAGAGAGGGGAGAGAGGAACAGAGACACTGAGGGGAGGCGAGAAGAAAGAGGAAGAGAGACACTGAGGGGAGGCGAGAACAGGGGGGGAAGAAAGGAAAGAGAGTAGAGAGGGGAGAGAGGAACAGAGACACTGAGGGAGGCAGGGAGAGAGGAAGAGAGACACTGAGGGGAGGCAGGGAGAGAGAGGAGAGGAAGAGAGACACTTAGGAGAGGCAGGGAGAGAGACACTGAGGGGAGGCAGGGAGAGAGGAAGAAAGACACTGAGGGGAGGGAGGGAAAGAGAGGAACAGAGACACTGAGGGAGGCAGGGAGAGAGGAAGAGAGACACTGAGGGGAGGCAGGAGAGAGAGGAAAGGAGACACTGAGGGGAGGCAGGGGGGAGACGAGAGGAAAAAGAAGAGAAAGGAACAGAGGTCTGACACAGAGGAGAGACGAGAGCAGGGGGGGAACAGGGAGAAAAGAACAGAGACACTGAGAGGAGGCGAGAACAGGGAGGAGAAGAGAGGAGAGAGGGGAACAGAGACACTGAGGGGAGGCAAGAGCAAGGGGGAGAAGAGAGGAAAGAGAGGAACAGAGACACTGAGGGAGAGAGGAACAGAGACACCGAGGGGAGGCAAGAACAGGGGGGAGAAGAGAGGAAAGAGAGGGGAGAGAGAGGAACAGAGACACTGAGGGGAGGCAGGGGAGAGAGAGGAGAGAAGAACAGAGGTCTGACACTGAAAGGAAAGAGAGGAGAGAGACAGAAGGAAAGAGAAAAGACAGGAGCAGAGGTCTGACACTGAAGGGAGGCGAGAGCAGAGGAAGACAGGGAGAGAAGGGAGACACCGAGGGGAGGCAGGGGAGAGGCAAGAGCTGGGGGAAGACAAGAGGAAAGAGAGGAGTAATTTTCTGACACCGAGGGAGAGACTAGAGGAAAGAGAGGAGGGAGATGAGAGAAGGGGGGGACAGGGAGAAAGCAACAGAAGTCTGAAGGGAGAGAGAGAGAGATAAAAAAGGGGAGAGACAGGAGGAAAGAGAGAAGACAGGAGCAGAGGTTTGACACTGAGGGAGGCAGGAGGACAAAGGGAGAGAAAGGGGAGAGGAACAGAGGTCTGACACCGAGGGGAGGCGAGAGCAAGATGAGAAGTTTGACACTAAGGTGAGAGATGGGGAGACGAGAGCAGGGGGGAGACAGGAGAAGAGCGGAACAGAGGTGTGACACTGAGGGGAGGCAAGGGGAGACAGGAGCAGGAGGGAGTACAGGAGGAACAGGAGGAAAGAAAGAAATGAGCAGAGAGGGGAGACAAGAAGAGACAAAAGGAAAGAGAGAAGACAGGAGCAGAATTCTGACACTGAGGGGAGAGACAAGAGCAGAGGGGAGAGAACGGGAGGGGAGAGAGGCAGGAGCAGAGATTAAACTGAGGGAGGAAGGGGGAGAGAGAGAGGGGAGAGACAGGAAAAAAAGAGAAGTGACAGAAGCAGAGGCCTGACACAGAGGAGACAAGAGCATGGAGACGGAAAGAGGAGAGACTGGAACAGAGAGGAGCAGGGTTATACAGAGGGAGAGAGGGGAGAAGGAAGCAAAGTCCGGAAGAGAGGTGACGGAGGGAGAGGAGAGAGAAAAAGAAACTAGAGATTGAGACTAGAGGAAGAGACAGAAGCAGAGGTCTGACACTGAGGGGAGTCAGGGGGGAGAGACAGTCAGGATTAACAGAAGGAAAGAGAAAAGAGAGGAGCAGAGGTCTGACAGTGAAGTGAAGCAGGGGGAGACAAAGGGGAGTGACATGAAGAGAAAGAAAGAGAACAGACAGGAGCAGAAACCTGACACTGAGGTGAGGCAGAGGGATAGGGGAGAGACATAAAGAGACGGGAATAGAGAGAGGAGGAGGAGGAAGAGAAGAGAGAGACAAGAGGAAAGAGAGAAGACAGGAGCAGAGGTGTTACAGTGATCGAAGACAAAAGCATGGGGGAGACAAGAGAAGAGAAAAAGGGGAAAGACATAAAAGAGAAAGGAGGAAAAAGAAAAGACAGAAAGAAGTGACGAAGAAGAAACTGAATGAAAGAGGAGGTTGGAGAAGAGGTATGACAATGAGGAAAAGCAGGAGGGAGACAGGGGAGGGGGAGAGACAGAGAGAGAGAGAGGAAAAGCAGTTTGAGAAGACAGGAGGAGAGACAGAAGCAAAGTGGAAAGACAGAAGAAGGAAAGAGACGAGAGGAGAGAGACAGAGACCTGGGGAGAGAGAGGAGAAGGAAGCAGAGGGATTAATGTCTGAAACAGTGGAGTCGGGCCTGAAACATGCTGTTCTCGGGCAGCTCCAGATCATGACGTGTGTGTGAGAGATTATTATACATGACCTGACGTCTGAAAAGAACTCATTTTCCAGCGTTTTTGGAAGAAAATGCAATTCAGGCAAAGAACACAATGTGCACAAACAGCTTTTATAGTTTTAACCCTGTTCTAACCTGATTTCTCTTCTAAAACAGCTGCTAGAGTTGTTGTCTTTGCTCTTTCTCTGAGACTCATGAAAACACTTGGCTTCAATTTACTCAGATAAAAAGATTTGACATTGTAGATTCTCTTTAGTCTGTGATGCAGTTTAATAAAATGTGTTAAGTAGCATCTTGAGCTTCCACGTGGATAGTGCAGCTTTGTAAAAATACCACAGATGTCCATAAAAGCCACAGTGAAGAAAACGCCCCTGATTTACTCCAGGAGAAGAGTAAGATGGAAACAGACGCTCAGGAGGGACATGCAGGGTTTAGGGTTCAGACACAGTTTGAGATTCAGACTCTGCATGTGTTCAGGCAGGTCAGATAGCGTAATTAAAAGAAGTTGGGCAGGTTCAGGTGGGTCTGGTCTAAACCCACGTTCAAAGTGATGTGAACAGCAGTCTATAGACCCGTTCAGAGCCTACGTCATTTTGGGGGCGGAGCCGTACTGGTGCCCTCCGCAGAGTTTCCCCAGAAGTTTCTATACAAAACGAGTAAGCTGTACTAACGATATTAAACGGTTAGAAAACTTAACAATGACTTAAACGAAGCTCTGACCATTCCTAATGTGTTCCTTGGGTTTGCGCCAGTTGACACATTTTATATCTCGTAATTTTTTCGGGCTAACTAGCTAGCCGCTAAAATCTATAGAAAAAATGAGGGATCACCATCAAAACAAATACGACGCCTCAGAGTCATGTAAGTATATCCTTGGAGTCTTTTATACAATATTCTTATGTAGAAATCAGCACAAAATAAAGCCACAGGTGCAGTTTACTGTGAGTCTAATTCTCCACTGATAATTGATAAATAATGAACACAACTTACACAAAAATCTTAAGCAATGTCACGGTAACTCACCTCCTGTGCTTTTCTGCAAATTACGTCGTCAAACTCATCAAGGTATATGTATGATCAAAGCTTTTCTCTTGTGCACATGAGTTTTTCCATCAAATATAAGTAAATATCAGGTGGCTGAATGTCGGGACACTTACTAACGTCATGCTAACATTCAGTAGCTAACTGTACATGGATCTGGAGTCGCTTGTCGTTCGTTAAATTGAGTTTTTAAAGAGAGTTTTGCGATTTTTTAATGAAAATGCACCTGCGTAGCTTGAAAAGCCTGAGACTGGGCACCACTCAGGCACCAGTTCGCGCAGCCATCTTTGTTTACTAACAGTAAATGGGTCTATTAAGCCTCATATAAAGCATGTTCTGTCCCTGTTTCACAAACTAAGACACAACTGGGGTTTTGAGCATAATTCACAGAACTACAAAAAAGACCAGAGGCAATAGAAAAATATGGCGTTCTGTGTGCACAGAGCAGACACGTCATGCACACAGCCATAAACACATTTGAACTACACAAATGATGCTCCAGCGTGAACAGATTCATAATCGTGAACTACAAGCACAGAGAGTCAGATCCTCACCTGGACAAATGTCCAAAGTGTCGGGTCAGCTCCTTCTCATGATCCAGTCTGCGCTGTTGTCTGTGAACGCAGGGCGTTTACGTGGAGGCCAGGAAAACCGGATAACTAGTCTAGTCCGATTTAAACCAGTTTTCCAAAGCGCATGTAAACCTGGGCAGACCTGTTGAGGAGCTGTAAACAGGTTTTTGGAAAACCAATTGGCGCATGTGGTCCCGACCGATTGTAGTCTGATTTCAGATTTCAGTCAGCGGTCAACTCTTGTCTACTCCACATTCCAACAATAAATTAAGAATTTCAGAACAATAAAGTGCCTTGCACATGGTGGCAAAAACAATCTCACATTTAACTTCATGTTTAACACAGTTCTAAATGTTTAAAACAGTCCTACATGTTCCAGAAAAAAAAACTGTGTCTCATTTTACAAACAGTTAATAATGATAATAAACAACATTAACAATGTTAAAGTAATTTGACAAATGTCTGAATCCTGCAGTAGTGAGTCTGACACAGCAGGACCAGTCTCTCCAGGGTAATCGGTTTACTCTCTCACATGTAAACAGGAGCAAAACTGGTCTGACCGGTTTGAGGGGAAACCAGGTATACAGTCCTGTTATTCAGCCTTTTCTGATTTCTTTGATCATGTAAATGCACTGAATGAGGTTGAGAACAAACAAGCTCATGAGTATAAGCATGCGTAGGCCTACACTAGGACCGCGTTCACGAGGCCAGCCTCCGCAGACAGACATACCTGCAGCTGCAAGAGCTGTTTTATGTAGTTTTAATGTGTGTGGGTTTGAGTTGAGTCGATTTTTAATTTAATTGAATAAATTAACTTATAGTTTTACATGAATCAAGAACAAGTTTGTAAAGAAAAGCTTGAAAAATGTTGAAAATAACAGAAAGTAGAGTTCAGCATCACACTAGGGACACATGTGCATCTGAAGAAGTGAAAACCTGCGACATTAGAGCAGTTTTGGCTGAATTGATTACATAGTCGCAGGAAGCACATTGTCATCCGAAGTAATGCCACATGTTTAGGGAAATCTTAAATCATCTTAATTTTGTTTCAGTGAGACCTGTCAGAGGCACTTTAAGCACATTTTTTTCAGTCCAGGCCAGGTGGATCTGGAAAAAGCTGTTTTAGTTGTGCTTTGACTCGTACAGAAGAAATTATATTTTGTTTCCCATGTATCATTTCTGCCACTCACTGCTGACATTTAGAATGCTTTGAAGTCATTGATATTAGTTCTGGCATAACTAAATAAATAAAACACTTGCCATCCCAGTGTTTTGTGAATAATCTGTCTGTCTCATCCCAGCTCTAATAATAATAGTCGTGTCACAACTGATGTATTTTATTTTCTTCTTATGGGAATCGTTGTGAATGTTAATGAGCTGTGCAGTCTGACATGAAGCAGAGCTGTGCAGTTATAAAGGTATTTTTGTGCACAACCATATTTGGTGTTGCTTTAGGCTTTTGTTCATTAATCAAGAGTTCAAGATCGTGTGAGGACAGAGCGTTACGTATTTTAACCTCGTCCCAAAGCTTCGGGGGTTTAACAGGTGCAGTGCAAAGTTTTATTTAAGTCAGTGGAACTTTTCTGACGAAGCCACATCTCCATGGAGACAAGCAGGAGGCAGATCAGTGTAGATTTAAACTATATTCACTGATAAACTGTAAAAAGTTTTAAGGTCAATAAGTAAAATAAAATACATTTTTGTTGATGTAACTGGACAATGCGGGTCAAAGATTTTCAACTTAAGTTCGCCTTACACTGTGTTTTGCATGAGTTTAATACGTACGAAATTATCTCCAAACTCACACTATACAATAGAATCGCAAACGAGAAAAGCTCGACCTCACGACAGAGGTGAGGTCGATCGCGGACGTTCAACCTGCTCAGACTGTGCAAGAGATCTAAGGGCGCACTCACACTAGGGCTTTGTAATTGTGCTGCGCTCAAGCCTGATTGCAGAAATTTCTCTGAGCCGCGCCGGCCCGCACTCACATTTGAATAAACAATCCGAGCCATAGGCCGGTGACGTCATCCTCTAGCACCGCTTGTTCACATGTCGCGCTGAAGCTTGGATCAAGCACTGGGGTGCTAACGCTGTAGCGGCGAAAATAAGTCATGTGGGCCATTATATATTTGATATAATGAGGCAGACGAGAGTTTTACCCGTGATGCGCGCTCCTTTGTCAGGCTTTGGATTAAAAGTCGCGTGGAGCAGCAAACGCAACAGTAGACAAGAGATTTCACAACTTTTCTCTCCGGGTCATGATGCTAACTCAAGGTAAGCGCATTTCAACGGAGTTTGGTAGAGAGTTTCTTTCGAGTTGGAGCGCGGTTCGTTTGCACTCACACTGCACAAAAGAACCATGCTGTAGGGGCCATCCGGGCCTGGGCACTGTTCGGTTGTGCCAATGTGAGTACACCCTAAGTCATTCAAGTGTGTGCGCAGCAGCGCTAGGACACGTTTGTGATGCTTTCGAGGCAACTTGTGCAGACACACGTGTCTAAATACCAAGAAATTATATTTAAAAAAAAAATACCAAGAAATTATATAAAAAAACAACCAAAAATAATTATGTTGCCTATTTTTTTCTCACATGAGTTGTCCCATTTTCTAAATACTCTGCATAATGCTGTCACCAGCCACTCTCATTCAGAGCATTTTTATTTCCTGATCACGTCATGTAGCGAATGTCACTCAGCCACAGGTTTGTGCAGCACCAGCATGAAGTTAAGTCAACAGAAGATGCGAAGAGTTATTTAGATATTTTGAGTGGATGAGAGTGTGAAGCTAAAGTGTATCTTTGTGTTTTGATTCACTAAACCTTGGCCCTCGCTGACCTGATGGACTTTCAGTTTTCAATTTGTTTTGGACTAAATAAACAGTTTTGGAAACGGAAAGGAAACCGCCCATAAAGACTGTGTTTAACGTCTTTGAATAAGAAAGGTAAGAGCTGTCGTGGGTAAATCTGAGCAGCTCTACAAATGTTGGGTTTAAGTTTAGGTCTGAAGCTTGGCGTTGGTTAAGATTAGAATTTTGTTAACATAGCATCATAGACTTCATTCAGAACAATGCTTTTTAAGACTCAGAGGTTAATTATCTCACAGACCCCACTCCAGCTGAGTTTGTGACCAGGAACTGAAGTTAGAACAAGATTAAAGCCCATGTGACAGATTATCTTATTTAACTGGTTTGATAACTCACCTGTTTGATGTTGTAGAGGCCAAAGCGGTCACAGTTTGGGAACTTGAGCTGGGACAGGTTCTCCAGCGGTCCTCTGTGGTCCTCTGTGGTGATTTTAGACACTTCTCCATGACTTGGTCCAGCTCCATCTGACACGCACTCTGTTCACAGAAACAACACAACACAGATGGTTATTTTTTATATCTTTAATTCTTTTTTTTTTATCATGTTCAGTTCTCCAAGTGCCACCTCATTTCAGTCAAGCCTCTAGATACAGAACTGCTGACATTTCCCAAAAAACAGGAAGTCCAATCGGCCAATCAGCAAACAGAGATGGAGCGGTGTTTTTCAGATGTTGTTGCTCCAATGACTAAGGTTGGACCATTGATGTTGCTTAATGTTAAAGACCTGGACCCTCCCACCTCTCTCTTCTAGATGAACCTGTCCTCGGTTGTTAAGACGTGTTCTTATTTATGAATATTAACGGTATCCTGATCCTAACTTAACCTACCCCAAGACCCAGACCTAATCTTACCCATTTTAGTAACTTGATGCCTAAACTTACCCATTTCACCTAAAGAAAAAGTCCCCACGTGGCTTAAAAACTTATTTTTTTACACTATGAAATCTTGTGTCATTTTTACGCTTTTTCATAACGTGCTAAATCTACGGCGTAACATAAGTACGCAAAAAAGGCCTGAAATCATGCTCAAAATACTTTTTTTCATACCGTGCTATATCTAGAGCCAACACAGTCTCACTAGAGGGCGTACTTTTACCACGACACAAAAACAGCGTATTCTGACCACGACTTCACAGCTGTTTTTAGTACTTATGTTACGCCGTGCATTTAGCACGATATGAAAAAGAGTAAAATGACACGAGATTTCACAGCGTCAAAAAAACATGAGTTTTAATTGAAGCCTCGTGGGGACGTTTTCTTCAGGTGAAACGGGTAAGTTCAGGCATAAAGTTACTAAAATTGGTAAGATTAGGTCTGGGGCTTGGGGTTGGTTAAGATTAGAATCAGGATTTCATTAATATTCATAAATAAGAACACGTCTTAACAACCACCATTAAAATTAATGGGGACTGTGATGCGTACTATAATTACACAGGACGGCCGTAAACTCGTGCTAATCATACCTCATTTACATATTGTGTAATGTCGTGGTAAATGCACGCTTTCTTGTGAGATCGGGCTCCTTCTGGCGTAACATAAGTACACAAAAAAAGCCTGAAATCGTGCTCAAAATACACTATTTTTGTGTTGTGGTGAATGTACACTTTCTTGTGAGACTCAGACTGTACAAATGAATCTCTTGAGTCAAAAGTTAGTAGCTCATGATTCATGTCCTCACACTACACAGCCGGATGGTCTTATGTGATCTGAGTCTCACACTGTACGTCGACCCACGGCGCGTCAGACTCCTGTATCCGGAAGCACTGTCGCGTCCCCTTTCGTACCGGCAGACCCGATCTGTCCGGAAGTGTCATTAGAACATGCAGACATTGAAAAAATAATGTAGAAAGCTTGTTTTTAATCTAAACAGTCTTTATTCTTGAATTATTTAACTGTTTTTGAACAAATAACGAAAAGTGTTGTTTAAGAAATCGACAAAAACTATATATTTTTTCGAGGCACGTAAGGTCACGTGTGATGATGTGTTCAAAGGTTGAACGGAAAGATCAAACTCTTGTATTACACTAGATAAACTGCTGAAAGGTAAATAACGGCTGTGGGTAATGAATGTAGGGGCTTGCGGATGACGATAGTATTATGTGTTTAAAAAGAAGAACAAAAAATAGGCCTTCATTTACGTTTTATTTAGAAAAAAAAGGGAACATCCGGATGGATTGGGTCTTCCGGTACAAAAGCACAACGGGTCTTCTGCGACAAGCACAACATAAAAGGTGGAGGAGAAGAAGAATCCGGAAGTGGAAATGCCTTGTGTTTGTTTGCGCTTGGGCAGTGTGAGAGAAACATGGCTCTGCTTCTACAGAGCTATGTTCCCTCGAGGAGCCACCAGGACTTCAAACCAGCTTGATTTTCTTGAGATCCTACGATTGTTGATTCATGTACACTACACGGAGCATGACACACGACTGAGCTGAAACTCTGACCCATTGCCAAAATTGTTGCATGAGTGAAAAATTGGAGTAGGGTCCCGCTGCAGACTGCAAGATGGAGGCGTGTCTAGAAATAGGCGTGTCGTGAGCACTAGTGTCATGAACAGTCTTTGCACTAGGTGGTGATATTCACATCAACCCTTTACAATAAAGACGCCAGAGACGATGTAAAATTTGAAACCTCGGTGAATATACGAACTCTATAGATGGAAAGTTGAATAATTTAATTATTATTTGTACTTTGGGGGCATTTTCACCCAAATTACGTTTAGTATTATTTAATAATATTGCCGGAATTATTAAAAATTGACCTAGAGAATAATGTCTTTATTTTTCATTGCTTTATTTATTACATACTTTTTATTTTGTCTGATTTTTCGTGTTTTCCAGTGGTTAGTGCTGATAGTCAGGTCCAGAGGGACAGAAGCGAGGTGGTTGCCATGGTGACGAGTTTATAACTGTTGCTAAACGGGCCTAAACTGTTATATTGTTTACCTTAACCTTTACCCAAACCTTTTTCCTAACCTTAGACATCACCCTAACCTTTCTCCTAAACTTACCCGTTCTCCTAAACTTAATTGTCGTCCCTCTGGTCCCAGATATAACGTTTTTCTAGCACCGGAAATGGAGCAGCTTCACTGCCGGTAGAACTCCACTCCACGTCGGCTTTTAAAATAGATTTTTTTAAGATGCTTATTTTAAATTACACCCCCGGCTTATATGTCTTTTACCATAGGTTTGGACATTTTTTGTATGAATACGGTTTGTATATTCGCCAAAATAACGTCATTTCTGTCATAAGGGGGCGTGTCGTGAGGGGGCGTGTCGTGAGGGGGCGTGTCATGAGGGGGCGTGTCGTGAGGGGGCGTGTCGTTAGTTCTGCGGGCTGCAATCAGACATACTTGAAAAATTGTCCCAAAATGGGTCAAAAATTGCATAGTGTCTGCTCGCCTTTATTTGACTCTAAATAAGAGGGATACAATGGTAGTTATAGCTTTTATAGTTCCAGGTGCTTTTTCTGATATTCAACAAAAAGGAAAAAAAGTGAGAATTAGAAGTTGCTATTATTTGTCACAAAATCAAAGGAGGAGAATGTATACACTTGGTTCAGGTTGGTTCTTGTCACACACCACTTACTTCAACTCTGTTTGCTGATTGGCCGACAGTACTTCCTGATTTCGGGGAATGGTCTGCAGTTCTGTGATATCTGACCTAGAGGCTCATGCACTTTTCTATCGCTTGTTCGAGTGAAGGTGGCGGGTGACTGAAGCCTATCCTGGTAACTTTGGGCTTTAGGTGGGGAAATAACCTGGTGACCAATTTTCATAAACTCGACAGTCCAAAACAAAAAAATATCTGTGTACAAGCTGCAACACAATACAAGTTCAATGTTCTCTAAATGTGCAGAGAGACAACTCCACAGTGGCTCTTGGTGGTGTGAACGTTCAAAGCTGCGTTGATAATGACGTTTGACAGATGTTGTTGGGTTTGCGACCTGGGCTGACCTCCGATGACCACCCACACGGTCGGTCCCTCTCCTCTGCAGCTGCTCTCTCCTCCAGCTCATTCAAACTCACCCTGAAGACACCAAAACACAGCACGGATCTGCAAACGGGAAAACACCAAAACACAGCACGGATCTGCAAACGGGAAAACACCAAAGCACAGCACGGATCTGCAAACGAGACCACCAACGCCTCACTCATTAACACCAGAAGAAGGAGACTTGTCAGGCGCTTGACGCATCTGCACATCTTCCAGCATGTTCTCATCTTGTCCCCGTTTGTCCTCTGTGTTTGACCGTCCTCCTGCTGCTGTCTCCAGATCTTCTTTAGGTTTGGTCAGGACTACCATTTTCCCACAACGTGCATGTTTTGGTGCCCAAAGGAAATCCACATCCGCTGAGAAGAGAGGCTTAGCGCTCCCGCCTAAAACCCAAAGTCACTGGGATAGGCTCCAGTCACCTATGACCCCAAACAGGAACAAGTGGTAGAAAATAATTATCAGTAAGCTTGTTTAAAGTTAAACTAAACGCACTTTTTCCCCCCACTGTCAAACTCTGTTTGGGGTCAAAGTTTAATTATTTATTGTTTCTGACATTTTTGTGCAAACTCACAAATTTTGGAGTTATGTATGGGAAAAAAACAAGACTGTGTGGCCGCGATGGTTAGACACTGTCAGTGCATTTTCAGTTCATGCCGACGTCACATCGATTTGACGCCAAAGCCGCCCAGGTGGGATGAAAAAACCCGTTTCTCACAACACCTTTGTGGTGTGTTGAAAAGCTGTTAAATAACATCAATCATTTCACTCAGCTTGATAAGCGAGTGGTGCAACTTTAGTAAATACTCATATGAGTTAACGTGCTTACTTAAAGGAAAGGTTTCATAACTATGTCTGTAAAGCTGATAAAAAGAAATCTTGAACAGTAAATACTAGACTCCCTGAATGTGAGGACTGCTCCGACTCAAAACCACACTCGCATCACTCGCCAAGCCTGCTGTTCTTATTTTGTCTTATTATTTCAGTGTCTGTTCACAACTACTGGGTGTCACTTAAAAGGTCTTTTCCCACTTTTGTGAGCCTTTTTGGAGTTCAGTTGTGGGCGGAGTAAGTCTGCGTGTTTAGACTCACTTTAAGCAGAGCGGGGCGGTGAAGGCGGACGCATATGGACGCCGTTGGTAAGGTGTGTGTGTGTGGGGGGGGTGATCTTAAGAGATCAATCTAAATGAGGGTGCCTTGCTAGTCGGTAAAGTCAGAAAAGAGCAACTGCACCATGTTTGACAAAGCCCAAATGCATGCTGGGAAATGAAGTTCTGTGACCACGTGTGGACTGACCGCCGATTGGATCAGAACTGTTTTCATCAGAAACGTGACTTTTTTTAAAAAATTAATCATCACATAAACTTAAAATCTCACAGAAAGGGCAACTCAGAAGCATTATTAATGTGATGAGCTGAAAGTCATTGTTTTATAAACAGAGCTCAAGTGTAGAAGTTTTATTATTCAATGCTTTATTCATTTCTCTGGTGAAATGTGTGTCAGTTCAAGGTGTGTGAGGTTGCATGAGGTTTTATTCAGTCCAACACGTGATCTGAGGCTGTCTGACTGTTCTCACGCCTAGGAAGTGTCTAAGGTGAGTTTCTACTGCTTAAACAAGACCAGTCTCCGTCTAAGTGCGAGTTCGGTGCGAGGTGGGACTCATGCCACTCCAGTATGACTTAAAAAGTGCCTAAAACCAATGCGCCCTTGTATACTGACCTGTGCAAGTGCATGTCTTAGAGTCCACGGAGATTCAACCTCTCCAACCAGATTTTGACATTTTGGCCCCGATCAGAGTACGTTTGTTCATTCACAATTACCCAATCGAAATCTAACTATCCCGGCAAAGGAATCCTGATCCGAAGTGTACTGTGAATGCACCCTTAATCGCATTATTTTCTTTTGGTGAATAATCGTTGCAAAATGTCTGCGGCTTGTGCTTTTTTTCCATGTGACACGTCTACAAACGCACAAGTACTTTACAATCCTCTAGTGCCTGAGATGTAAGACCTGGAGCTGATATTCTAACATTGTTTACTACACAATCCTCCCTGAACCTCCACAATGCCTCGCTCATTATCAGCGGAGCAAAGGTGACATTCCTGGAGGGCTCTCGTCTTTGGTGGCGACAGTGGGCACAAAGCGACATAAGCGAGTGCAGGAGGTGCTGTTAAACGTATGGCATTCCTCAGGGTCTTTTATCTATAGAGCCGCTTCATATGGAGCCGGAGGATTATCACACCTCGGACTACGAGTTCAGACCAGGACATGAACTTATGCACCGCATGAGCTCAACTCTTACATATGTAACTGTGACTTAAGAGAGGACAAAATGCATGAATCAAATGTACTGTAAATGTTTTGTAGTTCGGTAAGTTGTGTAAAGTATATGCAGCTTTCAGACTGGACAAAATTGACTTAACATGTAAACCTGACACCACAATGCAAACTTTCATAAACCTATGCAAGGGAGTCACAGTCAGTGTACGGGAGGCGTCACTTCTATGAACAGGTAAAATTATACAACACAATGTATAAAGAGCATGCTTTCACTTTTGCCGCAAAAATAACACAAATTTTGGTTGAAATGGCGACATTTTTCACTGAGGATGCCATCTCCTTTGCTCTGAACTGCATTTACAGCCATTTGGACACTTGCCACTCTGACTATAGCTCTGCTTTTAATTCTCTTGTACCAGCCAGAGTTGTCCAAAAACTCAAGTCTTTAGGTTTGGGTGATGCCATTTGTAAATGTATTTTTAGCTTTTTAACAGGAAGATCTCAAAAAGTGAAAATAGAAGGTAGCCTTTCAGAGGTAATGTACACAAGCACAGGCTCGCCTCAGGGATGCATTTTGAGTCCCATGTTATTCTTTCTCTACACTTATGACTGTGTGGCTTCCTTTGATACAAATCGTATAATTAAATATGCTGATGACACGACTATCATCAGTCTGATCAGGGGAAATGATTTTTTAATTTTAATTGACCTTTATTTAACCAGGAAACTCCCACTGAGATTCAGAATCTCTTTTGCAGGGGAGCCCTGGGGAAGGGTCAAGGGAGGCATTAATGGACATGTTTTTAGTTGTAGGAGGAAACCGGAGTACCCGGAGGAAACCTACGCAGACACGGGGAGAACATGCAAACTCCACATAGTAGGCCCCGGTCGGCCCGGGAGTCGAACCCAGGACCTTCTTGCTATGAGGCCAGAGCGCACATTCTGTACCTCTACAGAGCAGAGAATGTGGTTGAATGGAGTAAAGAAAACAACCTCCTCCTGAACACCTCTAAAACTTGTTAACTGGTGATAGATTTTATAACAGGCATGTGCCTCTTGTTATTTGTGACTCAAACGTTCAAATTGTGGAAGAGTGTAAATTTTGTGATTTGACCTTGTCTAAAGACCTGACTTGGAGCAAAAACACGACTAACATTGTAAAAAAGTCTCGACAGTGTCTCTTCTTTTTGCGGAAACTTGGAGAATTCACCCAGAACTCCAAGATTCTGCTGAACTTTTATCGCTGCACCATTGAAAGTCTTCTTGTGAGCTCTGTCACTGTGTGGTTTGGAAACATCACAGACAAACAGAAGAAATCTCTTTATAAAGTGGTTCGTTCGGCCAAGAGAACTGTGCACAGTGACCTGCCTGTGCTGGAGACTCTGTACAAAAGCAGACTTTTAAATCGTGCTCTTCAGATCATAAACGATCCTACTCACCCTGGAAGAGACATGTTTGAGCTGCTTCCATCAGGTCGGAGGTATCGCTCTGTTAAATGCAGGTCTGCACGCCACGCCAGGAGCTTTTATCCACAAGCTGTTACCAGCGTGAACAATGCATTTTAAATTAGGCACATTTAATATTTTTTACTTCAGCACTTTTTAACTTTTTTAAACTGTACTTTTAAAGTGATTTATTTATTGATTGATTTCACAGTGTCTTTGTGTTATTGTGTCAGTTTGTGTCTGTGTTTCTTGTTTGTTGTTATGTCCATAAGCACTGAACTTTTTGCAATGTCTTTTCCAATGTGGTTTTTAACTACAAACGGCAATAAACTACCTACCTACCTTTTTGGGGGGTTTAACAGGTAAATCTTAACCTACGCCAAACTCCAGCCTGAAACTTACCTGTTAAACCCAAAGAAAATTCAACCAAACTCCATGGTTATTTTACATTTTGGCTTACATTTTTACATAAAAAAGGCGTGCTCGTCGTGCGATTTTGACGTTTCATTGTATATTTTCTCTGCCGACTGTTTTAATGACGGATGAACATTCTGGCAACCCAGCTTTCCTGCCCTCCCCAGAGTCAGAGTCACTATTCATCCCGTCATATTCTGCACTGTGCTCAACCATAACAGCCACTTATTGTCGACATTTGTTTTATTATTATTTGTAAAAAAAAAAAAAGAACTATGACTTGACTTTATAAAATGAACTAAAACTATAAACTTGAAGATCATAAACTGTAGTCAACTTGTTGCTTCTCTTTTAAAAGTAAGCCCTGTAGTTTTACATCAACAAACAGACCAGAAGTGTATTTTAAACATGTTCAAATAATTCAATAATTTGATACAAAGACTTCAGAAGACTTTAAAATCTAATCAGAGGACTTGGACTCAACTTGGACTTGAGGCGAAAGACCGGAGCCTTGCAGAACAGTGACTTGGTCCCACCGAACGAGTCTCTGCATCAACCAACGAGATAACAATTTAAGCCCAGTTCAAACAAGCACCAAAGACTTATGAATCACAGGTCCAACTATAAAAGCACAGCCGTCAACTAGAGAGAAACAATACAACTTAAACACTGCATCTGGAAATGCAGTTTTGGTTGGGATTGAAGAAAGATTTACATGACAAGTCAAGTCAAAAAGTACATCATGTCCTATTGCTTCAAAAACAGTGGTAGTGCCTGTCACTATTATAGCCCGTAGCTCATTTAAAGTCCTGTACCCTCAGTTTATACAGTACGGGTCAGTGTTGCGACCTCTGGGAGCGGGTCAGTGTTGTTCCTGCTGCTTCACTTGTTTGTGAGAAAAAGCTCTTCTGTTAAACGACTGCATTCCTTCACTCATTGTATAGAAGAGAACAGGGTCACGCTTCCCTATAGGAGATTATCACACGTCACAGAGTTCAGGGCAGGACATGTGTGTGTGTGTGTGTGTGTGTGTGTATGTGTGAGCTGCAGCCGGCAGAGGGACATCTACGTCAACAATCCCACTGCCTCCTCAACAGGGACCTACAAACAAGAGCTGCTCCTGTTAAAAGTACATTCTGCAGCACTTCATAAATGGTAGAAAATGACACGGTTTCTTTCCACCTAAAATCCGTATGGCCAAGACAATAGAGTGAACATTTAAAGCAAGAATGATTTGAAAAAGAAGATAATTTTGCTTATAAAAAAACAAACCTAAAGTTGGGGCAACTAACTATTTTAGTTGTAATTGAGTAAACTTTGTGTTTTCCACCAACAAGTATAAGATAAACGCAGCACTTTGGGAAAAAACGATCCCACAGAGTACTCTCTGAATTGAATAATAAAGAATTTTAGTTCTAATCAGGAGCAGAATGCAGCGTTCTGATTGGCTAAACTTGGGTGGGGGCGGAGGTTCTCGCTCTGATAGTGGCTTCCACGCGAAGCCCTGGATCCATTCACATCACTAGCTGAGCCTTGGTCACAGACCAGTCTTTTCCTCCCATCTTCTTCTCCCACGAACCACGCTGTAAACTTTCTTTCTATGACCGAAGAACAGTGTTGGATCCCGGCCGCTGAGACGTTTGTGCAAACGGTCCGAGCTTTGACCAGGCGTCTGTGCTGTGTCCCCACTACCGAGAGTCTGTACGCTCTGTAGTGGGAACACACCGCGTCTGTGTGCTTTGCAAGGCTCCCGGACTGACACAGTGAGCCGAGGCGGCGGGACAAAGCATGCGTGGCACAAGAACAGCGCAGGGAGACGTAGAACAGGCCGGGGAATTACTGGACATGTTACTGACATTTATGTGATACAAATTGAAAAGTTTTCTGATTGAATTATTCTTCGACTACCTCTCAAAGTAGTCACACGTGACATTTCTAGTTGATTAGTTGACTACTCTGTGCAAGCCCTACTCTGTGGTCTCCAAAAGGTCTTGGTCTTAATTAGTGTGGTCTTGACTACTACACTTTTTTGAACAGGTACAGGTCGCTTTGTGCAGTGAAAACAGCATAGGTTTATTTCACCCCTAACCCATATGGAAATGCGTTTTATTCTGCTCAGATGTGTGTCTCACCAGTGGGACTCTGGGAGGCCGGTCTTCTTCCAGAGTACAGGACTTCATCCTGGTCTTGATGTCCTTCAGGTGTTGCTTCACGGCGGCCTCCTGCCAGACTCGAGGGTCCTGACCTGGTCTCCTGAGACGAGGAGGAGTCACCGTGCCGGGAACCTCTGAACAAACACACAAGGTTATTATGTTTGGCAACTACTGTATATATTTGCTCGCGTTTATCGTTGTTAAAATTATGTGTTTTCTGATTTTAGTGAGCGTGTAAGCTCCCCTTTCGAACACCATATTTTACTAGTTTCATTATTTGTGTTTTAGCCTCTGCAGAGCCTCCACTGTCTGGGCATAGGTTATTTTTATTCAAGGTTTTAGAGCAGGGCTATTCAATAATTTTAACTAATGGGCCAGATTTTTTGAAGGGCTATGATCTGAGGGTTGGACTACAAAAACTAACTTGTGCAGAGGTACCATTATCTTGAAAAATCTAGATTTTTATTACAACAAATACAAAATAAAACAATAATGCACTTTTTTCATTCATTTTCTACCGCTTAATCCCGTTAGGGGTCGCGGGTGACTGGAGCCTATCCCAGTGACTTTGGGCCTTAGGCGGGGAAACATAATGCACTGTCACATAAAAACAAAATTAAAACAATCAGACAAGTTTAACAAAATCAACAACCAGACTTGAACTTGAACAGATCACAGCAGCGGTGGGACTAGACCGAGCTCCAAACCAAGACTAAACCTAGTCTATATTTGGGTTACATCAGATGTAAACTACATCTTGAACAAGACTAGACCACACAATCTGAGCCGAGATCTTAACCATTTAAATGGCAAAACAGAATCTGGGTCAAACGACGCCTAGGCTACTGAAAAACAGAACAACAAATCCAACGTCTCAAGCAGTATGATCCGGTTCATGGCCAATTTTGCATTGTGCTGTGTCTAGGGATGACACGATATCAAATTTTAGAATCACGTTATAGCAAAAGGAAAAATCATGATTTTGCGATTATTCACGATTATCGGCATAAAGAAAAAATATATATACACATACCTATTTAAAAACTAAATTATCGGTATTTGATTTGCTGACAGTGACAATACACTGATTGTATTACATAAATATGGTTGAATAAAAATAATAAATGCAATTATTTTAAATACCCTTTGAAAAAATATATCATAATTTTATGTTTTAAACATTTTTTTTTATTATTATTTTTTTTACATTATTGTCCCTTTAATGGTTGCTTTAATATTCTCAATACACTTACAAGAAGAGATTCATTACTAACTAATAATATATTTTGTGATATCTGTCACGTGACTCATGAAGTCGACGTTATCCACACGTTTTGTTTTCCCAGCGTCGTCACGTGACGTCTGCAGCGTCTCTGCTTTCGTTTTACTTTCAGATCAGAGTTTATGTCAAATGAAGCATAAATACTGTTTACTTTTGCTGTGAGCTGTGTGACACTTTCTGGAGTGCTTAGTTTAAAGGATTTACGTTAGCGAGGGATGATCGTATCGAAGATGCTGGATCATGTTGGATGTGTTAGCGCTTTTAGCGGCTACTTTTCAATGACACGTTTTGCATCTTGGACACTCTTCAGCCGCACAAAGCCCTGATCATCTTAAAAACATCCCCTGACTTGATTATTTGGATGGATACAACTCCTGAAGCGCTAACTTCAGCAGCCTTAGCGGTGAGTTGACGACACACACGCTGTTCTCCGCTGGCGCTGCCCACGCACGGCAGTCACGTCACAGAAGACGTAAGACGTGTTTGCGGTTTACCGTGAGTTGTAAAAAGTCTACGAATAACCTACTGTGGGGGAAAATATTCACGATTATTGAAAAACCGGTTAATCTTGACATCCCTAGCTGTGTCAAAACAATCTGTTTAGTGGGCTGTTATTGGCCCTCAGGCCACCATTTAAATAGTACCGTTTTAGAGAGATTAGATGAAAATTGAGTTTCGAAGTCTGCATCTTTAAAGAAACTTTGGCCTTCTTTATTTGGGAAGTCGCTTATGAATTTGACTGTCAGGGGTTGTGAAATACAGATACATGAGAATATCCCCACTAATGACTGAAATACAAAGCACAAAATGTGTTTTCAAGCTTTTATTATTGATAAGGTCATTTGTTTTAGCTTTTTTCAAAGGCTTTTCCTTTATTCGTCTCAGAAACACTTGGAATTAGTCACAATTTCTCTTTCACTTGCAATCATATCACAATATTCTAAATTTCAACTTTTCCATATGAACATCGCCCAGCCCTAAGATAGATCTGTTTGGGTGGAGTTTGCATGTTCTTCCAGTGTTGCTGTGGGTTCTCTGCAACACAACTGAGTGATAGAAAATGAATAGAACAGCTGATATACTTCACCACATTCCTTCTCACAACATTGACTTCACGTGACTCACAATGTCTCTGTTTTCTACTCTCAGATTTATCTGTTTAATAATTACAAGCCTGAACCGAGAGCAGAACCGCCTCTTCACGTGTCAGATCCTCGTCGTGGCCGCTGTGTCCCGGAGGCTTCCTGTTCGACTCATCCAGCACCGTTAAGACTGCAGCGAACCGGACCCAGGCATCTGCTTCTCACTGTGAGGCATAAAGATTAACGCCGTGCGGTTTTCAGGTAAATTACACGTGTCTTTTAGAGCCCAGCCCGCGGAGAAGACAGGAAAAGTGTGAATAAAGACTTAATTAAAGAGCAGGACGGAGAGAGACACTGCTGAGTCAAGAGTTTGTCCAACCTTAAGGGCTTCAAGTTCATGTGTGCAGATTAGAAACTCAGAAAAAATCTATTAATTGACTTGTTCTCAAACTTTTTCAGTCATGACCTCCAAACACAAAGATAGGCTACTTCAAAGTGATAGTTCATCTAGGCCAGAGGGGACCAATTTTTTTATTATTTTATATTTCACCAAGAGATGCTTTTTGAAAATTATATTGAACAGACGGCCACATAACGGAATGAAATTAAATGAATCCATAAATATTTTACAAACAAATAAATCTATATCCATTCTTCTATTCTGTATTTCAACAATTCAACTTTCATTCAGCAGAAAAAGCGAAAGAATGGTCAGATCTTGTGGCAATTCTTACACAGGTTCTTTTCTCATTTGCTATCGCTGCTCACTCGATGAACTCCCGCTCTGATTTGTCAAAAGTGTGCTTTTGACTTGCGCTTGTTGCAAAGAGAAACACAGCATGTTCTCTCGCCTAAAGAAAACGTAGCAAAAGGCTTAAAACTACAGGACTATAAGGCTGGTGGGCAGAAGTAAAGTACTTGCCTGACCAGCCAGTCCCTACACACTTTGACTTTACAAAGACGTGAGGATCTGGAATTGGAGCACCGGGTTTCAATTTCGAGGGTGGACTTTCCGAGTGCTGAGTCAACCAATCACAGACATCCTGAAAATGACAACGAAGTGATTGTCTCTATCTTTGGTTCAAGACCCTTCTGCATTCGCACAGAATGTACGAGAGACTGACTCGTCAGGAAAGCAAAGCACCATATTTGATCACTGGGATTTGCTCTGGTTTCTGTTTTGAAGTCCAACAAATTCCGATGATCGATCTTTGTGAAGTTGACTCCTCAACATTAACGTTTCAACACGTGTCTGAAAAAAATATCTTTAAAACGCACATCTTGGCGTTCCCGCGACTAGTTTTGTCCCTTTATCAGACCAGGTTGAGGTGTTGTCTTTGGTGTATCTAGTAAAACTAGCTGTAACTTTCCCAACAGCACAACCTCGTCCAGACAATGTCCTTTTAAAGCCTGTCTCTGTCCTCCTCCAGTGTCACGTCATACAGCAGCAGTTTAAGGGTATTTCACACCAACACAACCCCCAGTCGCTGTCAGTAGGGAGGAGCGACGCACTGTCTGTTCACGTCTCTATGGGGCGAACCGATGTGAAAGAACATTCAGACAAACACGATCCAAACAGCCACCAGTCGTCAAACAAATGCAGAGTGAGCATGTGTGTGATGTAACGCTTGACCAAAATGACGAAACATAAGTTGCACGTGAGTAGTAGCTGTCAAACTTTGACGGCAAACAGATGTTTCTAGTCTTACCTCATGGTTTAAGCTCAACTCGTATTTCCCTCCACAGTCCAGCCTTCGTACTGCGGTCCCCGTAACTCCCCCGTGTTTTCCTCGATCCAAATAGTAGCCATTCTCCTTAGTAGTTACGTCCCGTTTTACCCCGTGTAAAGAACAACAATCTATGCTCGGCTAAATACTGTTTTTCCGTAAGCGTCTTTTTCGGTTTTCCGCACTATATTCCTGCGCACTGATTCACTGGTTCTCCTGTGGCCACGGGCCAATCAAACAGCTGCATTTGCGGCAACTGGCGACACCGACTTTACTTGCAAGTCTTCAAAAACTCGCCTCCACGACTTGCTCCGCGCTCATCTGACCCCTGACAAATCCATTTACACCAAACACACGTGAGCAGCCTGTCAGCAAAAGTTGCCAAACTGGTTCAGACGGGCGACCCTCGGCTTGGTGTGAAAGACCCTTTAAACGCAGCAAAGAAGATTTTTAATAGATCCATGTAAGCTCGACGTTTTGCTGGGTCAGTCTTCAGGGTTACCTGATTTTCAAAAAGCAACAAACAACTAAGCCTTTTAGACAAAGCCCAGCTCAAAACAAACTACCTAAGCCCTTCAATAAAAAGATACAGATATAGTAAATGAGAAAGCATGTCACAGGAAAATAGGACCAGAACATCTGAACTTCAGTTTCCTCAACTGCTGCATCGAACGCCTCATAAGTGCCCATTTATGATCAGGTCACGTCCTCAGGTCCTCGCACAGGCTGCCATTGGAGCGTCTGTCTTTAGTTTTTCCCCAGGGCCTCTAGTCGCCAATCAGAAAGCTTGAAACAACAGTAACAAAGTGCTCGTGCTGCTACGTTCAAAAGTCACTTGGCATCAAAGCTCACAGCTGATCTGTGGCCTGATTGTGATTGGTGGAACTGACCAGACGCACCTGGAACCTGAACAGCTCTGGACAGAAGCAGCTTTTGTGAGGACGTAAAGTGCCCCAGGACTATAAATCAACCTGAAGAAGGATATGCTGCAGAAACAGGTTTGCATTTTTTTTCTGGACACCTCAAAACGCAGATTGACTTGTCTTGTAAACACTGACATTGTGTCTGGTCTGAAAGCAGCATGAGGGCTTTCTCTAATCTGCTCCTCTGTATAGTTGTCTTAATTTCATCTGTTTTGCTTTGCTCCAGGTCTTGTTTGGGTCCAGGCCTTGTTTAGGTTCACTTTTGGACCGTTTTGTGCCTGTGTAACTCATTTACAGCCTCAGAGCTCAGGGCAGTGCTCTCTCTCTCTCTGTCTGTCTCTGTTCTGGTGTGAACAACAGATATGGGGCAGGTTTTCTAGGGTTGTTTTCAATTTGTTTTGAATCAAGTTGCAACTTCAATCTACCTTTACCTGACAAACTTTAAAACCAACAAATAATTATGTTATTACTGATATGACAGCCTGGAACATTGCACATTTCTGCAGATAAGCAAGTTAAGCAAAAAACTATTTTATGTGAGGTGAGTGGCATTAGATTTTGTTCTAAATGACATTTCATTTGCGTCACACAAATAAACTAATCTGATTGACCAGTTTGTCAAGGAGTTGAAGAGCCCAAAGTATTGCTGAGGCCTGGGCTGGATCCTGGGCAATAATCATGAAGCTTATATCTTGTCATTTGGTATCAGTGGTTACACTAAACATAATCCCAATCCGTCATCATGAGGGATAAGGTCTCAAAGGTATTTTAATCTGTCATTATTTTTGATCAATATTGTCTGTTTTTGTTGTTTTCTGACATAGAAACTGCAGGAGGCTCACAGGCCACAGAGATGAGACATAAAGTGACTGAACTCTGAATGAATAGTTTAAGATACCTTTTGTGCTTTTCCATCCATCCATTTTCTTCCGCTTTATCCGGGGTCGGGTCGCGGGGGCAGCAGTCTGAGCAAGGACGCCCAGACTTCCCTGTCCACACACACCTCCTCCAGCTCTTCCGGGAGGATCCCGAGGCGTTCCCAGGACAGTCGAGAGACATAGTCCCTCCAGCGTGTCCTGGGTCTTCCTCGAGGTCTCCTCCCAGTGGGACATGCCCGAAACACCTCACCAGGGAGGCGTCCAGGAGGCATCCGGTACAGATGCCCGAGCCACCTCAGCTGGCCCCTCTCGATGTGGAGGAGCAGCGGCTCTACTCTGAGCTCCTCCCGTGTGACTGAGCTTCTCACCCTATCTCTAAGGGAGCGCCCAGCCACCCTGCGGAGGAAACTCATTTCGACCGCTTGTATCCGCGATCTTGTCCTTTCGGTCATTACCCAAATCTCATGACCATAGGTGAGGGTTGGAACGTAGATTGACCGGTAAATCGAGAGCTTTGCCTTTCGACTCAGCTCCTTCTTCACCACAACGGTTCGATACAGCGACTGCATCACTGCAGACGCTGCACCGATCCGCCTGTCAATCTCACGTTCCATCCTTCCCTCACTCGTGAACAAGACCCCGAGATACTTGAACTCCTCCACTTGAGGCAAGGACTCTCCACCCACCTGGAGAGGGCAAGGCACCTTTTTCCGGTCGAGAACCATGGCCTCGGATTTAGAGGAGCTGATCTTCATCCCAGCTGCTTCACACTCGGCTGCAAACCGTCCCAGTGCATGTTGAAGGTCCTGGTTTGATGGAGCCATCAGAACAACATCATCTGCAAACAGCAGAGATGAAATCCTGTGGTCACCAAACCGGACACCCTCCGGACCCTGACTGCGTCTAGAAATTCTGTCCATAAAAACAATGAACAGAACCGGTGACAAAGGGCAGCCCTGGCGGAGTCCAACATGCACTGGGAACAGGTCTGACTTACTGCCGGCAATGCGAACACAGCTCCTGCTCCGGTCGTACAGGGATCGGACAGCCCTGAGCAAAGGGCCCCGGACCCCATACTCTCGGAGCACTCCCCACAGGACACCACGAGGGACACGGTCGAATGCCTTCTCCAAATCCACAAAACACATGTGGACTGGTTGAGCAAACTCCCATGAACCCTCGAGCACCCGATGGAGAGTGTAGAGCTGGTCCAGTGTTCCACGACCGGGACGAAAACCACACTGCTCCTCCTGAATCCGAGGTTCGACTATCGGTCGAAGTCTCCTCTCCAGTACCCTGGAGTAGACCTTCCCGGGGAGGCTGAGGAGTGTGATCCCTCTGTAGTTGGAACACACCCTCCGGTCCCCTTCTTAAACAGAGGGACCACCACCCCGGTCTGCCAGTCCAGAGGTACTGTCCCAGTTCGCCACGCGATGTTGCAGAGACGTGTCAGCCAAGACAGTCCCGCAACATCCAGAGACTTGAGATACTCAGGACGGATCTCATCCACACCCGGAGCCTTGCCACCGAGGAGCTTGTTGACAACCTCAGTGACTTCAGCCTGGGTGATGGGTGAGCCTCCGCCCGAGTCCCCAGTCTCTGCTTCCTCATCGGAAAACGTGGCGGTGGGATTGAGGAGACCCTCAAAGTATTCCTTCCACCGTCCAACAACATCCCCAGTCGAGGTCAGCAGCTCTCCACCTGCACTGTAAACAGTGCTGGTGAAGCACTGCTTCCCTTTCCTGAGGCGTCGGATGGTTTGCCAGAATTTCTTTGAGGCCGACCGATAGTCCTCCTCCATGGCCTCCCCGAACCTCTCCCAGTCCAGAGTTTTTGCCTCTGCGACCGCACGAGCTGCGGTACGCTTGGCCTGCAGATACCTGTCAACTGCCTCAGGAGTACTACAAGCCAACAAGGCTTTGTAGCACTCCTTCTTCAGCCTGACGGCATCCCTTACTTCCGGTGTCCACCACCGGGTTCGGGGATTGCCGCCACGACAGGCACCCGAGACCTTGCGACCACAGCTCTTGTGGTCGCATTGACAATGGAGGCTGAGAACAGAGTCCACTCAGACTCAATGTCCCCAGTCTCCCCCGGGAGCTGGGAGAAGCTCTCCCGGAGGTGTGAGTTGAATGCCCTGCTGACAGAGGACTCCGCAAGACGTTCCCAACAGACCCTCATGATACGTTTGGGTCTGCCAAGTCTGTCCGGCTTCCTCCTCTGCCACCGGATCCAACTCACCACCAGGTGATGATCGGTTGACAGCTCCGCCCCTCTCTTAACCCGAGTGTCCAAAACACGCGGCCGAAGGTCAGATGACACGACGACAAAGTCGATCATCGACCTCCGGCCTAGGGTGTCCTGGTGCCACGTGCACTGATGGACACCCTTGTGCTGGAACATGGTGTTCGTTATGGACAAACTGTGGCTAGCACAGAAGTCCAATAACAGAACACCGCTCGGATTAAGATCGGGGGGGCCATTCCTCCCGATCACCCCTCTCCAAGTGTCACTGGCGTTGCCCACGTGGGCATTGAAGTCCCCCAGCAGAACAACGGAGTCCCCGGTGGGTGCACTGTCCAGTACCCCTCCCAGGGACTCCAAGAAGGCCGGGTACTCTGCACTGTTGTTTGGCCCGTAGGCTGCCACAACAGTGAGAGACCTGTCCCCAACCCGAAGGCGCAGGGACGCGACCCTCTCGTCTACTGGGGTGAACTCCAACACATGGCGGCTGAGCTGTGGGGCTATGAGCAGGCCCACACCAGCTCGCCGCCTCACACCATGGGCAACCCCAGAGAAATGGAGCGTCCAGCCCCTCTCGAGGGTAATGGTTCCAGAGCCCAAGCTGTGCGTGGAGGTGAGGCCGACTATATCTAGTCGGAAACGCTCGACCTCCCGCACAAGCTCGGGCTCCTTCCCCGCCAGCGAGGTGACATTCCATGTCCCCAGCGCCAGAGACCGTGCGCATGGCCTGGGTCGTCTGGGGACCTCTCCCCGACCGCCGCCCAAAGCACACTGCACCCGTCCCCTATGGTCCTTCCTGCGGGTGGTGGGCCTGCGGGAAGGTGGTTCCACGTTGCCTTTTCGGGCTGGGCCCGGCCGGGTCCGTGAGATAAGACCCGGCCACCAGGCGCTCGCCTTCGAGCTCCCACCCCAGGCCTGGCTCCAGGGTGGGGCCCCGGTGACGCCAATCCGGGCGACGTAGCGAACTTCGGTTTTTTGGTCATCATAGGGTTTTCTGAACCGCACTTAGTCTGACTCGTCACCTAGGACCTGTTTGCCATGGGAGACCCTACCAGGGGCATAAAGCCCCCGACAACATAGCTCCTAGGATCATCCGAGCACTCAAACCCCTCCACCACGTTAAGGTGGCGGTTCAAGGAGGGGCCTTTTGTGCTTTTGCAAAATTGATTCTTCATTCGACATTCAACAATCACAATGTGACAATTTCTGTTAAATCCACACTGTTTTAGCCCAAACTCCATGTGTTATTTCCATTTCTCCAGCATAAAAGTCAGTCCTTCTTTCCTCCGGGAAGGTTTTTCTGATGCAAGCCGATGTGGTGCAGATCTGACAATCACCAAACCAGGAAACTGGAGGTGCAACTTTTCGCTAAGTTTATGCATCTGAATAAACTTCAGTGTTTGTCTGTCGACCGATCCTGGTCAAAGGAACAAATCCTCTTGAAATCTGGCCAACACAACGCTATCTGCCCCGTTATTTTTGTCGACCGAAGCTTTCTCCGCGCTCTCTGTAGCTAAAGTGTGGTCCTTGAAACTGCAACCTGCGTATTGGATCAAGGGGCAGCATCTCGCGCTTCGCAGGCACATGAACGGGATTCAAAGCAGCACTTGTCCCTCGCTGCGTCCTCATTTTGAGAGAGCGAGAGTCCTGTTGGGATGCAGGTCTCTAACTCAATAGGCTGTACGTAAAAGCACAGCTCCGTTTTCAATCTGTCAAAATGATGGAGAGCTTTCGAAATTTTCCATCAAAGCAAAATACAATCTGTCAATGTGACCTCTGATTCAGACCGACACGAATTAAAGATTGTTTAATACCTCATGGAGTAGAGTATCATTCTTTTGCCAAAATTGTTTCGAGGGTTTTTGATTTGACAGAAAGACAGAAAGTTGGTGACACTAACAGGAAGTAGTCCAGTGATAATGACGTTATAATAACTTGACCAGACCGTGCCGCGGAAAAACAAAAACAACACAAGAGGGACTGCTTCGTATTTTTCGGCTTTTCTTTTTTTTGAACAACACTTCTAGAAGGATTTGCAGCAATGTTTTGTGGACTTTATGTTACTGATTTGTGCAAATGGTTGAAAGGACCTGGATGACACGTCAGTTTAACTTGAAAACTTTACAGAGGTGAGTGATTAGCCACCGTGTTTGTCTCTCCCTCTGACTGACCCGATTCTCTGCTGCAGTAGTTAATCGTGGCTACCAAACAGGCTGTGTATAATTTAGCTTTGTCTCTTGTCTGGCTCATGTTGAGTTGAGTTTACAAGACGGTGCTGGGGCTTTAGGACACGCAGGTGTGGATGCCTTCTCCACTGATAGTTTTCTGTTCCTTGTGCCGCCGTTTTGTGACGTAAATGTCGGATGAATGCCACTTGAGCGTTGAGACTGGAGTCGCATTTGAAAAGATAAGCGTAAAATCAGATACAGGTCTCATATGGGCAAAAGAAAAAAACAGAATTGACCTGCAGTGTGAACGTAGCCATAGACTTCTGTCACTCACGTAGAGCTGAGTGTGCTTTTGTCCAATCCCACCGTCCCCAAGAATTACAAATTTCGGACTATCTGACGACTGGAACTTAGGGCAGAATGCTCTACGGAAGCCTGTAAGGATGAGGCAAGCGCTGCAAAATCCTCAATATTCTAAAAATACAAATCGATTTAAGCTAGACTCTTCCTATGCTGCAATCTCAACAACTTCCTCCAGTCCACTCACCATTGTTGACATCCTGGACCTCCACTTTGGGCCCACATCGTCCCAGCCCGAGCAGCAGGTCCTGGAGCGGGTACAGAGCTCCAGGGGCAGGGTAACACCTCAGCCCCGTGGCGCACCTGGGAGTGTAAACCCCGCAGAACTCCCCCTGGGCCCGGGCGCACACGGGACAGCACCCACACCCGGGCTCCCTCACGATCTCCCCGCAGAACCCGGACACTTTCGGACACAGAGCCAGGAGTTCGGCCGTGCAACTGGGGCAGCGGAAAACCAGGTCGCCCAGGAGCAGAGCCGGCCCGGGACAGAGCAGCAGCAGCAGCAGCAGCAGGCAGGACCGGAGCGGGAGCATGGCGGTGGACGTTTGGAGAAGAGCGAGGACGGACAGAGGAGATAAGAGACAGGACGAGTGAAAGTCCAGTCGTTGAGCAAACACAGATAACACAGACGGGCTGAGGTCAGGAGACACTGAACCAGGGTTAAACACATCGAGTTAAGAAATGGATGTTTACATTTATAACTTTGGGGAATTCACTGGATTTGAGAGAAATAGCTAAACTAGAAGACCAGTTCTGTCTCTATATCACAGGAGCGGGCCATTATGTTGACTCCAGGGCCACGTTCAAGCCCAGACGAGCGATGGAGGGCCACACTGACAACATTGGTCAAACAAATTCCGATTTCAGCAAATACAGACCAGTACAAATAAAAGGTTTGCTCTACCATATAAACGTCTAACATTTCAAGATTAAGCTAATATTTTATGGTTAAAGTTGAAGCTTAAAAAAGTTATGATTTTACTAGAAAAAAAACTCATTATTACGAGAAAAAAAGTTGTTTTTTTCTGAGAATAAAGTTGAAGCAATGAAAAGAAACTGTTTTAGTCAGCTATTACGCCAGATTATAATTAATACTTTTATAAGACAAAAAAAACAAAAACAAATTATCAGGACCTGGATGAGTCAAATGTTAGCAGACAAATAGATTTTTATACTCATACCTATGTTCCATGATCAAAATTACAATTTTAATCTCATTTAACAATAGAAAATTGCTTTTTGTAGCTTTAATTTTATTCTGATAACTGATAACGAGTTTTCATCTAGCACCGACTGTGTGGCCGGTTTTATTGACATTGCATGTTTTCTAAACGATACGCATGCATTGCGTGGCTATTTTTATCGCGCATAGGTTTTATTAGCGCTGTATTTATGCTGTCTAAGGGCCAATTTATAGTCAGGTCATGAGGTCAGGTCCTCGCACAGGCTGTCTTTTGTTTTGTAGAACCTGAAAAGCTCTAGACAGAGGTTCCAATGGCAGCCTTTTTGAGGACGTAATGTGACGCAGCAACACAGTCTCACAAGAAGGCGTACATATAGCACGACACAAAAATTTCGTATTTTTAGCACGATATCAGTCCTGTTTTGCGTACTTATGTTACGCCGTACATATAGCACGATATGAAAAAGTGTAAAAATGCCACGAGTTTTGGTTAAAGCCACGTGAAGACGTTTTCTTCAGGTGAAACGGGTAAGTTCAGGCAAAAAGTTACTAAAATGGTTAACATTAGGGTTGGGGCTTGGGGCAGGTTAAGATTAGATGTAGGATTTTGTTAATTTTCATAAATAAGAACACGTCTTAACAACCACCTTTGAAATGAACGGGGACTGTGACGCGTACTATAATTACGCAAAAGAGCCTTAAACTCGTGCTAATCATACGTAATTTACATGTTGCGTTATGTCGTGGTATATGTACGCTTTCTTGTGAGATCAGGCTGGACGCAGAACAAAAAAAGTAGTCAGACCATTGCAGTTCTGACCAAACTCAAGCTCTCTCTGCTCTCTCAAAAATACCGATTCTTCAGCAATTTTTTTTAGCCAAAGTCCATTTTCTATATTTTATAAGAGTGAAGGAGCTCTATGATATGATGTTTACTTGGATTTAGAAGAACAATATATCTCCCAAGAAAAAAAATGAATACTTTAAAGGGTTCTTTCCTGCCCTGGGCCCCGGGGAAACTAATACCTTTTACCCCCTGAGAGAGTGAATGAAAGAGTGAAGGATTGGCTGCCTGTGTGTAACCCTGTCGTGAGCCGCCTAAGGCCCAAAGTCACTGGGACAGGCTCCAGTCACCTTCAGTATGAACTGGACCAAAAATTTTTTTGCTATTGTCAGTTTTTTCTACATTTTTTGTGTCTAATGCCTCTGCAAAGCTCTGAAGAAATCATTTTACAACAAGTGCTGGGACTGGAAAACCACAAACCATTTCAAGTTCACGGTTCACATAAGAATTAAAGGATTAATCTGATGAAAGGCAGTGAAATCAACACCTGAAAGACTAAATGTTTCCAGAGATCAGACCGAGGCCAGAGCAGGAGTTGAATCGTCTTTGGAAAGCGTTCACAGACAAACTCAGGATTCTCCATCATGTCTTTGGCTGCTGTGTGTTTCTTTAGTTTGATCTGACAGTCTGCAGCTCTGCTCGGGCCACACAAGGTCTGAGGTCTGCTCTAGTCCTTCACAGTCGCAGCAAGGAGCAGATGAGGACAGATTCACGTGTGCACAGAGGCAGGTTTGGCTCCAGACATGTGCAGGTTTCTTACAAATCACCTGTTACACCAACACAGAAGCACAAGAATTTACTACGACACATAAATAGTGAATAATTAACATGATTTCACTCCTTTTTGGGTAAATATGTTACATCGTACTGTATATATTGCACAATATGAAAAGGTGCTACTAAATACACACACATTTTGGTTGAAGCCATGTGGGGACATTTTCTTTAGCTTTAACAAGTACGTTTAGGCATCAAGTTACTGCAGTGGGTCAGTTTAGGGCGGGAGCTTTGGGCCTTCATTTGATGTGGGAATTATGGTAAATACCACTTCTCGAGTGGAAAATAGCAAATGAACACCACATGTCGTAATTACTACTGGAATTAAGGTTAAGGTACACTTTATTGTCCCCGTAGGGAAATGTGTCCTCTGCATTTAACCCATCCTTCAATACCTCTGGGACATCTCCTCAGGAGCAGTGATCGCCGCAGTGCAGCGCTCGGGACCCATCTCCAGATGTTGTTGCTAGGCTTGGTCAGGACTACCGTAGCTGGAGGATATTACCCTAACATGCATGTTATTGGTTGGTGGGGGAAACCGGAGTGCCCGGAGGAAACCCACCCAGACAAGGGGAGAAACATGCAAACTCCACACAGAAAGGCCCGGGCCTGTGCGGGAATCGAACCCGCGACCTTCTTGCTGTGAGGCGAGAGCGCTAACCGCTCAGCCACCGTGCCTCATTTTGATGCCCCAGGTGCTGAGTTGACAATAACCTTTAACCTTTTAATATGGCAGACTGGCAAAAGAATCACAAATAAAGAATATTAAATGTTTTTCACTTGTTGACAATCTGAAAAATTATATGACACAAAGTAAATGGCATCACTATTTCAACTTACCATGATTACATTTTTTTTCCCCAGTGGAAATTAAAAAAGTTTTCTTTTGCTACAACCTTGAACACAACATACTGGTAACTAATTCACAAGTGGTATTTACCATCTTTTTCAGAACAAATGAAGGCAGTATAAGATTAGGATAAGTGTAGTAAATATTCATAAATAATAACACAATTTTTCAACCACCATAGAAATGAAATGGGTCTCATATTTAAGCAAAAAAGCAGTGAAATCGTGCTAATAATACAATATTGACAAGTCCTGTTATCTCATGATACAAAGGGATATTTTGTTTCTCAACACGGGAGATGCGTGTGCACCCAGTGAGCAGAAAGAGCTGCCGCTGATTGACTAGCTGTAGCAACAAGCCGAGCCAGCGCTGTTGTCAGTAACTACAAGAGTTTATCACTGTGAGAAAACAAAAGTGATGCTGCTTTTTCAACATTTGTGAATGAAATTTGATGATCCTTAAAAGTTACATGCAGATGAATGAAAAAACTTGCCTGACCAGCCACCCTCCTACATTCTGTTACATTCTGTTTGAATGCAGAAGGTTAGCCAATAAAGTCGTCTCCCAAAGTTAAGACGATCCAATCAAGCACGGCGATTCTGACACGTGACACTAAAAAGGCGGAAGTTGCTTGCAAGCCCCATTTCAAAACATTCAAGAAGGCGAACGTAGCTGATTCGGCTCGTGCTTCGGTTTTGAACAATGAATGTATCAATTCCTTAAAACCTGAGCAGCTAAACGTGTTGAGGGGCTTCATATCGAAAAAATTCTCGCGCTGCATGTTTACGAAAACATTGTGTCGCTGTTTTGGTGTAATTTCCGGGTTTTCTGTGATTGGTTGACTCAGCGCTCGGAAAGGCCGCCTACGCTCCCAGACCCTCACGGTTTGTAAAGTCTGTCAAAGCGTGTAGGGACTGGCTGGTCAGGCAATGAAAAAACGGCAAACTTCAGGAGACGTCTGTCAAACCGGTTCAGACCTGATCCAAACAGCTGCTATTGTCTCGTTTTATTGTTTAAATCAAATGGCTTTAATCAGTGTCTGTAGATGAGATGCGCAGTAGAGCAGAAAGTCACGTCGACTGATAATCCCTCTATAGGTACGCTTTCTTGTGAGATCGGGTTGGTTACATCAGCTCCAGTCTGGGAGTACGTAGACTTTTTCTTTCTGCAGACCCATGATAACCTTGCATACGGAAGTCCAGAACTGCCAGTGTGGAGTAAACATTTTTCATCAATATTCTCGCTATTACGACTTTTTATTTACATTCAAACGACTTTTTTACGTTCAAACGAGAATATAATGTCGTTATAACGACTTTTTATTTACATTAAAACGACAATATATTCTCGTTAAAACGACTTTTAATGAAAAACAGACAGCCCTTCCCATGATGCTCCGTTTATTAATCATCACACAGATTAAACAGGATTCTTCAGTGTTACTGCTACATATAAGATCTCATGGCTCCTCTTTAAATACGTGCATCGCTTTGATATAAAATACGCCGTAACTTTCGTCTTTCCTCATTTCTCCGCTGCCATTTCTCATCTCTCTCTCTCTCTCTCTCTCTCTCTCTCTCTCTCTCTCTCTCTCTCCCGTCTCTTCGCAAAGGCCTAAATTCTCGATCGTCTCTGATTGGCCAGCGCCTCGTCTTTTTAACTTATTCAGAACCCTGGTCCGGAGCAGGTTGTGAGTTTGCAGCATGTTGCCATAGAGATCTGCCCCGATAGGAAGTGATCCAGTTTCGTAACGTTAGGACCGTCAGACCAGGTTTAACCCAGAACTGACCTCGTTAAACCCCAAATCTAGCTTCGTAGTACATGGCTCTGAGCCATCCAGCTTGTGGCGCATCATGGGAAGAGCAGTCTGTTTATCATAAACAAAGTCGTTAGAACGAGAATATATTTTCGTTTAACGTAAATAAAAAGTCGTAATAACGAGAATATTGTCGTTTGAACGTAAATATAAAGTCGTTATAACGAGAAAAGCTGGAAAAAATGTTTACTCCACACTGGCAGCTCTGGACTTCCGTACTTGCACCTGCGCTCGCACTGCTCTTCGATCCGCGTAACAGGGTGCATTTGTTTTAAGCACCTTCTAACATTTTTTGTTGTTGTTTGAAAAGTTGCCACATAAAATTGTTGGACCCTATATGTTTAACTCGGAATCTGAGTCTTTTTAGTTATCGCTAGTAAATACAGGTGGGAGGTGAAAGCAGGACTTTTCTGATCAGCTGCAGGACAATACAAGAATATTCCAACACGTGACACAACTGTGAGTAAACTAATGATGAGAGACATGGTTATGAACTGAGAAAAGTGTATTTTACATAATGTACCGAGCGCTCATAAAAGAGGAATGCTTTATTTTGCAGGTTGCTTGGAGACTCGGAGAGAAAGATGAAAAGCAGTGGAAGATCATTTTTACACATTAGACAAGAGAGATTAAACGGTATTTGCACTGGCTCGGCTCAGTTTTCCAGATTCACGAGATGGAAAGAGCTAAACACAGACGTCATGCAGTTTGAAAGAGTTTAGTTTGAGTTGTACTTTTAGGTTTGTGGAGATAAAACGTGTTCTAAGTAACTGTCTGTGGCTCTGACGAGATCTATTACATTATTTTAAATTATGAAGATGGATGTATGCTCCGTGTCTGCATCGTTTGCACACATAGAGGCTTTTGTCAGTCCCATGTGTGACTTTGTCCTTTTGGTTTGTTTTCAGGACATTTTCTGCAAAATGCAAACTCAGCCGGAGTCGTGTCTGTAAGATACTATTCTTTCCCCTCTGAGCCTCAGAAAACACTGGTCTGAATGTCCCAGTTTTGTCCATAAATTAGCCTATAATTGTTTGTTTTATTGTGTTTGAGTTTGAACAGTTTACTCTTTGTAAAGCTGTGTTTTCAAAAGCCACATGTAGGTTACAGCAATGAAAAATAAGTTTTAACAATACTTATAATAATATATCCACTATAATCCACATTATCTTCAAACAAAGCTGGCTGAAGACAATCACAAAAATGATCAGCACCAGATTAGCTAAACCCTTTCTTGCATACTACTCACTAAAGTGTATGCCAAACAACCGACCTTGGTGCACTCATAACATGCTTTACTCTGACTGCTGCTGGTGGCTTCTGTTACCACTTGTAGTTCCAGTGAATGTCAATAGGTGGCACTGCAGTCTACAAATTATCAATGACATCAATATTATATCAGTATTATTATATTATTACAGTAAACATGTTGCACACATTGTACATTTGAGAAAGATGCAGGACTTCATAAATATTTGAGTAAAATTTAATTTGATACATTGCCTACATGGGTTTATATTTGGCCACGAAAGTGCTCATCATGCACACAGGTGTACTTCAGTGCATTTTCTGTCTGTTACTAAGTGTACAGTATGCATTTAGAGGACTAATACCGTGCACTCTTATGTTTACTTTATGTACAAATTATTGGTTTTCCTTGCCCTATATTGTCTTTTTTTGTATGTTTGCAGGTCTGCAGCCATATTTACTGTCTTATATCTGAGCTAGATTATGGCGTACACTAAGGTTACCAATATGCATTTACACGACAAACATGAATTAGTTATTATACATTTTTATTGCAACCTTCTAATTCTAAGAGTAATTTTATTCATAAAAGTGCAACTTTTGCCTTTGTGTTCAATTGATCACATAAACTGGAGGACTTAAGAGATACTCTGTCCACAGCCGCTAAAGGTGAGCCTAATAGGGTTTGTGACGCCAAAAGTGAGGGTCGTCGTCTGAACTGACTCAGCAACTTTGGCCGACAAGCCGCTCTTGTTTGTTTGGTATGACAGGCTGTCGGAGATCAGAGGCACGTTTTTAAAGACTTGTTTGCAGAATCTGCGTCGCCAGTTGTCGCATATTTAGCTGTTTGATTGGCTCAAAGCTACTGGAGAACCAGCTAATCAGTGCACTAGAAAAACAAAAATGACAGATACAGAAAAAAAGTACGGAGAAGAATGACTACTATTTGGACCAAGGAAAACGTAGACGAAGAAGAGCTGCAGCAGCTTCATTATGAAGTCTGGACAGTGGCGGGAAATACACTGAAGAACTATTGGGTCCCCCCACATTTTTGGGTGTTCACCTTTATGTGGTCACTTTTTTATCTTTTAGATTGTCAAGTTATTCTGGATGAGATTTAACCTTTTTGACTGCAAGAATTTATGCAACTTATTAGTATTTTAACAAAAAATAGGCACTGATGACTGAACATTAAAGATAGCCAGAAAAAGACTTAACTTTGGCTGAAAGTGAGAGAGAGGGACAAGTTTTGATCTTTACACTTAAGAAACTTCACAAAGTGCATTGTAAATACTAGTACTGTGAGGTACATCTGGCTTTCTCTTGACTTCTCTCTTTATTCTGCTTTGATTATTCTCACTCTGCTTCCATCTTTTCTCTTTAACTCTTTTTTTTTCCACATCTCTTATGAACTGTTAACAAAAACCTTACAAGCCTCCAGTTTTGACTCAAATCTTTTGCAGTTTTGCTTAAACTTAGTTCGTTAACCAGCAGCTTACCTATTTTATCCCTTTTGGTCAAAGTTAAGTCTTTTTTCCGCCCATCTCTGATGTTCATTTATCAGTACCTATTCTGCACAACCAAAATGAACATTTAAAATACTTGTAAGTTGCATCAACTGCTCAGTTCTTTCTGTCAAAAAAGGTTAAATCTCATCCAGAAACACTTCAGACTATCCAAAGGTAAAAAAAAAAGACCACATAAAGGTGAACACCCAAAATTGTGGGGGGACCTAATAATTCTGCAGGCAGTGTAGAGTCTGAGCTTAAACTGTCAGGGTAACACGGTGGCGCAGCGGTTAGCGCTCTGGCCTCATAGCAAGAAGGTTCTGGGTTCAACTCCCAGTCGACCCGGGGCCTTTCTATGTGGAGTTTGCATGTTCTCCCCGTGTCTGCGTAGGTTTCCTCCGGGTACTCTGGTTTCCTCCTACAACTAAAAACATGTTCATTAATGCCTCCCCTGACCCTTCCCCCAGGGCTCCCCTGCAAAAGAGATTCTGAATCTCAGTGGGACTTCCCTGGTTAAATAAAGGTCAATTAAAATTAACTCTGCGTTCTTGTCGGTCCTAACGCTGCCTCTGGTCCAGGCCATGACTAGCAACTCTCGTTCTCTATCAGAGTTTCACAACTACTGTTCGACATTTTCGTCAGGTATTTCGTCACACACATGCCCACTCGGCTTTGGCCGCTTCGACCGTGTTTGTGTAAATGTTCTTTCACTTCATTGAGACTTGAACAGACGCTGAGTTGATCGACCCTATCGACAGTGACTGGGGGTTGTGTTGGTGTGAAAGACCTTTCATTTTATTGACCATACTAAAGTTTTCAACAGGGAACTTGTCATTATTAACTGGGAAATATTCAATCTCGTACGCAGCATTGTGTTTGAAATGCACACAGCTGCTTCCATATGAAAATGCTGCACAAATGAACCTTTACTCCTGCAGTTTTCTTCTCTAAATCCCTTGAACTGAAGCCGTGGACTCCATGATAGATCTGACAAACTATTTTCTCTGAATTAGCTCCAATGACAAAAGCCCGAGGCCGTGTTTGTGCTGCCGGACCAATAAATCATCCGCAAATATGCATTCATTAAAATATTTACATTTGCACTGCGGGTCATGTATTTTAGATGTAATCACTGCATTTTTACTTGAAGTTTATGAGACTGAGAAAGTGTCATTTCCTTTTTTTTCTTCCAGATCAAATGTGTGTCTACAACCACATCACAGCCCGAAACGACGCCTCTTTATGGGAAAAGCTCTGGGCGAATTATTCTTACGTGACGTTTATTGGATTGTCAGGACTTAATGTGAATGAACAGAACAAATACTGACGAGTGAAGGTCTGTTTGATCGCAGATATGACAGTGAGATGTAAACACGCTGAGTGAAAGCTGATCTGGTCATGTTGATGTGTTGAAGGTGAAGCGAAAGGTTAAGTTCCGCTTTTTAATTGAAAATACAGAGCCAGTGTTTATCTGATTTGGAAAAGACTGAAGTGTTGTTGTAGAAACACATTTGGAGGAATGTTGTGTTGTAAATAAGTTGCTTGAAACAGGATCTGTAAAGTAAACGGTGCCCGATTGACCCTAGAATGATGTCAGACCTTTGTGCTGCTGTTTGAAATATTGATCAGTATTGATTTGTTATTGTCTGGCACAAATGTGAAGTTGACTACCAGGAGTGCATTGTGTTATCGGATTTAGGCCATCTCTCTGAATGGATTTCATTACAAAATTAAGCTGAATAACTCGCTGAAAGTCGTCAGAAAAAATCAGAACGTAGCTGTAAACATTTGAAGCTGATTGGTTGAAGCGTCACAACATCAGAAGAAGCTGATTAAGGACATTGGAGACATTAAACTCAACGATTATGCTTAATTGTTTTTTGTTAGAAATTCCACCACAATTTTGGCGTTTTTTTTTGCCTGACATGCGATCCATTATTTTTCGATCATTCCCGGATCATGACTGCATCACAAGCTGGGTGAAGCTCTGAAATTATCTGACTTTAAATGTATTTGCTAAATAAATAATGTCTGTACATATAACCAAAGCTAATCAGTAATCAATAACTAAAAACAACATGTGTACAAACACTGCAAACACTGTCTTTGTGTCCCCAAGGTGCACAAAGATTCTCAAATATTTTGCAATTCACCGACACTACAGGTTAAGGCAAGGTGCCCCAGTATGTAATTTTTCTTTAAATGAACCAGCGCGTTAAAACTCCTGGTTAGAGGGTAAAGCTGACTGACTATTGTCCATGATACAAGAGTCATATCCGGTTTCATGTTGGCAGCTTTGTGAATCCATTCTGAGAAACTCGATATGATCCATTAGAAAACATTAGCACGACTGAATGTCATAATCAGAACTGGAGCTGAGCGGTTTTACTCTGGGAGAGATTCACTGGAAACAATCTGAAAACTACAATATGTCTGATTAAATCCATTACTGGCCCATTTAGCAACAGCATCTCCATGGCAACCAGCTCACTTCTGTCTAGGGCTAACACTGTCACTCCCCAAATTGAGGCATAGGACGACTTACAAAATGACACACACATTGAGCAAAAAGAAAACGCAGTGGTTTGAACAGGATATTATGAGACTCATACTGCAGGTACGAGAAGAGAAAAGGGGCGGGTGGTCTTCTGTTGTGACTTTAATCTTTCTGTTCCAAACTTTAAAGGACTAACTTTGTCTCTACATGTAGGTGCACGTGCCAGATGCATATAGAAAAACAACGGAGCGTCTTAATGCGCATTGGCTTTAATTTTCACTACCTCAGCCTAAATTGAAAATGACTAAATCAGGCGTGAACAGTGAGCAGTTGGTGATTTTCTCTGAAAAACATGTTAAATACTTTACAAAGAAGAGAGTATTTCAACAAAGGACCAAAGTGTGTTTATAAAAAGATGTTTGTCTGTCATGCTAACGCTAAGTCTGACAATTTGAAAGTAAACAGCTTCAATGCAGAGTCTATTACAAAGATATTTCTTTTATATCAGCCTGTTCGCTCTCCAGCGATTCATATGCCCAATATAAAACAAATATCCACCACCCGCACTGGCCAGTAGAGTGAAGCTTTTCGTGTCAACATGCTCACTGACTCACTGACTCCCTTCTTCACATCCTCCCGATACGTCTGTCTCTGAAGCTAAAACAAAGCTAGCGTAGCCGCAGCGTGAAAAATACCTATAGGCTCTGGCTGAAATGCAGGACAGCTGCTGTCCTGATAGGGAAGAATAAAAAAAGCCATATAGCAGGATGTCCCGCCCAAATTGAGATGGTTGGCAACCCTACTTCTGTCCCTCCGGACCAGACTGGCACTAACCATCCAATATGTGAAGAAGGTTGTTTCTTGTGTCTCTAACACGTTCTGCCTGGTGCATTTCAGATGCATCATCTTGTAAACCTGGAGCAGAAAATCTCACAATGCCTGAAGCTCAATGTAAATAAAAATTAAATGGAAAAACTGAGATATTTTCTCCACATCACTTGTCTGTTCTTGACAAAACTTTACTCGTTTTCAAGTTAAAACAGAAACTTTTCATGTAAAATCAAAATCTTCTTTTGTAAGAACAGAAACTAATTTACTTCAAATGAATGCAAAAAGCTTCCGTACTATTCTTACTTTACTTTAAGCAGTATAATTGTAGCTCCATCTGTATCGGCATTAATGTCGTGCTTGTTCTAGTCAAACTGGCCAAGCTGTCAAGAATCAGGTAAATGTTTATGCTAGGTTGTTAGCTGTATGCTAATGTCAGCGCTTTCCAATTACAAACACTTAAAGCAACCTAAACCTCCTCTGCTCAAGTTCTAACTCGAACTTCCTCTCATCTGGGAGCTAAACAGGTCTGGATATTTGGGACATTGGAGCTAAAGCTAGCGCCATAGAAATGTATACTTAAATAGCAGCTAATGGAAGTTTTGTTTTACCAACTCTGAGTAGTCCGATGAAAAGTGTTTAGACCAGACTGAGACATATGACTGAGAGCTTTTGCCTTGAATAAGAACATGTTTTCTCTCTTCCCCTCTTTTTCCTCCCTCTCTCTCTTTCCCTCCCTCTAGAAAGATAGTGTAGAGAGTGGCAGAGAGAAAAGAGACAGAGAGAAGAGACAAATGAGAGAAGATGAGAAAGTGTAGAGCAGGAAGGAGGGCGAAAGGAAGAGAGATAAACATAAAATGAGAAAGAGAAAGCGAGGGGAGGGGAAAAGAGAGAAGGAGAGAAAGTGTATAGCAGGAAAGAGAGAAGAGAAGAATCAATACTGTATGAAATGATAACATGAGTATAGAAGAATGGGAAGAGAGAGAGATAGGAAAAATGAAAAAAGTGAGAGAGAGAGAGGGGGGCATTAATAGAGAAGGAGGGAAGAGCAGGAAAGAAAGGAGAGAAAGAGGAAAACAATGTAGAAAAGGAAAAGGGGAAAGAGAGGAGAGAAAAGAGAAACATACAATGATAGAAATAGGCAGAGAGAGAGAAGAGAGAGGAGAAAACGGGAGGATGGAGGGGAAAAGAGAGAAAGGGAGGGGGGAAATAGAGAGGAAGAGAACTGGAAGGGAGAGCGGGAGGGATGGAGGGGAAGAGAGAGAAGAGATTCAAGAGAGGGAGGAAACAGGGTAAAAGAGAAGGAGAAGTAGAGACAGAGTAAAGAGAGAAAGTAGGAGAGAGGTGAGAGACAGGGAGGGAAGGAAGAGAGAGAGAAGTGGCAAAAGAGAGAGGGAGGGAAGGTGAGAGAGTAAGAAGAGCGAGAAAGGAAAGAAAGGAGAAGGAGGGAGGAGGGAGGATGAAGAGAAGAACGAGGGAGGTAGAGAGAAGAGCAGAAAAGATAAAGGGGAAACTGTAGAAAAGGAAAAAGCAAAAGGGAGAAGAGAAAAGAGAACAGAGAGAGAGAGCATTGAGCGGGAGAGAGACAGAGCAGAGATGAAAAGAAGGAGAAAGTGTAAGCGAGTGACAGAGAGAAAGAGCAAGGGGGGGGGAAGAGGGAAAGAGGCGGAGGGCAAAAAGAGAGAAGAAAGGGAAAGAAGAAGGGGGAATGGGGGGCAAAAGAGAGAGAGGTGAGAGGCAGGAGAAGAGGGGAACGAGGGAGGGGCTAGAGAGAGAGGCAAATAAGAGAGAGGGAGAGAGGAAGGGAGGGAAAAGGGGAAAATGAGAGAAGGGGCAAAAGAGAGGGAGGAGGGAGGAGATGAAAGAGAGGGGGAGAAAGCAAGGGTGGGGCGATAGAGAGAGAAAGCGAGAGGGAAGGGGAGAGAGAGGGAAAAGGAGGAGAGATAAGAGGGCAAAAGAGAGGGAGTGAGAGAGAGAAGACAGGGGGAGAAAGTGAAGGAGGGGAGGTAGAGAGGAAATGAGAGAGAAGGAGGGAGCAAGGGA
>CM076396.1:22156947-22280700 GCA_038363315.1 Mugilogobius chulae | reverse complement strand
GACAAGAAGAATGACGATGAGTCTGTTGGATAAAACGTGTATAGAGAATGAATGATAGTTTTTTGATGAGTAAAGATTGACAACGTCGTTTTTTTCCCATCGACCAAGGAAAACCTAGAGACTATCATCCGATAGCATGCTGAGGCCGGTTGACATTATAGTCTGCTTGATGTCCTTCGATTTGTTAGATTCTTTATTGTGTTAAGGAAATTCACTAAAGTTTGCTAACTGAACCCACCTCAGAAGTCCACTGAGGAGGGAAAGAGGTAGAGAAGATATGTAGAGAGCAGAGGAGGAAGAGGGAGTCCCAAGTTGGATTTGAAAAAAAAAAAATAGAAATTCTCAAAAAAAAGTTAGGAGTATGTATAAAGAAAAAAAAAGTACCAAGAAAAGAGAGCAAGGAGGAGAACTGAATTATGGTTAGGAAGATAGAGTCCATAGTCAAGAGAGTGCCCACTATGGTGAAAGATAAACACTAAGAGAGAATAGTATGGAGAGGAGGCGAAGAGGAGAGAGAGAGAGTGGATGAGTTGCAAAGATCAAAGGAACGACACGCGATTGTGCGCAGGAATGGTCAGGAGAGAGGGAAAAAAGGAGAGAAGACAGGGAGTCTCGCAGATCTGGAGAAAAAATTGCGAGGTTGCGTTCGCAAAGATGAAAAGAAGAAGGAAAGAGCGAAGAGGGCAATGATTGATAGGTGTAAGAGAGTAAGGTCATCCTCCAACAAGAGATGAGATAGGAGGTAGCCAAGAGAAGTAAGACTGATGAGCGAGGAGAGCTTTTACGAGAGAGTTTGCAATAATAGAGCCAACGAATTGAGAAGCAAGGAACAGAGGACAGGAAAAAAACAGGAGAAAGAGGTCAAAACATCTATGTCTGTACGAAAGATTTGCATAATAATTCATATTGCGTGGAAGGGAAGGAAGAGGAGAGAGAGAAAGAGATAAAAACTGAGAGGGGACAAAGCAAGAGATCATGGTTACTCGGCACTAAGACATAGTATTAAAAAAGAAAAATAGAGATGCGAACATCGCGAGGAGGGGAGGAAGAGAGAACGGAGAATAGAGAAAGCAATAATGTTTTCACACTGAAACATTATTGATAAAGAGTGCCGAATAAAACGAGAGGCAGAAGATAGAGGAAGATTATGGACACCCACAGGATTGAGCCTCGAAGTCGAAGTGAATGAAGGCCTGGAGAGGTAAAAAGTGGGATTCAGAGAGAAGCGCGGAAGCCTACGTCTTGATCTTCTCTGTGTGCGGAGCGGTTGGTCGATGCAGCGAGAGGCCCAAAAGAGGAGAGAACCAGAGTGAAGAAGGAGAGCCAAGAAGAGAAGAACGCAGAAGGGAGGAGAGGAAGGACGAAGAAGGTGGTAGGAGCAAGAGAGAAATAGAGAGACCAATTAAGGAAGGCGATTAACAAATGAGCGAGCAAGAGATATCAGAAAAGTTGTAATAAGTCTGTTATTAAGAATACAGGAGTCCAATCAAAAATGAAAAGACAAATGGATGGGAAATGGTAAAATGCTAACAATAAAAGAGTAGAAATACGGTAAAATGAATAAGAACTTAATTCTTGTACATGAGAAAGAATGAGAGAAGATATAGCCTGGAGAGAGAGACATAGAAAAAAGGAACAGGATCAAAACGTGGCAACGTGTTATTTTAAAATATGATCACTGACTTTTGTAGAAATGAGCTGTGGTCATCTGTCTCACAATGTAGGGTAACAAATTAGTAATAGAGAGGAGAAAGAAGAGAGAGAAGAGAAGAGAAAGACCAAACAGGAGAAAAGTTTAGGTGAAATTTCAATCACCGCGAACTAAGAATGGAGAAGAGAGAGAGAGAGGGGGCTAAAGTGAGGGCGAAATATCATTGCCTATATTATAAATGATACTACTTCGTTGCATATCCAGAGTTCATTAAGTTAGTATAGTATCGGATGATAGGAGCAGAGATATATAGCGTAAGGCGTAGAAAAAAAAGAAGGAAAGATAGTAATGAGAGAAGAGAGAGAGAAAGAACAGTTGAAGGAGAGAAATAGTAGCAGAGCCAGAAGATGAGAAGAGGAAAGATATATATTTTGATGAGAGAGGAGAGAGAAGATGAGGAGACATTGTCAGAGTGGAAGGAGAGAGGCCCAATAAATTCGATACAATGAACCCTTACACCAAGGCTACACAAAAATGGAAATACTTGTGAGAGAGATGCTGACATGAAGAACTTGAAACTACATCTTTATGCTCTTTCGAGCAACATGGAACACAACCTTTTAACACAGCGATAGAGGATGAGTTGTGGATAAAACCCAGTGATACGCAAGCATGCAGGTGGTTCGTGACACTCGTTTTCCATCGACATAAACAAACTCATCACGTCCAGGTTTGTGATCTGTGTCTGACGGTAGAATCACATTCACATCTGACCAAAAGTCTCAGCTTATGACAAAGATTAATAAAGAGAGGAAAGAGATTAGAATAGAGAGAGAGAGAGGAGCGGAAGGAGAGATGGAGAAAAGACAAGAGGATGAAGGGAGGGAAGAAGAGAAGGGAGAAGTGAGGGAGTTAGATATAGTCGAGAAGAGAGAGAGGGAGGTCAAAGATTTGAGGTTCGGTGAGGGAGGGCAGTGGGAAAGAGAGAAAGAAGGAAGGGGGCCAAAAGGAAAGATGAGATACTACGGTCACACGAAACAGGAGAGGACGCGGAAATCGACACGGGACAGCAAAAGAGAGAGAGGGAGGGAAAGGAGTAAGAGGGGAAGCGAGGGGAGTGGGGAGCTAAGTGGAGAGAGTGTGCAATAAATAAGAAGTAACGAGAGAAGAAGAGGATATGAGAAGGAATAGCTAGGTCGGAAATCGTAGATTGCGGCGCAAAAGAGAAGAAGGTCGAGAGGACGAGAAAAGAGAGGGGAGAAAGCAAGGGTGGCGAGATAGAGAAGAAAGGAGAAGATAGGAAAAGAGGAGAGAAAAGGGGCAAAAAGAAGGAGTGAGAGAGAGAAATGACGGCGAGAAAGTGAAGAGAGGAGGTAGGAGAGGAAAGTGAGATGAGAGGAACAGGTGATCTAAGGGCAGCGAGGAGAATAGATGAGGGTGAGAGGAGAAGAGACAGGTGAGGCTCTATAAAGAGAGGGAAGGAGAGAAGAGAAGGAAGGAGTAGAGAAAGGAGCAATAAGAGGAGGAGAAACGGGTAGTAGAGAGAATAGTAGATACCAATAAGGAGAAGTGTAATAGATAATAAGAAGAACGGCTCAAGAGTGAGAATATGTTTGGTCTATAAGAGCAGGAAAAGAGAAGGAGCATGAATTTGAGACCATCATACTGTAAAAAATGAGTTTACCAGTGATAAAGAGAAGAGAGAGAGGGAGAGGAAACAAAGACTATGGAAATGTTGTTACACGATAGAACAGCAGACCTCAGCGAGTGAGGGCGTTAAACAACAAATTTAGGAGAGAAAAGAAGAGAGGAGAGAAGAGGAAAGACAACCTGTTTAACCGTATAATCGAAAGACAGAGGGCACGGACGAGAGAGGGATAGCAGAGCAGTAGAGACGAAACAAGGTGTAGAACAGGAAGGAGTGAAAAGGATTTGCGAGAGGAGGGGAAGAGATAAAAATGAAGGGAAAAAGTATGTTGAGACAATTTCAGTAGGCAGAGAAGAGAGAAGAGAGGGGCGAGAGAGAAAATAGAGAAGGAGAGAAGCATAGAGCAGGAAAGAGAGAAAGGAGAGAGAGAGAGAGAGAGAGAGAGAGAGAAGATGAAGAAATGTAGAAAAGGAAAGAGGAGAGAGTGAAGAGAAAAGACAAACAGGAGAGAAAGTGTAGAGCAGGAAAAAAAAAGAGAGAGAGGAAGGTGAAATATAAAATTATATGAGTACAGAGAGAGAGAGAAGAGAGAGAGAGTGAGGAGAGAGGAAAAAGAGAGGGAGCAAAAGTCTACAGCAGTGAAGAGAGAGAGATAGAGAGAATAAGACAGAAGAGAAGCAGCGTTTAGTCCCAGCGCCTTGTTTGGCCCCCGGCTGATGCGTCCCCGGGGCCCCTCCTCTGCTCTGCTCTTTACCCTGAGAAAAGCAGCTCTGCCTGGGAACGGAAACAGACGCTCGGCCCCTGTTTCACAATCCAGTTACAACCGACATCAGCTCACGTCGGGAAGACATCAAAACCGGCACGTTTCTGCGTTTTTGTCCGAAGTTTCGCTGCTACGCTCTAAACAAGGTACGTGTTTTGTACTCTAAACGCTCACACCTGTTTTAGGTCTAACAAAAACATGTCTACTTTAGTATTTTGTGAGTTATTCTGCTTTGAGATGGCTTTTTGACATGTTTTTCGGGAGAACATCTGTGTTTTAACGCCTGGATTCCCCGGAGATGAATTCATTAATTGGAGGAATGTCCCGGAAGCAGCATGTTTGGAGGAGGTTTTTGAGCCCATAAAAGAGGGATTTAAAGATGTAAAGAAGTGAATGTAATGTTGTGCAATGTGTGAGAGAGAGAGTCAGAAGCAACGCCTCGGAAAGAACGCTGGTGTTGGGAGAGAATACGCCCATTTAAAGTGTTTGTAAACAAGAAGAGAGCGTCTGAAGAAGAGTTCTGCAGCTTTTTTTGTATGTAAACTACCCCAGGACTAGTGGCCAGTGAGTTTAAAGACAGGGTGGTCAAAAATCTTTGAACACGTAAATCCTTGCATAGCGGGGGTCTGGGGGTCCTCCCTCTGTATTTTGGTGTATTTTAGAGGGTTTTTTTGAACCTTCATCCACAGATTAAGAACTTTGAAGTGGAAAATAATCTAAAAAGATTTCATTCACACTGCGCCTCAAAGCTTAACATGCTCTTGTGATGTCACACAGGTATTTTTTGTGTCTGTGTGTTAAAACGCTCACACACATGGGCTGTGAATTGTGCGAAATAAGACATCTGTGTGATATAGTGAGATTATGATATAGATAGATCAATATGCTGGACATTAAACTGGTTTCAATTGACGTTGTTATGCAACACATCCTGGAGTCTGCAGATGGAGAACATTTACAAAAAGAAGTTCATATGTAACATCTAGGGCTGCATGGGCAAGTTAATTATTTTGTCGACGTTAACGCAGGTCACGTGATTTGGCCCAAAAGCATGAATGAAAGCACCGGCACTGCTGCAGCTGTGCTACTTTCACACAAACAGAGGTTCTGCTCCATTGCTGTTGGTGCTTTTAAATACAGGAGAATGATCTCTGCTGTACGGACGGCAGGACAGAAACGAGTCTGAGCTCCGTCTGAGTTTTAAATTCATTCAAAAAAGACCCAGGAACCACAGTGATACGGCTCGTTAAAGACGTCAAACCACTAACACCTGATTGAACATGTGCGAGGAGAATCAGCGCAGGATCAGCGGCGATGCACGGACTTTTACACACGTGCTTGTAATGTCTACTTTGAAAAAGTTAAAAATGGGATTGTTTCACTCCCCGCTGTGTATTTAGTGAGCACTGAGCTGGTTTTAACCAGGACTGTCCCAGAACTGGACCAGGTTTTCATCAGGACTGAAACAGGACTAAACTAGACTCTTTTATCAGTGAGGAAAAAAAAAACATGGTTGAATAAATATATGTTCAGCCTAAAAGAAGTTGAGAAAACATTCTGATCCTAAAAATATCCAAACTGATAAATACTGCCAATAGTTTTATTACTGAGTTACTGTATGTTTGATGTTTGTCTGATAATTGTCTCTTATAAGCCAATGAAAGTAATAAAACTAAACTAAAACAAAATGCGATGTGTGTCTTCTCATGTTGTTAAAAAAATCCACTACAATAGTCTATCTGCTAGTTGCAATGTCAAAGTTCCGCCAGTTAAAAGTCTCACTTCCTGTGGCTCCTGCACAATAAAAGCCTCCACATCATTTTGAGTTTTATTATGAAAGAGTCAGACATTGACAGAGCACCAGAGATTCTTGCTCTTCAATCTTGGGCTGTCAACAGTTCCTTGGTGTTTGTCGTGGAGACGTATTAAGCGCACTGATTTGTTTGGTGATTTAAATCCATTACATTTGTGCTTAGTCTGATTCAAATGAAAAAAAAAAAACTTAAATTACAAACACATTTGTAATTTAAGCAGACTTCTCTGTTACTTTAAAAAACAATAGACAGAGATATTTAGTGTCAGCTACAAATACGTTCTGATTTTGGGTCTTATGGTGCGTTCACACCGGACAGCGTCTTTGCGTCCATTTTCAATGTAAGTCAATGTAAACCCGCGTCTCGAGCGTTCCAGGAAATTTGCAGCGCTTATTTGCGTCTGGGGCGTCCGTTGATGCGCCTTTCTGCGTCTGAAGACCTTGCATCAAGTGGAAGCTCAAACCTGCGGTGGACGCGGGAGTTGGAAAAATCCATCTTCAGACGCGTTGGAAGTCGGCGTCAGCCAATCAGAGACTCCACTCCTGTGACATGTGACATGCTGCTGTTTTCCTCTCACATCAAGAAGAAAGGACGACTGTTTACTCAAGTCTTTTAATCACTTTTTTAACCAAAAGTTGCTTGTTTGGGGCTTTTTTCAAAGACTTTGTCGTTCGTTGCTCTGAAAATCTGGCAAAACAAACATGGACCTGATCTGGACTGACAAAGCCTCACATGGATCTATTCAAAATGCTGGTTGTGGTGTTTAAACCTGCTGTACGACGTGACACTGGAAAAGGACAGAGACAGCAGAAGGACACTGGCTGGAGGAGGAAAAAGTTGTGTGATCGGGTAAGTTACGTTTTATAAAGGCAGCAAGCTTCTATCTCTCTCTCTCCTTCTTTCTCTCTCAACGTGATCTGTCTACGAGCAAAACAAAACCTTTTGCAAACAAGCGGGAACTCGAAGAAGCCCAAATTTAGACGCTTAAACGCTGTCCTGTGTGAATGCAGCATTAGGCAGGGGAACAGACTAAAACATATACAGTACAATCATTCATTCTGTCATTCTTTCACTGGGGGGATTTTAGTGTTGTTAATTGACCTATACTTTAATTCTCACTGCACTACAAGTCACGGTGAATTCATGTATTAGTTCACCATGACTAATCAAGAAATACCATGATTTCCACTGGTTTTATGACTGCATTCATGAACAAAATACAAGAATTAAACCATAAACTATTGTTAATTAATCACGGAAATAAAATACACTGTAGAATGTGTCTGTTTTAAGGACATCTGAGGACAAGTCGAGCAGCAGTGCAAACTGTATCTGTCCATTACAGATTACACAGTTTCCTGGTGAGTTTGGGGGCCGTTAGCTCCTCCCATCAAAGATATAATTAAACCAGTCGTTTATCAGAAGTTGCAGCAGAACTGAACAAGCCACAGAGGCCACAAACTTCAACCTTCCTTTTACGGACGACTAATGGATCACGGCCAATAAAACGAACTGTAAAACCACTTGAAGTAAAAGTTTTTTCGTTAAGCTCTTGATGGACTTTTGTTTAGCTTTGACTTTGTTACGTTCAGTTCATATTTTAAACGTTTGGAAAGACTTTCTGTTTGTCGTTTGGTTTGAGCTTCAGGACAAAAGGACTTAGGTTTATAAATGCATGTGTAAATGATAGTTGTGTGTCAGTCTTCACATTCTGTCCCTGTGTGTTTCTGTTTTTCTCAGATGCTGCGGACGCTCTCTTCGCTGCTGCTGCTTCTCTGCTTCTGCTGCGGTGAGTCCAAAACATGAGTCATGATCTCAGCTGGAGAGCAAAAGCTTTCACAACAATGCGTTTTGAAATATCCATGAATGTAGAAACCTGACACTTCTTATGGTTACTTGTCAGAATAATCTCATGTCTTAAAAGTTTTACGGGCAACAGTCACATCTTCAGTACTGAATGATGACCAACACTTTCTATTGTGAGAGAAAAAACTCATATTTGCATTACAACAAAACAATACACTATGTTTCAGTTAATTCTGACTTTAATGTTCTTTGAATCAGGACAGTGCAGCTCTTTTGCTGGTAAAGTTTGCAGACCTTGTGACAGGACAGAATAAAGCTATGTTTCCATTAGCCTGGGTCACCCAGACAAGTTCACTTTGGAGCGGTTTGGGTCACATACTGTATGTTGATGGTGAGTGTTTCTACTGCAGGTCCTGTGGGTTTGTTATGTCACTCACACATGTTCAAATAAATAAAATGTACTTAAATTATACTTTTTCTTCCTGGCGTCGATCTAAGTAATTCACAAAAAGACGTGTAATAATTCCAAGTCTGTGGCGCTGTGACTCAAGGGTCATGCTGGTGGAAACAAGAAACTACTTCAGTTTATAGTCACCTTTTTGCATTTATTCTTTTTTTTTTTTTTTTTTTTGCAAATCCTCAGCGACTCTACACTGTGTTTTATAAAATACATTGAGGTTGGATTATGTTGGACACATTACGTACAGGATTGACAGTTTTTACAGTGTTTTGCCTCGACAAACAGGAAACAGATGATGCTATTGCACTAACTTTACTTTGTTAAGTCAATTGGAGCAACAAGTAACGTTTTCATCACTGGAAATACAACATTTTGACAGTGGATCATTTTAATTTAATTGACCTTTATTTAACCAGGGAAGTCCCACTGAGATTCAGAATCTCTTTTGCAGGGGAGCCCTGGGGGAAGGGTCAGGGGAGGCATTAATGGACATGTTTTTAGTTAGGATCATGTCGGCTTTTGGTGAGGAACATAATTTCATGTTTCTATCTGCTGGTTTTTGTCAGAGCCTGTGTTTTCTCTAGTCCAATCATTGAGCTTAAAAGGTCTGCTCCAGGGTCCAGGGTGAAAGCAGGGCCCAAAGCGGGTCACTACGGACCCTGCCGGAATGGGTCGCTTTACGCAATGGACTTGCCTGACCAGCCAGTTCCTACAGTCTTTGACAGACACTTTACAAACCGTGAGGGTCTGGGATCAGAGCGCCGAGTTTCAATATTGAGGGCGGACTTTTCTAGTGCGGAGTCAACCAATCACAGTAAACATAGAAATTCCACTGAAACAGCAACACGCTAAGCCAGATGTTTTTGTAAACATGTAGCGTGAGGATTTTTTCAGTCTGAAGTCTCTCAACATCGTTTGCTGCTCAGGTTTTAAGGAACTAATACGTTCCTTGTTCAAAACCGAAGCAAGAGCCGAATCAGCTACGAATCAGCTAGTATTTTGAAACGGTTAGAAAAAAGAAAGTTTTAAAATTGGCGAGGGTTGGGGGAGGGGAGCGGCTGTTTGAGATCGGATCGTCCTAATTTTGAACGACAAAGTGATTGGCTCCGTCTTTGGTCCCAGACTCTTTTGCAGTCTAACAAAATGTAGGAGGTGCTGGCTGGTCAGGCAAGCAGTGGACCATATTGCACCGCACCAACCCGAGTCTATGGCTCAAGAGCAGTTCAGAAACTCTCACAGTCGGGAGTTACTGGGGCATCAACCTCGAACCCTCTTGTAGGTTCAACACCAACAGAGGGTTTCTTGAAGGGCGAGTGAGATGGGGACTGGTGGGGAGGACCCGGGACACACTGGAACACCTCAGGATTACCTTGGAAGAGCTGGAGGAGGTGTGTGTGTGGAAAGGAAAGTCTGGGTCTCCTGCTTCCGCAACCGACTTCAGATAAAGTGAAAGAAAATGGAGTGATGATATTATGTCAGAGGCAATATAGCATTAGTTAAATTTGTTCCTGTTTGGGATTGCAAGTGACTGGAGCCAGTGACTTTAGGCTAGTCTCTTTGAAAGAAATCAAGTTGATCTCTCTTTCTCTCTCTCTGACAGTCTTTCTCTCTGTTTCTCTCTCTTTCAGGAGTTCGTGGCTCTGGCTCTCAGCTGGTCGTCCTTCCCTGTGACCGTCCTCTGTTTGAGCACCAGCTGGAGTTATGTTTGTCTGAGTTTAATCAGACTCTGGAGCGTTCGCCGTTCAGACAGAGCTGTGTGTGGCCCAACGTCAAACCGTGAGACTTATACTGTCACTTTTCTCTCTGACATTTGACCTGCTCTAACTTACTTTTTTTTATATTTTGATGTGAGAGAAGAGAGTTGCCAAACATGGGCATTCAGTCTATAATGGTTTGTAGAAAGCGGGACGTATGAGGTCCACAGCCACGTGCCTCTTAAAGCGAACCCTGGCTACAATCACATGTTTATCCTAAAACACTTCTAATATCATCACTTATATAAATTCAGAACAAAAACCTTTAAAGTATTTGTAGTTTTATAAAAATCATGTTTTAAAGAAATGACATGGCTGCCATTTTGTCTTGGCTGTGACGTCAAATGGTTGTCTGTCTGCCCTCTGGTGGTTGTCAAGGTAACAGGTAACTAAGCAACATGAATTCAACACTTAAAACCTTTCAGTTTGAGCTGAAGTTTGGCCAAATACAGAACGATTATGTGGAATCGAGTAAAACTGAAGATAATCAAGAGGAAGAGGCAAGAACTGGACACTGTCAGAGGTGTTTTTGTTTCAACTGTTCACCGATCGAACCACAGGAGTAACCATGGCAACAACCAAAAGCAACCATTTGATGTCATCAACCCAGAATGCATTGCATCTGGACAATATGGCGGCACCCAGTAGCTCAAAACAATGCAGATTTTATAAAAATGGTAAGCAGTTATATATTAGTTTGTAGTTTATTTGAGCAAACATGAGCTGTACTTGTAGTTTAGCCATATTTGTCGTTATAGTCAGGGTTCACTTTAAATAATCACTGCAAGTGGAAATTGTGTTTCCAGTTTTGATTGGCTTCATGAATAAAATGCACAAGTTTTTAAGATCTGTGCTTGTCTAGGGCTGCACTGATCCAGCTTTTTCAGTTCTGATTTCAATACTTTGCCTTTAATTATCTGTCGATACCCGATATCAACCGATACTTATGTAAGACTTATCAAAACACAAATGTGCTGTAACTGTTATTTTAGTCCAAATCATAACTTAACAACTTAATTTGAATAAAATGTGAAACATTATGAGACGTTCTGGATCAACATCAGCCAGTAAATTAGTCTCATTATGTCCGATTAAAGGCACAACCAGGTAATCGGCTGAACCGATATCCTGGAATACCAGAACCGATACTAGATCCAGCTGAGTTTCATGTTTCTGTGAGATTATTAGAGCTAGACAAACGGTGCCCAGGTTTTGTTTTGGACCATCTTTTGTGGTAAATAGACTGCCACAGGACATCACATTAGGTGTATTCTCCTAAAACATGTTACTAAAGACAAATAGACTTTTTAAATGAAAAATAAAACTTAGGTTTGACTTTCGACACATTTTAAGTAATACATTTTGACAAATACATAAATAAACAACAAGATGCATTTATTGATCTCAATTACTCCAGATTATAGGAACTATTTTCTTCATGAATTCAAAAATGACCCTGCTTTCAACACTCGTAGATAATATGTATATATGCACAACACTGAATACAGGAAAAACATACTAAAATTTAAAAAAATAATAAAATGTGGGCAATTGTACATAATGCAAATAGATTGTTCGCTGTTTTTTGTATTTTGTTGTTTGTTATTTGTTGGACACCCAACATCTGTCCCGGGACTACAGTTACTACAAAAATAGCCGCCTGGTTTATTCTGGCATTTTTACATGTGGATGTTAATTAATATGCATTGTCCGTTTAATAAATAAAGTAAAAAATATAATCCAACCGAAGGCGCCAAAAGGGCTTGGATCGGCACTGAAGACTGACAAGAAACGTATACTTTGCTGCGAAAGAACAAAGCAGTGTGTGAAAGAGCAAGTCTCTGCGCCAAATAATGTTTCTGCTTTTATGGACGACAGTCTCACAGACAGACCTCAGCTGTGTTTGTGATGAGAAAGTGTTAGAGCAGGATTAAACACAAAATGAGCTTTTACTGCATATAAAACAACTCTATCTAAACCTAACAGAACCATTTTTTCACTATTGTGTGTTTCTTTTGTCTAAGTGTTGTGTGTTTCTTTTGTCTAAGTGTTGTGTGTTTCTTCTGTCTAAGTGTTGTGTGTTTCTTCTGTCTAAGTGTTGTGTGTTTCTCTTTTGTCTAAATGTTGTGTGTTTCTTTTGTCTAAGTGTCGTGTGTTTCTTTTGTCTAAGTGTCGTGTGTTTCTTTTGTCTAAGTGTTGTGTGTTTCTTTTGTCTAAATGTGTGTTTCTTTTGTCTGAGTGTTGTGTGTTTCTTTTGTCTGAGTGTTGTGTGTTTCTTTGTCTAAGTGTTGTGTGTTTCTTTTGTCTAAATGTGTGTTTCTTTTGTCTAAGTGTCGTGTGTTTCTTTTGTCTAAGTGTTGTGTGTTTCTTTTGTCTAAGTGTTGTGTGTTTCTTTTGTCTAAATGTGTGTTTCTTTTGTCTAAATGTGTGTTTCTTTTGTCTAAATGTGTGTTTCTTTTGTCTGAGTGTTGTGTGTTTCTTTTGTCTAAGTGTTGTGTGTTTCTTCTGTCTAAGTGTTGTGTGTTTCTTCTGTCTAAGTGTTGTGTGTTTCTTTTGTCTAAGTGTTGTGTGTTTGTTCTAAGTGTTGTGTGTTTGTTCTAAGTGTTGTGTGTTTCTTTTGTCTAAGTGTTGTGTGTTTGTTCTAAGTGTTGTGTGTTTCTTTTGTCTAAGTGTTGTGTGTTTCTTCTGTCTAAGTGTTGTGTGTTTCTTTAGTCTAAGTGTTGTGTGTTTGTTCTAAGTGCTGTGTGTTTCTTTTGTCTAAGTGTTGTGTGTTTGTTCTAAGTGCTGTGTGTTTCTTTTGTCTAAGTGTTGTGTTTCTTTTGTCTAAATGTGTGTTTCTTTTGTCTAAGTGTTGTGTGTTTCTTTTGTCTAAGTGTTGTGTGTTTCTTCTGTCTAAGTGTTGTGCGTTTCTTTTGTCTAAGTGTTGTGTGTTTCTTCTGTCTAAGTGTTGTGTGTTTCTTTTGTCTAAGTGTTGTGTGTTTCTTCTGTCTAAGTGTTGTGTGTTTTTTCTGTCTAAGTGTCGTGTGTTTCTTCTGTCTAAATGTTGTGTGTTTCTTTTGTCTAAATGTGTGTTTCTTCTGTCTAAGTGTTGTGTGTTTCTTTTGTCTAAGTGTTGTGCGTTTCTTCTGTCTAAGTGTCGTGTGTTTTCTTTAGTGTAACTGTTGTGCGTTGCTTCTGTGTAACCGTTGTGCGTTGTGTGTTTCTTTAGTGTAACTGTTGTGCGTTTCTTCTGTGTGACTGTGGTGCGTTGTGTGTTTCTTTAGTGTAACTGTTGTGTGTTTCTTTTGTCTAAGCGTCGTGTGTTTTCTTTAGTGTAAGTGTTGTTGTGCGTTTCTTCTGTGTAACTGTCGTGCGTTTCTTCTGTGTAATCGTTGTGCGTTGCTTCTGTGTAACCGTTGTGCGTTGCTTCTGTGTAACCGTTGTGTGTTTCTTCTGTGTAATCGTTGTGCGTTGTGTGTCCTCAGCTCGTACTACATCCTGCAGCAGTGCGTAGAACACTGGTCCAAAGCCTCCTGGTGCAACGGCGTGGGCTCGCTCATAGACCGCTTCTTCATGAACGTTCACGTGACGTACTTCTCCGAGTGCGGCCGGATTAAAGACCCGCCTGTTACCGTCCTGCTCCTGATGGTGGCGCCGCTGATCCTGTGCACACTGGTTCTGCCCGTGGTGTGTGTGCGGCTCACCACAAAGATACACAACTGAGGGGAAAAGAACTACAAAAACATCCACTGATCAGACATGTTTGCACCAAAGAAAAACAGAAAAGATTTAGTCCAGTGTTTCACAAACTGTGGTTCATGTGCCGTTGGTGGTAGGTCTAAATGACAAGTTTTTACAATTTTGTGATGTTAACTTATTTTGGGGTAATATTACCTGTAGTAAATATAAAGGGTTATTCTACATGAACCAAAAACATGTTTGTGACCAAAAGTTTGAAAATATGTTGAAAATAACAGGAAGTAGAGCTAAACTGATGACATCACACTGGGAAGACCCAAGTTTAACATAAAGCACATGTTCCAATAGATACAGTCGGCAACGCGTCATATTTGGGGGTGTGGCCTGCTGAGGGGGAATGTGTGTGAGGCCGGAGACACAGTTGGGAAGCTAAACTGTTTAATTAAATGTATTTTTAGCACAACTAATTGAAGTCGAGTTACAACCGGTTTTAAATGGAGTTTACTGATGAGGCATGAGGGGTGATGAGGGCGCCAGGCGGTGCTAGCTTCAAGTTAGCATGTAGCTTGCAGCTACCGTTAGCATTGTTAGATATATTTACATACTTGGAAGGTTGAATCACTTTATTTATCCTCATGTCTTCGTGTCTGTATTTGACACAATAAGTCCACGTTTGCTGTTGTAGTTGTTGAGCAGTGAGTGATAAAACTGTTGTTCTGATTCAACGTTAACTTTCCCCCTCGGAGTCTGTTAATGACCTTTGATGCCGACTGTATCTATGTGTTTTTATTTCTCAAGTTAAAAATTACATTACATTTGAAGAGTTTTGGCCCAATTTTATACATCACATGTCAAACACAAGACCCGGTGGCCAGATGCAGATCTTCACATCATTGTATGTGCAACTTCAATAAATATACAAAAATCACTTTCAGAAAATTATAAAAATTATGTTATAAAAAAATTAAAGATGCACTGTATAACTTACTGAAAAGTTATCTACACATTCAGTAGAATTAGAAAGTTACAACTATGTTTTGGGACTTTCTGGAGGGAGGTAAATACATTTTATGTCATAATATGAACAAAACATCAGCAAAAGGAACTGCTTTTCGTGTTCGGACTCCTCCAAGCCAAATATTAAACTATTTTGTGGCCATGCAAGTCTGCTCAAAGTAAAAACACAGATTTTTATTAATTATCGAGTGTAACAAAGGCATCTAAATGACTAAAATATGCATTTATTCAAGTTTATTTTTGGCCAAAAAGTCATGCAGTGCACTTTTAAAGGGGCACTGTGTAAAAAAAAAAAAATAAAATAAAGTGATCCCGCTTTTGAACACCAGGGAGAGCCTTTCCAATGCATTTTGCCTATCTACTCTGCTGACATCTAGCGTCAATTTATCACATTCTGGCCCGTAATAAAACATTTCGAATACGTATAAATGTATCACAATTGATGTGGATTGGTTAACAGTGCTCTCTTAAGTATTCATGTTGTAAAGAATAAATATGATTTAAATGTTTGTGGACTATAAGTGATCATTAAAATTCCTCTCAATCTTACACAGTGCCCCTTTAAGGTTCAGTAAAGCGGCCTATTGAGGATAACAATGAAGCTAATGTGGCTATTGATCTTAAGCTTATTCACAATATGGACTGAACCGGACTCGGCTCGATTGGGACCAAAGGTGCAACATCCAGACAAACGAATCTTGACCCCAGTCAAAAGTGTGTTGTGAATGCAGCCATAAATGAGTTTGACAACTCCGTGTTAAAATATCACGAGATAACTTCCTAGTATGATGTCATCATATATGAACAGAATGTACATTTTCAATTCTAAAAAATGGCCAAACTGGGTTGAAATTTGTTAAATGCTTGGTATAAACTTTTTTCTATGAAGGTATATTGATCTTAAAGTGACACCGTGTAACTTTAGAGTTGAAAAATCAAATGTATATTCCCATTGAAATACTAAGCATTTTTTATACATCATTTCTTTGCCATACTGTGGAATATTTTTGTTAAAGGACCAAGATTTTCATGGAAACAAGCAGGAGCAGAAACCAAATACTTGATTTTATTGACATGCAAGCCTGTTAAGAGTGAAGAATCACTTTTTATAAGGTTTTTAGTTCTCAAAAATATTCAAGAAAACAAAGAATGTTTTAGTTCAAGTTACATTTTTGTCTAAAAAGTTACACGGTGCACTGTTAACTGTGTTTTAGTGAAATGAAGAACTTGTCATAAAACAGGAAGCTGAAATCCATGAATAGGAAAAACATTTACAGTAGGACACTTAATATTATTTTGTAATGCACTGATTTGATGTGTTTTTGTGTTATAATGTTATAATCAGAAGCTAAGAAATTAGTGTATGGTCAGTACTGGGAGACGCAGGAACATCAGGTGCCACAGAGAGAAAAGGACGATGTGTGCTTCAAATGTTCCAAATATAAACTGTATGTGACCATCACAGAGACTTACACAGACATTTAACAAGGACAGAACACTCTAACCCATCTCTATCCAGTGTCTGTGTACACTGGGTGAGTGGGTCTGTGAGCGTCTCAAGAAGTGGAAAAGCACTGTAGAGACCATTTACCAGAATGTCAAACTTAACGTATGATCATCAAGAGCTGGAGAATGAAGACAGTTGACTCACTTCTTCTCAACTCGGCAATAATAAAATCTGGTGAGAGTGGCAAAAACTATGGGCTGTGTTCAAGCGTCCACACTGGTTCCCTGATCCTCCACTCACGTTACAGTTCTGCCCAGTTCAGTTGCCTACAGAGGGAATATTTGTTTATCAACACGGGCGATTTGCGCGAAAGAGCTGCTGCTGATAGACACAAACAGTAGAAACAAGTCGAACCAGGGCTGCTGTCAGCTACAACTACAAGAGTTTATTTCTGTGCAAAAACAAAAGTTATGTTGCTAAACCAACATTTGTGAATGAAATTTGACCCTACGATCCTTAAAAGTTATATTCAGATGAGTGAAAAAACTGAGAAAAACACTGTCTGAAGCTTCAGGAGACAAACGTCAGACTTGTGTCTGAAACATTCATCAAGTTTTGTGTGTGAAAATGCACAAGGCTTCGTCGCATTTAAATCTGCAGAAGTGTTCGTTCATCAGCTGTTTTTGCTCGAGAAAAAACTACGGATTTACCTGAAACAAAGACTGACTAAGACCTGAAGGAAAGATGTGTCAAGAGTCTTTGATTATGTGCTGTGAATCACATCATAGTCTTGCAGGCAGCAGCTGGTTCTGATAAATAAAACTACTCTTTAGGCTTCAGCTTCGACTATAGCTGCTCTACCACCGCTCACTCTAGTTGGTCAGAATAATGTGGACGTTTGGACGCAGCCACGGACGACATCAGCAAATCCATCTGAACAGAACCATTCACCTTTGCTCTGTCAACACTGTGTCTGCGTTCACTGTGTCAATAAAGAAAATAAAGAGCTAAACCCAGGCCAGTGATTGTGTGTGAGTTAATATAAACTTACAGTAAATACGCTCGAGTGTTTGAAGCTCTGAGACTCAATAATCACAAGTGTTTGTACTTTAATCAAGTGTTTTATCTGGGTAAGAGTTAACCTTTTAAAAGCTGAACAAATACTGAAGGGTTTTGAGCCGTTTCTATGAAAGTAAAGTAAAATGTATTATGCAGGTATTAAAGGTAAACATTACATTTGATATACAAACTGTTGGTGTTATTAATGAGTAGTTGATGCGTAAACTGCAGTTTTTACAATGTTCTAGTTGTAACTTCATTTGGTAGTAGGCATGGGACGATATTAAAATTTGCCCTCACGATTATTGTGACCAAAATATTCACAATTAACAATATTATCACGATAATTTAATAATTTAAGTGTGAAAGTGCACAGATTCAGAATCACTGAAATATTTATTAGTGCACAATATGTATAAGTTTGAACAAATACTTATTGTATTTTGGTCTAAGTACAATCAATAATGATTCAAAGTGAACAAATGTTTACAATGTTGAACAAAAATCTACTAACTTTGTCTTAGAGTCATTAATTAACTTTAACACATAAAGCTTTTCTTTGGTTAACCATAACACAGCTTCTTACTGTTCACAGCGTCAGGTTTTAGATGCTCTTATGAAGCCACCTGCTGCGATAATTGCAATTATCGTCACGTACGATTATCACGATTAGCGATAATATCGTATATCATCAACAAGTCCGAGTCAAAGAGAGACAAGTTCAAGTCAAAGAGAGACAAGTCCAAGTCAAGTCCCAAGATAAAGCAGGGTTCCAGACTAACTTTTTTCTCAAGGAGCACTGTAGCCCCTAACTGATTCAATTTAGGGGTACAGGGAAAAATTTAGGGGCACTGATAATAAATTGTTAATTTATAATAGTAGTTTAAATTTTACAATTTACTATGCCGTGTTGTTTTGAATTTATAATTAGTTAGTTTATTTTGTTACATAATGTTCCAAAAATTACTTAAACAGGGCTGCACCATTAATCAAAATCTATCCCAAATTACAATTACATATATTCAGTCACTTCTCTACTACATTTACTTAAAAGGTCAGTATTATGCTGTTCTTTTACACACAATGTAAAAGTAAATGGAACATTACAAGTTTTGGGGTCCTACTTATTTAGACTGTGTACATTTAGAGAATATTAATAATGTAATGGGTGACCACAGTCAGAGACGAAATGAAAGCTTAACTGCAGATATGAATTGAAATGGACTGTTAGATCCAGGCCTAGATTATAAAGCACAAACATTGTAAAATATGATCTGTTTTTGACATGACGTGAGAGCAAAATTATCATCTTAAAATTACAGCCTCGCACAGGAGATTCCCACAAACAGCGCGCCCTCAGCTCCGCACAGCTCCTACAGGGGGTGGGTCACCTGTAGCCTATCTGACCTGGGACATCCACTCATTGCCTCTGCGCGTACAAGCCCAGACGTCGGCCAAAAGCAAGTTTTTGAGGATAACGATGTTTTTATGTGTCACGGATTTTGGATCGTGTCTCTGCAAGGATCGAGTGGTAAACGAAGGGAAAGCGGAGCGCTCAGGACACTCAGTGCACGAGGACCGCGCGCGCGCACGGACTGAAGTGAAACGAACGCGAGGAAACAAGTGACCGGACTGTGAAGACTATGTTGGCCCGCGTATTTACATGCAAGCCATAACACGTTGGTCACGTTCTGTGGCGCTCGGAAAGTTTTACTTTGACGCACGGAATAATGCTGACATGGATCGATACAAAGCGGTGGGGCAGTGGGGCGGAGGCAGCACGAGGAGCGACGAGGAGTGGAAGAGCGAACACACATGGTAAACACACACACACACCTACTGCTCTCCTATGTACTCAAAGAGGACCCCAAATCGACGCGCACGCCCGACACTTCACAGCCCTGATAAACGTTGTCATGAAAGTCATGAATGAAGTCGAGTTACGTTTGAACGCACTACCCGTGCGTGCGTGCCTATGTAGCCTATTGCTCCCGAGTTAAAGACACGAAAACCACGCTGTTTAATACAGATTTAATGCTGTCAAACACGGGACAAAATATTAAAAAAAGGCATTTTAATTTCTGCTCACACTGGAGCGAGTGGCTGAAAAAAATACTCGCACTGGGGCCAAAAACAGTCGCAAAATGCGAGCATTTGCTCGCAGTCTGGAGCCCTGTAAAGAGAGACAAATCCAAATCAAGTCCAAAGTCAAAGAGAGACAAGTCCAAGTCAAGTCCCAAGATAAAGAGAGACAAGTCCAAGTCAAGTCTTGAGTCAAAGAGACAAGTCTAAGTTACGACCTGCAAAGTCAATGAGTGAACCAAAGACACAAAATGAAGGGGTTTCAGAAACAAACTTTATACATCCAACAATATTTATATTACAATAAATGACTGCTCTTGCATGTTACAAAATGAACTTAAATCTGAGAGTGTGGTCTGCGCTGCAAAACACGAGGAAACAATCAGGTCCAGGTTCAAATGAATGTCTAGTTATGCTGCATTTAAGTGAACTAAGAACATTTTACACTTTTGATTTGAAAGGTTCCGTGTTTATTTATTCTCACCTTATCTAAAACAAGGACACGCTGTGATGTCATGAGGTGAAAGCCTGAATGAAGACAAAAATGAGACTTGTGCGTAAATATTATCTATAAAATAAATAGAATAAAAGTTTAATAAAATAAAGGGAGGTAACTAAAAGCACTGAAGTTGACTTGTTATCGATCAGTCATGTGACCACTGATGCTCGTTCCAGATGCATTGTGGGACATTGTGAGTGCACCACTGTTTCACCTGCTGGACTAGCGCCATTTCTTATGCTGCGTTCACACCGGACAGCTTTTAAGCGTCTAAATTTGTGCATTAAAGCGTATTTTAGTGCAGAATATTTTCGAAGCTGATGCCCCAGTAGGCGCCCAAATCTTCTCAATGTGTGTCGGGGGACAAGGACACTTTTTACGCCCCTTTATAAAACAAGAGCTTATATGATTGCACAACTTTCTCCTCCTCCAGGTAATGTCCTTTTGCTCTGTCCTCCTCCAGTGTCTCATCGTACATCAGTGGTTTAAGTACGACAACCAGCATTTTTAATAGATCCATGTGGGGCGTTGTCAGTCCAGATCAGGTCCGTGTTGTTTGTTTTGTCGTGTTGCCAGATTTTCAAAGCAACGAACGACCAAGCCTTTGAAAAAAGTCCCAAACAAGCGACTCTTCATTAAAAAAGTGATTAAAAGACTAGTCGTTCTTTCCTCTTGATGTGAGAGGAGAACAGCAACATGTCACAGGAGTGGAGGCTCTGATTGGCTGACGCGGACTTCCAACACGTCTGAAGATGGATTTTCCCCAACTCGTGCAGCGGCCGCAGCTTCGCGTTAAGTTGCGTTTGCTGCAGGTTTGAGCTTCCACTTCGCAAGACGCCGCCTCTTCAGAAGCATGAAGGCGTCAACAGATGCCCCAGATGTGTCGCAAATACTCTTGAACGCTCAAGACGCGGGTTTACATTGACTTAACATTGAAAATGTACACAAAAATGCAAATACGCTGTCCGGTCTGAGCGCACCATTTACTGGTTTGACCGTGTACGTGATCTAGAGGAAAACAGGCCAATATAATTTACTTTTGGTAATAATTGTCAGTGGCGGAAAGTGACTAAGTACAAAGGTAAAAATGTTATGTATGTACAGTACCTTCAAATATTTGGTGTCAAAAGCTTTGTTTTTCTTCAATTAAGATAACTTTAAACTAATCAGAAATACTCTGTACATTGTTAATGGGCACATTTCTCTTCTAGCGGCAAATGTCTGTCTTTTTGGTTCAGTAGTACAGGCTCATGTCCAGTAACTATATACTGTATATGGTATCTATGTATATAAAATTACTTTGTAAAGGTTAAGCTCGGATGTACAAAGGGGTAGGTCTTTATAAGTTCTTTGAACTTCTGCCTACTCCTTTTGAGTGACATTTTTCTTTGCCATTTACATGTACATCTATGCCATACAAGTATTTTATGTTGCTCAAATAAACTGAAATGAAAGATACAATTCAGGAGTCGTGCAACCCTTAGTTTGGTGTTCAACATGTTGTTATTCCTGTTGCAGAAAGTTTTCTGTGAGGGTTACAAAGTGACAAGGAAAGAGTTAATTTACATATTTCTGTTTGTTTGCATTTTTAAATCAGGTATAACAACTTTAAGTGGATTTTCTGTGTGAACTTTTACCCTTTAAGTAACCAGAATGTACTTCTTCCTCCTCCACTGATAACTAGTGATTATAAAATATCTTATAACGGCCTGTATATTATAAAAATAATGGTTCAAACATTACCAGGACATAAAAAGGCAAATAACATAAAAGTAACAGACTCTTCCACAGTGCAGCTTCAGTAGTTTTATCATGATTGCACAACGCCTCAAACCTGGACCAGTTTAAAGGGACTAAAAGATTAAATTATTCTAATATTATCAAACATATTTTCTACATTTGCTTTGGTAAAATAAGTCTCTGCTGCAGCTCAGGTTCACACAAAGGGAAAAAAATAAACATTAACACAAGTTTTCCTTCAACAAAGTCCATAAATATTCAGAATCAGTTGAAACGCGGATTAAAAAATAAATAATTTAAAGGATTGAGGGAAAAGTGGGATTTGTCTTCTGGATTTTAAATGAAGCTGATTATAATTATGTGTCTATAAATAAACTCAGCAGTGACAAGAGGAAACAGGTCCAAGTTTAGTCCAGAGTTAGAACCAGTTGTAGTCCAGTTTGAGACCAGGTTTAGATCCGGGTCCGGTCTTTAGTTTTTTTTAGACCAACATGTGGATCTCGTTGTACTCGTCCCGACCATCCTCGGCGAAGTTCGGAGAATCTTCGTCGCAGTCGAGCTGGAAAAAAGACAAAGATGTGTTGGAATAAATGAGAAGCAATATAACTAATGGTTTTATTGTGTTAAGAAGAAAAAAAATTGATAAGAAAAGAAGAGAAGTAGAAGAAAGAATGAGGAAGGAAGGAGGAGGTGGAAGGAAGGACATAAGCAAGAGGAGAAAGAAAGAAAAACGAAGGAAGGAGGGAGAAAGAAAGAAAGAGGTAAGAAGAAGGAGAAAGCAGGGGGAGGAGGAGGAAGGAAGAAAAAGAAAAAAGGAAAGGACAGAGGAAAGTGAAAGTGTGAAAAAGGAAAAAGGAAAGAAGAAAGAGTAAAAGGAGAAAAAGGAAGAAAGAGGGGAAAAGGGAAGGAAAAGGAAAGAATGAGACGAAAGGAGAATGAAAGTGTAAAAAGGAAGAAGGAGGGAAGAAGAAAGGAAAAGAGAAGATTGAAAGGAGGAAAAAGGGCGGGAAGAAGGAAAGGACAAAAGAGGGTGAAGAAGGAATGAAGAAAAAGTAAAAGCAGAAAAAGGAAGGAAGAGGAAAGGAGAAGAAGGAAAAGATAGGAAAAAATGGAGAAAGGAAGACAAGGAGAAGGAAGGAGGAGGAAATAAGAGGAGAAAATGTAGATAGAAAGTAGAGGAAGGAAAAAGGAGGGAAGAAGGTAGAATAGGCAGGAAGGAAGAAAAATGGAGGAAGAAAGAGCTAAATTAAGGAAGAAGATAGAAAGGAAGAAAGGAGGGAAGGTGGTAAGAGGAGGAAAGAGGGAAAGAAGAAGGAAGAAAAAGGGATCAGGGAAGAAGAAAAAAGAAAAAGAGGTGAAAAGGAAGGAGGGGAAGGCAAATAAAGAAAAAAGAAGAAAATGAGAAGGAAGGAGGACAACCAAATAAAAATAAATAAAGAATAAGCAAAAGGAAAAGACGTAAAGAAGAATGAGGAAGGGAGGAAGGATGAAGGAGAGAAAAGGGAGGGAAGAGGAGGAAGGAGAAGGGAAAAGGAGAAATAGGAAGAAAACATGAAGAAGGTAGAAAGAAGGAGAAAGAAGAGGAAAGGATTAGAGAAAAAAGAAGGAAGAAATGGGAGAAAGAAGTAGAAAGATGAAAAAGGAATAAGCTTGAAAACCGCCAGATTCACACAAGTATTTTGAACATAAACCCTGCTTTACTTGAATCACTGTTTAGATATTTAATTATTTGAAGAACTGTTGCTTGTTTTGGTCTGCTTACCAGCTCTACTTAGGGTCGTGGGAGGGCATCTGACACACACAGACTCATCTCTCCGGGTCGTGGGAGGGCATCTGACACACACAGACTCATCTCTCCGGGTCGTGGGAGGGCATCTGACACACACAGACTCATCTCTCCGGGTCTCTGAGTTCACATAAACCTCTGGCTGAACGCCGCATCAGGACCAAAGTGTTTTCTCTCACAACCAGCAGCAGATCAGAGCAGATCAGAGCTAATCCGACTCGTCTTTATTACCACTTTACAAAAACACAAAAGCTGTTTAGAGTCCGCGGCTGCGTAAATATTATCACATCATCGGAAAATATTTGTGTGTTCCTGATCAGAGCAGAGATTTTATAATGTGAAGAGAAAATGTACCTATTAATCTTAATAGTTTCTTATGTAATTAAACAGGATCTTTGTTTTAGACAATGTCAAAACAAAGACTCAGAAAACTGTGTGAACATTTTCTATAATTTATAAGTAGTTAGGCAATCAAAAGGACAGGTATTGGTTGATTTACAAGGACAAACAGCTGAAGAGTCTACAGAACTCCTGCAAGACTTAGAAAGTGCTTAAAGGTGCATTGCATAAGTTAAAATGCTCAATATTACGATATATTAAATTATCGTCCATTGGCCCAGGCCTGGATGTGGCCATGATGTTTTGTAAACTTACCGAGGTTTGCTCAGTAAACGCAGACAGACTCATAAATGTGAGTGGAGCTGGTCCTAGTCCTTCTTCGCTGGATTATTGTCATTATTTCAATTTATTTAGCAAAAGCTCTTGGTTTTATCCAACAGACAAAAGTTGTAAAGACTGTTTAATAAAATAAATGGTAAATACTGCCATCTAGCTTCTGAATCTCCACAACACAAGATTTATCAAAACAACTTGCACAGACCTGAGGTGTGTTTGAGAAAGAAGAACTGTGCTGGAGATCAACAGGACGTTCATCTGTCTATTATTTTCATTAGAAGGTAAGACAGTCAGGCCTGTCATAGTACATCCACATTTAGACACATCTTTAGTAGCTTAGCGCTTAGCTGTTTGTCTTGGTGGTTTATGTTTTAGTAATAAATTGCCATTGAGCATTTAGTTTATGAGAAATGAGTCCTGTAAAGAGCTTGTTTACGCTAAAACAAAGCTTTTCCTCAAACTCTCACTAATCTTTCCTTGTGTAACTTTTGGAGTTTGTAAACTGATCAGTCAAAAAGAACAAATAAAATAGTCAACATCTACTTTTTCATACATATAACTTCGTCTTCTTAATTCAGAAAATCTTTAGCAGAAAATAACGATGTGTCAAAAGAATCTTTTAAGCCGTAAAAATACGTCTTCAGCTGAAGTTAGGGTGCAGTGCCACTAAATACCAAAGTAGGCGCCCTTGTTCGAAACCTTTGCCACTTACGCAGTGCACCTTCAAAACCAATGTGTTCTTGTACACAGACCTCGGAGCAGTATGAGTGCACATCTCTCGCACGAGTGTCCGGAAACAATCCGTAGAGGGCCACCAGAGTAAAATGACACTTTGCAAGGAACTTGCACATGCCTCGAACCAAACTCGCCTCGCAGTGAACGCAAGGCGTAAATCACACAAAATACAGTGAACTTCTGCACATTTCTTAGGGGGGAGCAGAGGGGGTCCACCTGCCTTCAGAATTCAAACATTACAGTAAAAGGTTATCTACATGTATTTCCTGTCATGTGATTGTGCTGCTCATTTTCTTGCTCTGGAACCTCCGAGCAGCCAACAGAAGAAAACCTAATCCCAGCACAGAGTCTAAAACAGGGCTGTTGATGTTGATGATTGTGGGTACGAGCGATACAGTGGTGCAGTGGTTAGTGCTCTGGCCTCATGGCAAGAAGTTCCTGGGTTCAATTCCCTGGCAACTCAGGGTACACTGCCACTAAAAACATGTCCACTAATGCCTCCCCTCCCCTGCAAAAGAGATTTAAATCTCAGTGGGACTTTTCTGTTTAAAATAAAGGTAAATTAATGTAACTTAGGCTAACTGCAGCTAAACCGGAAGTGCGCTGCCAAGACGGCCAAACTTCACATACATAACACAACAGTTATAATGTGACAAATAAGAATATCTTGTGTATGTATCTTGTAAATGACTTCATAATTTTCAACTTTACTGCTGTAAAACAATACTTTACCACCAGGACCAAAATGTGAAAATATTGATAATCTGTCACATGGGCTTTAAGTAATACAGTCTGACTCATCCTTCACAGTATCTGAGCTAAACTTATAAAAGAAAACACATGTATTTGAGACTCACAGCCTGCAGCTCTCGTTCGTTGAAGATCCTGGACAGAACGACTCGTCTCAGAGGCACCGTCATGATCAGGACGAAGGGAAAAGCCAGAGACGCCACCGTGGACTTCACTACCCACAATGCAATGATGCAGGCCAGCTGGATGATGGTGAACATGTTCATGCGCCACGTCCGCACCTGCACACACACAATCACATTATTATTATTATTAGGATGGATACAATCAAACACAAAATATTCATGATACTTTGAATGATAATTTTGATTCATCTTAAAAAACAAGTTACAAGTGTTTTTGGTTCAAAATATACAAAATTTGACAATAATCCTTTTAAATACAGTTTATAGTCCACAAATGCACTGCAATTTTGTATGATTTATTTTGATAAGTGAAAGTTGACATTCAGAAAGTGCATTTTAATAAAGTTGATAAAGTAAACACTGTGAGTTATAAACAGAGACACAGAGAGATAAGTTCAGACCTGCTGGAACACAAAACTGTCTTGATAAAAGTTTGCTGTTCTAGTGGCTCCACCTGCTGGACTGACAGTCTAAATACAGCCTCTCAAAGCCATTAGCTCATTACAAATTTACGCAGTTATAGTTGGATTATTTCATGAAATTCAGTTTGAGTAAATCCTTTTGTGCTGTGCTAAAAGTCCTGTTTGCACAAGTGGAAATTGTTTAAAATCTATTTCTGAAGCTTTATATACAGCAATTTATTATTATTAATCAAACCGTTCAGTATGAAAATGTACATTTAAAATACAGTCAATTCTGTTAAACCTGGTAAAATCATGTGGCTCATAGAAGCGAAGCCGGGATGGCTTTAAAAATGCCTTTAAGTGGCTCCCTGCAAGAGACGTGGGTCTCTTATTAGCAAGATAAAGAAGATTATCCGAGAGGCATTTGATTATACATTGAGATTCGACAATATTAAATAAGATATGTTCCTGTGACCAAGTACATTTTTTAACTTTCACCACATTGGTGTTTCTCTGTGCCTTTACCAGCTTAGTGGTGTAAATCTACTGCCTCTGTCATGTTGCTGTCTTGTTCACTACTAGACAACAAGCTGCTCGCTGCAGCTTTGGCTAGAGAATCTCCAGAGACATGAAGCAGCTCTCTTATGGTTTCTGCACGAGGAGGTGCTTTTCTTCGGTGCAGTCGCACACGGACAACTACAGGTGCTGTTATGTTTGATACTGGCCTAGAATAGTCTACTTTATATTATATTTCTCTTGTTTGCAGGGTTGGTTCTGGGTTACTACCTTGAAGCAGATTCTTATCGTTTTTATTGTTGGTGTAATTCTGCTTTAGACTTGATTTGGCCTTGGCTTACTTCTGGTGCAGACTTGGCTCGTACAAGTCTAATACTCATTTACTTCTGGTTTGAAAATTCTACAGCACAATAAAAAAAATCTACCGTATGCTGGTTATAACTGTAGTTTTTAACAATACTAAAACAGATTTTGTACAATAGATGATTTGCACAACCCCACATTTTGCCAATAGCGCTGAAATCTATAGCATATGGCAACAAATTCTTATCACAATTTTCCTGGAGACCGATCACGATTTCGATTTGATCACAATTCTTGTAGATCATCGTCTTTTGCCTTTGAGGTAAATACACTCATCTGCTTTTTCTGAAACTTCCTGCTTCACTGTGATTGGTTAAATCCAGCTGTCACTCACTCAGAGCTGAACAAAGACTGACCAGTGTGGACAGATTTTTAGAGAAAACGTGACCAACCCTTTGAAAAAAATCCCTAGACAAGTGATTTCATCCATAAAGTTATTCAAGTAATCGGTTATAATTTTGGCATTTTAACACTGATAACAGCTTTTGAAAATCTGCTAAAATCCATGTTTCATTCATAAATAAAATATACTTGCTAAATAAGACTATAAAAAACAACTCTTCATGATGTTTTCCTGCTCCACCATCAACCCTGAGCCTTACATTTGGCGTAATTCGACCAGCCCACACTGTCTTTATGGATACCAGCCGGGTTTGCAGGTGCAGATCATCATTGTTAGTCCAGTGTTGCCTCGGTTGTGTCTCCTCTAACACTTTCATCCTGAACGGACCCTCTCTCCTGCTTCGACACTCCTTCCTTTATTCTCAACGCCACTGTCTGTATTTCTATGATCTTTGTGGCTGTGAGTATCCTTTTTACCTTCCACAGTTTAGTTTTTTACCTTGGTGACGTAGATGTGGTCCGGGTGGTGCTTGGCCGGCGTCACCATGAGCGTGATCCGTTCGTAGAGCTGGATCCCGGTCAGAGAAGTCACTCCCATGTAGAGGAAAATCCCAAACAGCACGGCCAACGGGATGAGACGCAGGACATCGGTCATCACGATCGACAGACCTGAGACGAAAGAGAGAGACAGCAGCAAAAAAACATCAGTCTAGGTTTAGTTTTGCTTTCAGTTCAGCCCGGTTCAGAACTATCTGTTGTGGCAGTGAAAGTCCATGAAACAGCAAGTGTTGTCTGACAAATCTATATCAGATCAATAAAATGTACAGAGTGTCCCACATGCAGCAATGACCCTGAGGCTTCATGGCTGAGTTAGTTTGAGTCGAATCGTTATCGGTCTGAGTGCTGAAGATTAAGGCTGCGTTCACAATACAAACTGAACCATTGTCTCTTTCTCTAAACAGGCCTGGTTCGAGTTCACAATATACTTTTTGCTAATCGAACCAGCGCAGTAGAGACACATCTGCCTGTCCCACAACTTCTCTCACATGAACGGGACCAGTGTGAGTGACAGACCAAGTGTCGGAGCGAAGACAACACTTTCACTCAGAGGATGAGAGAGGAGTGGTGGGCATTTCATTCCAAATGCCTAGAGTAAAACGTACAAAAAGTTCAACTATTTAAGTAAATCTGGCTCTGAACTGTTTGTCATCTGCTCATTTCGCTTTAGAACTAAATAATGGATGAATATAGACCATTTTCTCGCAGTAATGTGAGCTGTAGTATTAAGGCCAACGCACACCAGGACGCTCTGCTGCGCGGCAAATTGGGCGCCTCCGTTATTTTCTATGAATGTGCAGACACCGGGCTCGCAGCTGCGCTTTAGAACACGCGCTGAATCGATCTTGTTTGTTTCTGTCGCGGCACCGCTCCAGGAAATGACCCTACTGGAACCCGTAGTTTTTTCTTCTACGATTTAACTGAAGTACAGTAGTTAACTTTTTTCACAATTTATCCACTTGTCGGCACTATTTTGTAAATGATGAACGAGGAACGCTTTTCATTATTTAAAGCTACGGTCACAATGACCCGTACGACCTGCTACGACCTCTCTGCGAACGATTTTTTTCTCATTTCTTACGTCATTCTTGAGGCGTTGTTACGAAAAAACAGCGCTCGCAGCCCGTTCGTAAGTTCGTAGACAGGTCTATGGTCTTGTTAAAGATTTTCTACGACCAGTCTACGAACGCAGAGACTAAAGCCTGTGTAATATGCCTGAGCGGGAGAGTGAAAGTGGAGAGAGACACGCTCTGGAGACTGCGCATCTCTTGAGGCGCAGTTTAGCCTGTACAGGGATCTGTATGAAAGCCCACGGGCCTGGAGCACGCGACGGAAACGCAGCTAGCTTTAAACACGGAAAGGAACGGACAAGGAGCGCACGGGGAGGACAGGACAAGGAGCGCACAGAGGGGACCGGACAAGGCGCACGGAGACAGGACGGAGCGCGCAGGGGGCCCGGACCCAGAGCGCGGGGACCAGACCCGGAGCGTGAAGGGATGAGATCGCTTGAAACACGGCCGGACCGGACCAGGAGCCCACGGAGAGGAACGGACCCGGAGCGTGCAGGAATATCGCTTGAAACACGGCCAGACTGGACCAGGAGCGCGTGGGGAAACGCAAATCGCCTGGAGATGGACACAACCACGGGGAGGACACCTGTAACAGACGTAGACATTTGGACAACTTCTGCTCGCCGATGGTTTGGGAAGTGCTTCAAACTTTTTTTATATGAACACAATGATGTCAGTGGATTAGTCTTCAGCATCTGTCTTCGCTTTGGGAGTTTTGGCGTCTCCTCTGCAATACTCAGGTAAGAAACAAAGCGGTTTTGATGTTTTTACAGAGGTTTGACTTTGTGAGTTTGTTGTGTTTCGAGTGAGAGAGACAAACGAGAGAACAGATTCAGACAAAGCCTACAGAATATAGCTATTCATAAGCATATTTGTGTTTTGCTGGTGTGCAATTAGGTTATTGCTATTCTGGTACGGTTTACGAAAGGTTTAATAGCTAAAACGCCTTGATAAAGGCTTGAGTTGGACGTAGGGACATCGCGCAGCTCCCGTGCGATACACAATATATGTAGGATTACCGTAAAGACGCATTAAGCAAGCTTTAGGGCACACGCAAGGATGCCGTACGGCTTCATTTCCCCAAGAATGTCGTGAGTTGTTGGTGAGAGCAGAAAGTCTGCCGTAAGAAGACTGTAGGAAAACAGTTTCCACTCCACGAGCCACGTACGAACCCCAGATTTCGTACGACCTGTAAGATTCGTACGACCATTTTATTCGTACGGGTCATTGTGACCGTAGCTTAAGACAAAATTATCATATTGCTCACCCATTACAGCCGTGGATCGCTGAAAAAAACCGCAGTGTCGCGGCATTTGGAGAGTGTTGACGCTTGAGTCTGGCGTGCGGCAAGTGATGTACCGTGGCGCGCTGCGCTTTGGTGTGGGCTGGCCTTTACTTTCTGTATTTGCTTCCATCTAAGATTTATAACTTTGTTATTTTTATAAATAACGGGAGAATATAGTGACATACGGTCGTGTGATCATAATTACTTATACCTGAATCATCCTCTGTCCTTCTCCTGTTACTTGTGTATTATTTGTCTCACATGAGTTTGTTTTGTTTCTTAGCCTCACGTGCGTCTCAGCCTGGATCACGTCAGTGTTCACTTCCTGGTTTTATTTCGCTCACGGTCCATTTGTTTCACCAAACAAACAAAACACTCCAGGGCTCGATTGAACCGAGCCAAGACAGACTTTCCAACCAGACCAGATTTGGACATTTTGGACGGGATCAGAGTTTGTTTGCGCGTTCACAGTTACCCAATTGAACTGAACTATCCAGACAAACGAATCCTGATCTGTATCAAAAGTATGTTGTGAATGCAGCCTAAAAGACCTGCTCTAATGATCTAATAGTATGTTACTTACAGTTTTTCTCATTAGCTTTGATAAATGTTTGGAAACTTGGTTTAGATGAATACAGGTTTAGCTGTTTATTACTGTTCTTATTGGTGTTCCTTACCCACGAGCACGGACACCAGCATGCCGGTCAGCCTCTGCTCCTTCACCTCCTGGATCATGGGTTTCTCTCCCGGAGCCGTGGCTTTGCTCATCACCGTCAGAGCGTTCACGTGCGTCACCGATCGAACCGTCGCCGCCGTCAGCCAGGGAAGTCCGAACAGAGGACACACGGCTCCCAGGATCACGATGAGGAGCAGGTCCAAGTGGAACCCGGAGCCTTTCACCAGACGACGTTCCTTCTTACTCACAATCAGACTGAGACGGAGAGAAGACACAGGGTTAATGCTTCATACTATATACTGTAGGGCTTTTAGGAACTGGCAACCCAAAGTCAGAAGCCCATTCTTCCAACATTTTGCAAACATCGTAATTTTGCAAAAAAAAAAAAAATTGAAAGTAAGATGGGACCTTTTTTTGCTTTAAACTTTTGCTTTTTGGTTGTTTTGTTGTCCAAAAGTAGAGCATTAATGTGTCACTGATCATTGTTGTTTCTGTGAGTTAAACTTACAAATTAATGGTACAAAATCAAAGTCTAGGTTAATATTTGACACAAGGTCAGTGGAGAAGAACATATACAGTTTGATATCTCAGCTCAGGTTGCTTCTGGCCGACACACCACTTCATATCTGTTTGCTAATTGGCTGATTGTACTTCCTGGTTTGAGGAACTGTCTGCAGTTCTGTGACACCTGACCTTGCTGGTATTCAGTCATTCAGTGCTTAAAGCAGCGCCTCTGGCAGTCAGTAGGAGTGAAACAGCACAACAGTACATTTCAATGAATCCCAGATGACCGCTATAGATCCTCTGTCACTCAAAATCCTTGTGTTTTTGTGAGAAGATTCTCTAGGAACGGAGTTTCTAAATAGCTAAGATGTGCTTGTGGATTTTGTTAAGTTAAATTAAATACTGTACATGTGGTCTTCACTGCAATGTTTATAGTCTACAAAAAGTATGAAACTAGCTACCGGCCAGTGTGTGGAGCTGTTCACCCACCAGAGAGAAGCTAGTGGTAATCGACATAAAACACATCTTCTTCGACTGTTGACAGTTACTCTCACACATCATTAGAAATGTGCAGCTGTTTTTCTGTGGCTCCAGCGTCTGGGTTTATATTTATTTGGCCATAAAGGTGAGAAGTGCTGCACATTTGCTACACTTCCGCATAAATCACCCAGAGTGGGCGGGTATTCTGCGCAACAGCAAAAATGCCCGCATGTTGCAAGTCAATGGCGTTTGAGTGGTGCCCGGTGTAAAACTTGTTTCCATTTTGATTCTATATCAAATCATGAAGCTTTATCTCAAGGTCAGATAAATATTTAATAAAAAAAACCATGACATTCTCCTCTAGTTGTCTCACTGTGGCTCTTGAGGTTCCAGCAGTTTCCCATCCAAGTACTGCCCAAGCCCAACCTGCTTAGCTTCTGAAATCTGACAGGTTTGACCCTGATGTGTTGCTGCAATAGATTAAATAAACTCTGCACTAAACAACAGAGGTTTTGTGCTTAAATAAACACTGTAACAAAGATAACAGTAGTGAAGTCTCTCATCATCTGAATACTCTGCTGTTTTAAATGCAAAACTTGACAGAGGACCAGGTATCAAAGGCTTCACTTATTTTTTCTGCTACAGCTACAGTACACTTGATTCATGCTTCAGAGCGACAAGTAGCACTAAACTATGTCATCACTGAGTCAAAGAACTCTCTGCATTCAGGCTTGAAACCAACACAATTCAAAAAAGCCTACACAACATGATTATTGTCCTTTTACTTTAACTGTGTGTGTTCTTTCTTTTTATCATCTGTTGGGTCATACATGTGTGACTGTGTTTCTGTGTCAGTGCTTACGACGTGATCTGTGTCTCCATGAAGATGAGGATAAAGACGAGCAGAGCAGGAACCACAGACGCTCCCATCATCCAGGTGGGGAAAGGCTGCTTGTCTCCGAACGGACTGATGAACCAGCCGCGCTTCTCCGGAGACGTGACCGAGAAACCAGACGGAACGTTCAGCTTCTGCTCCAGACGCAGGACAGAAGAGGAGAGTTAGGATCAGGACGTGAAGTTTAACTGTGTGTGTTTAATAAATGAGAAGAGACCTGAGTGTATGTGTCTGGGATGGAGACGTCCACCAGCACCGACACCAGGATGGAGATGGGAATACCGAAGTCTCCAATGATCCGACGAGCCTGTGAGAGACAAAAACAAGAAAAATCAGAACTGCACGATTCTCTGTCTGCAATGAAAGAATTCAAAACCTTCTTCACACTACAGAAGTTTTGGCCCGATATTAAGCTCGATATTTCCCTCTACAAGTTCAGAATGCGTGGTCAGAGTAAGGTTTTCCTAAGAGATGTTTTGTTGTTTCTCTCCTTCTGTCTGTGCGTCACTGTGACTCTGTTTGGACTGTTTGTCAGGAGCATCATAGTGAGGTTCACCTGCTGCACTATTTTTTGTTCATCAGAAGAGCACTTAAACAGGCAGAGTAATCTTAGGGCGCAGTCACACTAGGGTTTTGTAATCGTGCCGCGCTCATGCCCGATTGCAGAAAATTCTCTGGCCCGCACTCACACTTACACAAACGATCTGTAGGCCTGTGACGTCATCCTCTAGCGCCGTTTGTTTACATGTCGCGGTGAAGAGTGGATCAAGCGCTGAGGTCCTAATGCTGTAGCGGTGAAAATACATTATAGCTTTGCTATAATGAGGCAGACCAGAGTTTTACCCGTGATTCGCGCTCCTCAGTCAGGCTTTGGATTAAAAACCACGTGGAGCAGCAAAAGCTACAGAAGAAGAGAGATTTCACAACTTTTCTCTCCGGGGTCATGGTGCTAACTCAAGGTAAGCACATTTCCACAGAGTTTGGTGCAGAGTTTCTGTCTTTTGTGACAAACATCAGCGGTCACAATTATCTTGTGTGCTAAAGTCGTGCGTGTGCGTGTTCATGAGTAACCGTGCCGAGCTCTGGCCCACCTCCTCCAACCGTGCCAGAGACACAACCGTGCCGAGCCTTAGCGCGTTCGTTTGTCTCACACTGGACGGTTCGGTTGTGCCAGTGTGAGTACACCCTTAGAATGATTGATTTTACTGTAACAGAGGGTTACATCAACTAACTAACCCTTCCTTCTAAATATACAAAAAATTGGTTGTTTTTATTAAAAAAACTCACAAATATGAAAATATAGGAAAAGGTAGAAAGTACCGCACATGTCCCCTTGGTGCCTTAAGAGTTTTTCTTTCTTTTGAGTGTTCCTGAGGATTTGTTCTTCTAGACCACAGGTGTCAAACTCAAGGCCCGGGGGCCAGATGCGGCCCTCCACCTCATTTCATGCGGCCCTCAAGGTCCTATAAGGTTTACTTGTATTTTTTATTAGTGCCAGAAGTAATCTGGATGTCTTGACCTAATAAAACAATTGGTTTGAAACCTGAAGAGTAAGTAATTTTTCTGACTAATGCAGATGTATATTCAGTTATTGTCGCTTCAATAATTATATAATAATCAAATACAACTATTATTTGTAGTATGTCAAAAATTAGTACATTTAATTTCAGTTACAACTGGCCCTTGGAGGACAATCCCGGTGCCAATGTGGCCCTTTGTCAAAATGAGCTTGACAATCCCTGTTCTAGACGAACATATTTAACAAAGAACAAATTTTGTGAATTCCCAAAATGTTTGTAAACAAATATGAGAATAAATTTGTTGGTAAGAATGTGTCCTGAGTGAAGCTCGTTGCTGTTAATACACAAAAAGTTAACATTTTATTGTAGAATTGTCAACGTCTCAGAAGACAAGTTTGCCGTCACATTTTTGTATTAAACCGATGACTGGACAAACAGACTCACCTTTCCTCCTAAGAACCGGCTGTTCCTGAACTTTCTGAGGAAAAATGCCACAAAGAAAGTCCCCATCATGAGCACGAGTGAGAGCAGAGCCGTGTTGGGCTGGTTGAACACGGGACCGTCCTGGTCGTTTGGAAGAGGGCTGTCACTGGGATACACGGCCAGCAGGGGGTGCTCTCGGAACACCTGCAGGACACAGAGGAGATGGTAATGTTAAGCCTTGAATGACCAAATGTAGTTTTTACAGTGTTACAATCTGCAGAAGTTACCTTGAAGATCTTGGAGAAAGTCTCGTAGATGAAGATGAGCGAGATGAGAAAAGCGAAAATCTCCTGAGTGAAAGGAGAAATGTATCGAACCATGAAGCTCCCCTCGGCCGCCACGATCACCAGAACGATGACGATGAGCCAGAAACCGATCCACACGCGGCCCGTCAGGTACTCGAACTGCTGCGACTGACAAAACTGAAGAGAGAGAAGAAGAGAGAGGAAGAGACCGTGTGAACTGACGACCAAAAGGGCTTAGAAGTTAAAACACAGCTCTATTAAATCACAAGCTGTTTAACCCTCCATAAAAAGCATTTGTTCTTAAGCCTTCTTCACACTTAAGGAGTTTTGGTCTGATTTTAAGCCTGATGTTTAACGCTGGGACAAAATCGAACCACATGATGCCACTGTCAGACTAATACTCCTGTAAATGTCCTTATGTCTGTGGCCTCCTCTGTTTTTTCACCATGTCTGAAAATCGCGAAAGACCCAAAACTCTAGTGTGCAGTCGACTTTAGTGCACTACAGACCAAAGTTAACTTTTAAACCTAGACTAGTCCTGGTTCGGTTTAGTCCTGTTTTAGTCTTTGCTTAGATTTGCTCTATACTGGTCCTGGTTTTAAGTCCTTTTTCAATAGTCCTGTTTATGTGGCTTGTACTTGGTCAGATCTTATTAGAACAACTCTGACAGGCAAATCCTAACCCTAACTCTAACCCTTTTTTTTCAAGGTCTTGTCATAAAAGTAGATATGAGACAATCTGGTTTGCTCTGAGTGTGTGTGTGTTTTAAGCAAAGTAAAAGAAATGCCCCAACACGAGTTTTAGAAAGTAAAGACACAAAATGTTGATGCGGTTCTGTAGTCTGTAGAGCTCTATTGTGAGACCACTGCTTTAGTTTCAGACGTACCTTATAAAAAGCCTCCTCAAACACCAGCAGCGGCCCAGAGAAGCCGATGATGAGCAGAGGTTGACCGGCCAAGAGAGAGAAGATTATACCCAGCGTTGCCGTGGAGACGATCAGCTCCGTCACTCCCATCATGCCCTCTGTTTTCTCTCCTGCAAAAGAAAACACACACACAGCATGATTACTGTCACTGTCAACACAGTTATGCAATAAGACAAAGACAACAGACCAAAAATTACTAAGGAGCTTAGACCAAAAATATATCAAAAGCAAATTTGAATTATAAGTAGTCCTGCTTTTTAATTAACTTTTCAGATTTTCAGAAGTAAGTAGATTTAAAGAGGGTCTTTTTCATTCATTCATTTTTTTTCTACCGCTTAATTCCGTTAGGGGTCGCGGGTGACTGGAGCCTATCCCAGTGACTTTGGGCCTTAGGCGGGGAACACCCTGGACAGGTGGTGGTTAGACAGACAAACATACACTCTCTCATTCACTCACTAAGGGAAATTCACAGTGATGCCCAATGAACCTAAACATGCATGTTTTTGGAGGAAACCGGAGAAAACCCACGGTGACACGGGGAGAACATGCAAACTCCACCCAGAGAGATCGTGAGATGTTGATATGGTCCGACCCGGGAGTCAAACCCACGACCTCCTTATTGGGAAGCCAGAGCTCTAACCACTCTGCTACCGTGCACCCCACCCCAAGAGGGTCTATTATGTCAAATTAATTATTCAATGGTTTGAACCTTGTTATAACAACATTCCCTCATCATTAGTTTAGTCAAAGTTGTATTTGGATTGATTCATGTGTGTTTGGGTAATATGTATTTTTCTACAGCTTCAGAAACTCTGTTCTTCAATTGTCTGTAGTTACTAGTTATAATTCAAAAATTAAACTGTTTCATGAACAATTAAACATTGAAAATTAACCAACAATACTACAACATTTAGTAGCTTAACTGAATAAATATCTGCATTTCATTCATTTTTTCATTTTTAAAGTAACATCCAGACACAAATATACAACATTTAAAAGTTACGTTTGAACTTCTCGAACTCTCAACCCTTCACTCTCCAAGCAGACAATCAGTGTGTTGAGCCAGAGACAATTGCTTTGACTTTCTCCAAAGTACTTTTTTTTTATTGATTAACGGAGTCTAAACTTATTGTTTCATTAAGAGTCTTTAATCAATTGTAAAACCAGGTCCAACATAAACCAACCAGGTCTCTGAAGTGTCCTAGATAAAGTCTCTACTGTGGATCATGGAGTGATCCTTTTGCTTCAACACAACTCAACCCAAATAAACAACTTTCTGAACCACTTCTGAAAAACAGCACTTCATTACACTCTGATGACGTCACTCCCTGAAAACAACACAAGCTCCGATACTAGCTTCACTCCTCTCACACCAGGAAAAGTGGGCCAAAGTTCATTTCGCCCATCACTACACATATCCATGTGATGTGAACGAGACTCAAACCCCCACTGTAGGCTAAATCCTCCAGCTACAATCCTAAACAGAATAAAAGCTGTTCCTGACAGGTTTCTCCAGAGGCACTGAAGGTCAAATGCAAAAACAACGACAATAAAGGTCAATCAAATTCCTAATTAGGGACTATGACCTTTTCACCAGGACTGAACCCAACTTTTAATGTCCCCAAAGGATTACTTTTTTTTCCTAAGATTTAAAAACACACCTGGCTTTAAGTTTGCAGGAGAGACAAGTCCAAGTCAAAAAGAGACAAGTCCGAGTCAAGTCCCAAGTCAGAGAGAGACAAGTCCAAGTCAAGTCCAAGTCAAAGAGAGACAAGTCCAAGTCAAGTCCTGAGTCAAAGAGAGACAAGTCCAAGTCAAGTCCTGAGTCAAAGAGAGACAAGTCCAAGTCAAGTCCCAGGTCAAAGAAAGTCAAGTCTGAGTCACGTCCAAGTCAAAGAGAGACAAGTCTGAGTCAAGACCAAAGTCAAAGAGAGACAAGTCCAAGTCAAGTCCCAAGTCAAAGAGAGACAAGTCCAAGTCAAGTCCCAAGTCAAAGAGAGACAAGTCCGAGTCAAGACCAAAGTCAAAGAGACAAGTCCAACTCAAGTCCCGAGTCAAAGAGAGACAAGTCCAAGTCAAGTCCCAAGTCAAAGAGAGACAATCCGAGTCAAGTCCAAGTCAAAGAGAGACAAGTCCAAGTCAAGTCCCAAGTCAAAGAGAGACAAGTCTAAGTCAAGTCCCGAGTCAAAGAGAGACAAGTCCAAGTCAAGTTCTGAGTCAAGGAGAGACAAGTCCAAGTCAAAGAAAGTCAAGTCCAAGTCAAAGAGAGACAAGTCCAACTCAAGACCCAAGTCAAAGAGAAACAAGTCCAAGTCAAGACCAAAGTCAAAGAGAGACAAGTCCGAGTCAAGTTTTCAGCTCTCTAAACCTTCTGGTTAGGATTAGCACTGAGTCTGCCTGATGCGTGTCTTACCCAGAAGTCCTCCGAAGGTGATGGTCGGGGACAGAGCGGCGAAGTAGATGAATATAACGGCGGCGATGCACTGCATGTCCAGAGAGTCCCGCAGGTCGCTCATGTAGTGTGGGTACCTCCTGCGTATGTCGTGGATCAGACCTCCGAACGGGATCCCGGAGCGTTTCAGAGGATCGATCTCCTGGTCCACCTCCTCCTCCGCCTCCTCAGCCACTTCTGCACCAGAGAAAGACAAAAAATATAAAACATCAAAACTATATTTATCTGTCTATCTGCCACCTCTGCACACGAGAAGGACAAAAATACAGTATAAATAGTCAAAACTATGTGATGATAATGGGTTTTAAGGTATTCTGCTATATTAAAATGTGACAGTATTATGAAGATCGACTTTCTGACGATATTGACAAAGATGATATTTTTAACTGTCTCTGAAATAAACAGTATGCCAACTCTTAAAGCTGTGGTAGCTAATTTTTAGACTGCAAACATGATTTAGGTTTTAAATCTGACAACTTCCCCTCCTCAATACTTCAACACTTGGTTACTTTTTAGAAAGAGCAAAGTGAAAGTGGAAAGGACCACTCAAGTTGCCTGGAAAATCCAGACGATATATATATACAATATATCGTCTGGCCACCATGTCCCTCTTTTGGTTTCTGTAGCCGTGATTGACAGATTAATTAGCTAATCAGAGACACGCATCTTCTGCCATCTGAAAACCAACATGGCTGCTCCCCACAAAAAAAAAAAAATGAAAAAAATATCACGTGGAACAGAAAAACATCGGCAAAATCAATGAGCGGACCAAAAAACGATTTTAATGTGAGGTTAGTGAAGTTAGAATTTGGTCTAAATGACAGACAACCAATCAACTCCTTTGTTTAATCAGCATCACACAAATAAAATAATCTGATTGGACGGTACAATGTAGATTTGATCTGAAGCACAGACGGAGAGCGTGGTGACCAGACCCACTCTGAGCAGTTTGCTGAAGTGTGGGTTCTGGATCCCAGGCAACCACTCAAGCCCAGCTAATTTTTATCCCTTCTGCAATAACACTGCTGAACAAACAGTAACAGGGTCTTGATTGGGTATTTTTGTCTGTGCTTTTCCTGTTTTTGTAGCGTCTGGCTTCTCAACCCAAGACAAATTTCCAGAGACTGCAAAATGATTGATTGATTGTGAATCGCATCATGGTAAAAGCTAATTTCCTCCCATTGTTTGTCTGTGTTTTTCCCTCCTGATTAATACCTTGCCCCTCCTGGTCAGTACCTTTGTTCTCCTGCTCCACGCCGCAGACCGAGTGTCGTTTCTTAAGCTCTCGCTCCTTCCTCTTCTTCAGCAGCTGCTTCTGAAATCCCACCACAGTCTTCAGCAGGTCTTTGCCCTCGATGTCGGACGGAGGCAGGACAATGCTGCAGTCCAGGAACTCGTTAATGCCGTTCAACAAGTCCTGACGATCGTCCGCGAAGTACGCCACCTCATGGAAGCTCTGCACACGACACGGAAACAGGAGATTTAACAAAGCAAAGACTAATCTGCAGCTGTCCTTACACTTCCCTGGACAGTGGAGTTTACCTTGTCGGACATGAGCGTGGAGAAGGAGCGTCCGATCTCGTGGTAGTCCATGCTGCTCTGACTCGGGCCCAGGAGGAAGAACAGGAAGCGGACCGGGACTGGGACCTCCAGCATGGACTCGAACAGGACCGCCTCGTTCAGACGCACGAAGGCCATGGCCGCCTGCTCCAGGAAGTCCACACAACCTGAACAAGAGACGATGTTAGTGCATTGCAGAACGGAATTTGTACGACTGCACTTATATGTCATGTGTTCATTGGAAATATGGCTTATGAAGTGAGGCGTTGAGGATCATCCAAAACTGACTTGAACCTGTGACAAACTAATACATTTCCATTGATGATAACTTTATTTCTTAAGCCAATAAACTTAGCCAAGTAAAGTCAAGCTATTTCCTGTCTGTCGAGGCAAAACAATAGATACAGTTGGCATCAGAGGCCACGCCATGGATCTATTATATTATCTAGAAACGACATTGTTGCTTGTAGAATATCAGTTGCAGTGGTCGCTCCATTGGTTCTGCAGCTGAAAATCCCTCTAGGCTAGAAAGCTTTTTTTTTCCCTTGAGCACAATGCAAACACAAACTGCTCATTTTCGACAGAAACAGCATCTACGGCTTTAAGAACGGTCACATTTTGTGGCAATTCTTACCTAGTTTCACGCAATAAACTTTTTTCTAGTTCAAAAGGTTTTTTTTTTTTTTTTAGCTTTAGCTTCTGCTTCTGCTCACTCTGTAACTCCTACTCTGATTGGTCCGAACGATCAGAATTTCCCGCTTCTTGCGCCAAGAATCATGAGGGAAACATAACTACGGATGGTCCATAGCCTGTAGAGAACCTAGCAAAAGGCTAACGACCGTAATGGCCACGTCCACTAACGGAATTTCAGAGCCGAAAGATTTACTTTCATTGTCACAGAGAACAATGAAGTTACGTTTGGAGTAAGCCCCTGGGCCGCAGCAGCTTTTGTGCGCCGCCACTCGCTCTTACGAACACAAAATGGAAAGCAAACATTCAAAAGAAAAAAAAAAGGGGGAAACTTAACGATGAGAATGAATCAGAACAGCAAACTTATCACTCACTGCTCAACAACTACAACAGCAAATGTGGACTTAACCCTCGTGCACCCCTTTAAAATAATCACACCTGTGATCCTAGAGTGCAAAAATGCACTCTCATTTTTAACACCCATTATTTTTATATAAAACAATTTTTTCTCCAACTTTTTTCACATCATTCTCTTCGTCTACTTCTCCTCTAAACATAGATATTAAATATTATAAAAATTATTACAATTTTAACCCCTTAAATGCTGTTTGTATATGAGAAAGTAGCATATTTTTGATGCTGAAAAAGTGAAAAAAGTGGATTTTTTCAAAATCCTTCAATATTTTTTTCTTTCATGGTGTGGGATTTATAGACTCTGGTGGTGGCCTAAAATAGTGTGAAAACTGATTGGCTCACTTTTATAGTTTTTGCATAATTTCAATTTTTAAGAAAAAAATCACACCTGTGGTCCTAGAGTGCAAAAATGCACTCTCATTTTTAACACCCATTATTTTTATGTAAATTAAACTTTTCTCCAACTTTTTTCACATCAATCTCTTCGTCTACTTCTCCTCTAAACATAGATATTAAATATTATAAAAAATAATACAATTTTAACCCCTTAAATGCTGTTTGTATATGAGAAAGTAGCATATTTTTTATGTTGAAAAAGTGAAAAAAGTGGATTTTTTCAAAATACTTCAGAATTTTTTTCTTTCATGGTGTGGGATTTATAGACCCTGGTGGTGGCCTAAAATAGTGTGAAAACTGATTTGGTCACTTTTATAGTTTTTGCATAATTTCAATTTTTAAGAAAAAATCACACCTGTGATCCTAGAGTGCAAAAATGCACTCTCATATTTAACACCCATTATTTTTATATAAAACAAACTTTTCTCCAACTTTTTTCACATCAATCTCTTCGTCTATGTCTCCTCTAAACATAGATATTAAATATTTTAAAAATATTAAAATTTTAACCCCTTAAATGCTGTTTGTATATGAGAAAGTAGCATATTTTTGATGCTGAAAAAGTGAAAAAAGTGGATTTTTTCAAAATACTTCAGAATTTTTTTCTTTCTTGGTGTGGGATTTATAGACCCTGGTGGTGACCTAAAATAGTGTGAAAACTGATTTGATCACTTTTATAGTTTTGGCACAAAGTCCATTTTAAGAGCTAAAAACACCATTGGCCCAGCTTTAACACACCTATGACAAAGCAGTAACCACTAACAATACCCTTTTACTTCTTACATACTGTAAATTTTTCTCAAACTTTTTTTCACACCAATCTCTTTATCTACTCCTGCTCTAAACATAAATACTAAATATTGTATAAATTATTGGAATTTTAACCCCATAAAAGCCTTGTAAGTGAAAAACTATATACCTATGTTTTTGATTGAAAAACATGAAAAATGTGGTATTTTTGCATTATGCTTCAATACATTTTACTTTTTTAGTGTGGGATTTATAGAGGCTGGGGGTGTGCTAAAATAGTGCCAAAACTGACTTGGTCACTTTTTTAGTTTTTATATAAAGTCCATTTTTTAGACATAAAAACACCCTTGGTCCACCTCTGGCAGAGTAATAACATCTAACAATATCCCAATATTTTTTACATATTGAAAACTTTTCTTCAACTTTTTTCACATCAATCTCTTCATTTACTTCTGCTCTATTCATACATATTCACTTTTATTTCATATTTTGACTTTTTAACCTGCCTAAGCCCAGCTCAACATGTGAAGATGGTTCCTATATAGACCTACTGCAGCAGCTCACAGCTCCTGACCGACGCCCCAGTGGCTCTGAAGAATGGCTCAAATACACACAATGATTAGGGATCAATACAGTTAACCTCTACCTTTATACTGAAACACTTTTCTACTCTATGTCTACTCATTTCGAGAGTCACAAAGAAAACTATGAGCCAAATGGCAAAACGTTCTGATGAAGTTTACGTTCAAATGCACCTGTGTAAACAAACTGTACTTTGTTTTTTGTTTGGGTTTATCTGCTGGACAAGTGTTTGATGGCTCTAATTCTGACTCTGTTTGAAGGGGAAAAGTGAAAAAGTGTGTTTGTGTGTCTGGATAAGTCAAAATAAGGCTTTACGGGAGGATACAAGAAGAATACATTTGAGGGTGTAATTTTGACTGGATTTGATTGTGATGGATTTTCACACTTTAGACTTGCACTTGCATTCTGGCTCTCTCACACCTACATATAGTGGCCCCATCTAAAAATTTTTACTCAGGTACAAGCAGACAACCCTTAGGCATCCCCCAAAACAAAAAAAATATTTTAGGTGAAAAAAAAATTGAGCAGAAGTGGGAAAGACATTTGTAGGTTCAAATGCACAAATGCATGTTTGTGTTGCATTCAAGGAAAAAAGAAAATGCAACTAAAAATTAAAATGCTTAAAAAATCTTAAAATGTAACCCCTTTTCATCAGTGAGAAACAAAAAAATATTTCTAAAATCACATTTTAAAACAAATCTGTAGTGTTAAAAAAGTGTGTTTATAATGGAAGTCAATGGGACAAAAATGCACTCTAGGACCACGGGTGTGAGTATTTGAATTATAGGCTTAAAAAATTACTTGACACAAAATATAACCACAGAATCTGAAAGAGCGTCAAAAAACACACAACCTGGCCAAGTTTCATGAGATTTGGTGCACCACAGCCAAAGTTATTGAAAAAAGAAAAGTTGCGATGGACAAAAATGCACCCGGGGGTGTAGGAGGGTTAAGGAGATATATTGTCTCAAATATAGATGCGAAGACATGGAAATGGATAAAGTCAACATATCTCACAATGCTAACGGTAGCGGCAAGCTTTCTTTAACTTCTGTTTACTTTTCTGACCTAACGCCACATCAACAACCTCCATTTAAAAGTGGTCCTGACTTGGCTTGAATAAGTTGTGCAAAAAATACACTTAATTTTCTCGGAAATGTCTTACAAGAGGTAGAAAGTTTAGATCTTCATGCCTTATCATTGGATTTCCAACATGACTATCCCCCACAGCAAGGCACGTTGCCAAAGATGACCCACTGCCAACTGTAGCGATATAAAGAAAACTATAATCCTGTGCATAATGCTTGAAAAGAAGAGTAGCAGAGGTTTTGCAAAGATGTGGAATAAAGGCAAAAAGGTGACGATAAACTAAAAGTTCCTTGTTTATTCCAGCCTGACTCTTGTCCAACAGATACACACATTACAGTTATTCAGAGCAAGGTAACAGAGACAGGACTGACCTACGAGTACGATGACGGCCTCTGCATCTTTAGGGATTTTCTCCATGAGTTTGAAGGATCTGGCCGAAGCCTGGTGATGCTCCGGAGGCAGCGGATGGAGAGAAGTCTGAAAAGAAAAGGAAATAGTGTGTGAGAGAAATTAAACAGGGAAACTGATTCAGCTAAGACCTTGCAATGACAATGTAGAGTGCCTGTCTTCATGTCTTCATAAAGTAAGTATGGATCAGTTGTTGGTTTACTCAGACTGGTGAAGACGTCTTGTTTGTGGTCATTTTTTCAGTTTGTTTTACTCACAAACAGACTGGTGAAGACGTCTTGTTTAGGGTCGTTTTTTTTACTCACAAACAGACTGGTGAAGACGTCCTGTTTAGAGTGTTTTTTTCGGGTGTTTTACTCACAAACAGACTGGTGAAGACGTCCTGTTTGGGGTCGTACACGGGGCCCTTCTCGTGGTGCGTCTCCAGCTCCTCCATCACCAGAGGCAGGCTGCTGGCTCCCAGGTGGTTGTGGTTGAAGCTGCCGTGAAGACTGGCGCTGGAGTGGTGTCGGTGGAAACGCGGCTTCAGGTCGCTGGGATGACTGCAACACACAAAGGAGAAGAATACAACTGCTCAAATGATTTTTAAAAATATTAAAAACTGTATGTAAAAATATGCATAGTTTTTCTTGTTTACATGGTTAATTCTGTATTTACTTTAGACCTGTTTTAGTCACTGATTTGGTGATATTCAACACTGGAACATGTGGAGTTTACATCGCCAAAATACAAAAAATTGTTCAGAAGAATCTAAAATAGATCAGAAGAATCTAAAATAGCTCTCTAACAATCTTATATAGGCTACAGTATACTGCTAAGACCTGACCTGGTTAAGGCTCAGACTTGGCTAGTCCTGTTCTAGTCCTTCTTTAATTGACTGTGTGCACAAGAGTATTTATTTTCAAAAATGCTAACATCTTGCCGGCAGGTTCATTTCCAGTTTAGTTCATTCCTATGAGGTTTGAAAAATGACTAAAGGTTAGCCAGTGAACAGTAAGCAGTTAGTGATTTTTTTTTTTATCTGTAAACATGTTAATTACCTTACAAAAGGTAAGAATGTGAATGTTTTTTTGTAAAGTCATGTTTATGTTGTAGCTGCTGGTTCCTCAGCCCAAGACAAATTTCCCTCACAAGACTGCAAAGAGATTGATTGATTGATTGATTGATTGAATGATTGATTGAATGATTGCTTGATTGATTGATTGATTGAATGATTGCTTGTCTATTGATAAATGTGCATTATGTATTCGTTTGCATAATCCAGTGAACTATTACAACTTTAGTTTACTTTATAAAAAGGTAGCACTTTCAAGTACCACCCGCTAGTTAATAGGTAATTACGGGGGTACTTACTGGTACTTATGGTGGTAGTACCAGTGGTACTTACTGGTTTCTACAGGGGTACTTGTAGTGGTACTTAAGAGTCACAAGTACTGGTAACTAAAGTGACAGTTACCGGCAAGTTAAGTATTATTTATAGTGATAGTTACTGGTACTTAATTGATAGTTACTGGTACTTTTGTGGTACTCGGAGTGACAATTAATAGGGATTATAGTGGCATCATTTGTACTAATTATTGGTACTTATACAGGTACCTCTAGTGATACTTAATTGTGTACTTGATGGTGGCATTTGTGATGTGGAACTTCACTGTCAATTATTATAGTAACTGACAGTGAAGTACCACATTGTCCCACTTTAAAATACGACCAACTGTTGGTGTTAATTAACAGTTAATTAATGTAGTAACTACCAGTGAAGTACCACATTGTCCCATTTTATCAAAGTGTGTTTATAAAACAATGTGTCTGTCTGTCAATGCTAACGCTAATGTCTGACAATCTGAAAATAAACAGCTTCTATGCACAGAGTCAATTCTGGTTCAGTGCTGGTTTTGAAATCTTGTACAACTAAAATTGCTCGTGTTTTGTGCAAGAACTTCACCCAGAGAATCACGGCTCAACAAAAAACTGGCCTTCAGAAAAATTAAGTTCACAAGCCTTGTCCTAAGTGCTCTGTGTTATATGTGTAATGTCTGATAAAGTGCCAAAGTCTTTATTAATTCATTCCAACCGTTACTTATCTACACATTTATCTAATCTTTTTTACAAGAGTGTCCTGACCAATAAAGGCGGCAGCAGAAAAATCTTTTACACTACAGTAGTTCCAAAACAATTATAACTGAGCTTTACAATTACTATTTCAAATAGTGACAGAGAGCCAAATCGTTCAGGCACTTTCTAAAGGAATACAACGGAAAAAGCTCATTTAGTTGCAGCTCATTTTGTAACTTGTTCCATGCAGATGGTGAAGCAAAGGAAAAAGCTTTCTGTCCAAAAACAAATCCTGTGAGCGCAGATGGTACAAACATGTGCACAGGTACGAAGGCAGAAGCCCCAGCACTTCTTTATAACTAAACCAAGAGGCAAGAGGCCAGAGTTGCATATTATGGACTCCTTCTACCACTCAGAGAATTGGGTTTGTTATTTAATTGCATCTTGTTCATTTGACATAATCAGAAGAGTATCAAGCTCCACTATCAGCCCCTCCTTTCACTTGTACCTCATGCTTTTTCCAGCAACAGCTCTGTTTGAAATATGCTTGTGGGAGGAGTTTATGAGGTTAGCATCACTTTAAAATTGACCAATCTGTGCTGTTTAATTGACATTTCAGTCTTTTGTAGGTCAGTGCAGTCTGTATATTTGTGAATGGCCCTGGATCACTCTCTCTGCTCTAATCCGTTTAGACATTTACAGAAGCCCGCTGTGGTTACGTAACAGAGTAAAATCCATATTTCTGTGTGAGAGGAGGAGGATCTGCCGGACAAACTAGGAAAAGTCCGTCGATAGCAGCACAAGTCACATGTTCGGAGTCGTATTTAGCCCAAACAGGATCTTATGTAACTCGTGTAAGTGCAGCTTTTTATAGAAACCAGAGCTGGAGTTTGGGTCACTGCTGGAAACTGTGAAGCTTTAAAACAGGGGCCTCAAACTCTGGCCCGGGACCCAAATGCGGCCCCAGGATGATTTCAGAATACCGTTGTTCATATAAGTCACCTTCAAACTTTCTGCAACAAATACCAATAATGGGGAACACAATATATTGAAAAATAATGAATGTGGACACCTCTATAACTGTATAACTTTGTCTTAGTATTATATATAGGAGATAATAGTATTAAAGTTAAGTTCAAATTTATGAAGAAATCAACAAATAAAAGAAGAAAATCACAGAAAGAATCCCTCTACACAAGTCGTCAAAAACAACAAAATGCAAAGACATTTAAGGTTAAGGTTAAGGTACACTTTATTGTCCCCGTAGGGAAATTTGTTCTCTGCATTTACACACAACAACAACCATTTATTCTTTCATTCATTCAGTTTCTACCGTTTGTTCTCGTTAAGGGTGTAGGGTGACTGGAGCATACCACAGTGACTTTGGGCCTTACGCCTCCCGTACACGGACTGTGAGGCGAGTTGGATTCGGGACATGCGCGAGTATCTGCACCAGCTCCAGTACACAGAGGTTAGCGTTTGCCCAAAGCCAGATTCACTTGGATTCTCACAAGAATGCTCGTATTATGACTTGAAAGTCATATCAGACCGCTGCGACCTCTGGGAAAATTAGACTCTCTACAGCAGGGGTCTCAGACTCGCGGCCCCGAGATAATTTCATGTGGCCCCCGGGATGATTTCAGATTAATATTGAATGTGGCCCGCACATAACAATTTGAACTACAGGTTTCATGATGCACCGCAGCTTAGCGGAGCCGAAGCTCCTATCCCGCTGCTCCATGCGGCAGCAACACGGCAGAGAGATGAATGAGAACTCATAAAGTGACTTTTAAACTTTCCACAACTAAGAAACGGACAGGGAAGGGGAAGATTATGAGAGCAGAAGCTTCAGACACGAGAAGAAAGACTGTGACAGCGTATACAAGCTGCTCTTTTACAACAGAAATCCACAGATGTTGATTCGTCTTTTCATAGAGTCAGGTGAGATTCACTGAATAGGTTCACTGTCATAATGAAGTGCTTCATGTGTCAGGCTCTACACCACTTTTTATTTGACAAAAGATGATCTAATATCTGTGGAGAAACATGCATAAATTCCTCCTGAAAAAGATGTTTTAGCGATGCAAACGGGCACCGGGGCGGCATACTGTAATATCTAATTGTGTCAATATAAACCTGTGTTGAGACGTCCAGACAAAGGCTCAGGTTTGTTTGTGAAACATACTGAAGTTCATTAAAAAAGTTACATACCTCAAATTTAAGTTGTTGTTCTCTAGTCATTGCTCAATGGATTTACCTCTATTTATGTCATATTTACTGGACAAAAGTAGGGATGTCCCGATCAGGTTTTTTTGGCCCCGAGTCCGAGTCCGAGTCATTTGATTTTGATGATCTGCCGATACCGAGTCCCGATCCGATACTTTTATAAAACATTAAATGTCAAAGTAAACAAACCCAGATGACTTTTATTTTTTATTTTGTTTACCTTTTTAACATTTATCACTAACATTTGACTTCTGTGAGGCTTGAACAATCAAATAATACATAAATTCTTCACTTTGGACCTTAGTGCAACAGTAAATATTAAATTAAAAAGGTCTAACATGAAAAAACAGCATCAACTTAAAATATCCAGCATGCATAAGAAAACAAAAGTGCCACAGTGTTTTTAAGTAAGGCAAGTAATGTGCTTTTAGGAACTGCACTGCACTCTCCAGCTTTAATTTGACAGAAAAAATATATTTTTCTTGATGAAACCAACATCTCTTTGCCTACTTCACGTTGTACTAAGAATCTTAATTTTTCTTCTATTTTTCACCCCGTCCCGCAATTAATAGTGTGGGATTCAGACAACCTCTCGCTCTCTCTCACACACGTGCACGCGCCTTAGCACCCAAACAGGCACGCGCAGCACCGAGCAGCCGCAGGAGAGAAGCCGGATAAAGAAAATAGACCCAGGTAGGACTAAACGGCTCATATAAAGCGATTGTGAACAGAAGGAACAGCGCTGTCTTCACAAACACGTTCGTTACAAGTTAAGCTGTAAAATAATGTGCGGTTTAAAGCAGTCCAACTCATATTTGTGGAGAAAGAGCCTCGTAAGGACGTGATTTAAAGTTTGTGTTTGAAGTCGGAAAGTTTGCAATGTTCACGGCCGTTCACGGAGCTTCTGGGCGGTACATGTTGTTTTAGTGGTTGTAATCTTTGTAGTTGACGTATTTTGAAAGATCATCGGAACTTTATTTGTCTCTGCGCGGCTTTTTCTTGTGGTTTTCCTGCTGAAAAGTCCGGGAGACGCGCCGCTGACGCTGATAATAATAGAAGTCTGATCTATTGAGGGACGTGTAGCGTATTGACGGCCGTCAGACGAGCGTCTCACACTTCTGCTGTAAATTGTTAGAACCAAATCAAACTTGATTCCATTATGAGCGACTCCTGCGCGTATGACGGCCGTATATGACGTGCTGCTGCAGTTACGCGCTGCTACTGCTTTGAGGGTCACTGTGCCACCGCGTAACTAGAGATGATTTTAAAGTAAGTAATGAGACTAAATATTTCCGAGTCCTGATCGGGAGATAACGTTCGATTCCGATCGAGTCTGAAACCACGAGATCGGGGCCGATTTCCGATCACGTGATCGGATCGGGACATCCCTAGACAAAGAAACATATAATGCTCATCATAACAAGTAAATTGGGTGACAATGGACAAAACTGTTAAATATAATCATGTTCTTGTGTTTTACTGAAAAATGTAGTTTAATCTGTCATACACACTGCACTGCAAAAACAGTATACAGTATGTAAACTTGCTTAAAATACTTTGGAATCAGAATTTTAATCCAAATTTTAGCTGTTTTAACTGGATAAGATTTTATTGCTTATGTAAAGTAGAATATTTCACTGGTTTCAAAACATTTTAACTGGTTATAAGACAATTTGGCTTGAAAAAAAGAATAAGAACAGTTTTCTTAACCAATTGGCAAATACTTTGGCATGAAATAAGAAGCAATGTCTTGAAAAATAATCTATAGCTCTACAACAGGGGTGTCGAACTTATTTTGACAAAGGGCCACATTGGCATTGGAGTTGTCCTCGAAGGGCCGATTGTAGCTGAAATTAACCTCACTCTTCTTTGACGTACTACAAATAATAGTTGTATTTGATTGTTGTATATTTACTGAAATAACAAAGCTTCAAAAGTTTCAGACAAATCATTTCATTAGGTTAAGACACCCTGTTTACTCCTGCACTAATACAAGATTAAAGTAAACCTTATAAGACCTTGAGGGCCACATGAAATGAAGTGGAGGGCCACATCTGTCCCCCGGGCCTTGAGTTTGACACATGCTCTACAATAAATTGAGATTAAATCGGTCAAAATGCTTGAAATTAGGTTTAAATCCTAGAGTCAAGCAACTTTAACTCGTCTTGAAATTCATTTTTTGCAGTATTAGTGAACAAACAAACAAACAACTCACAAGTGAAGTTTTCCACAATACTCGCACCACATCTTTGTGTAATTGAATTTTACTTGTAATGTTTTATTTTTACATTTTGTTAAACGTTTGTATGTCGAGGACTGCAGATGGAAAGTAGATTGGTGCTAAATCTGGTGCAGCCATCTTTTTAATGCACATTGTCCTTCAATGGCAACACGGTGGCGCAGCGGTTAGCGCTCTGGCCTCATAGCAAGAAGGTCCTGGGTTCGACTCCCGGGCCGCCCGGGGCCTTTCTATGTGGAGTTTGCATGTTCTCCCCGTGTCTGCGTAGGTTTCCTCCGGGTAATCTGGTTTCCTCCTACAACTAAAAACATGTCCATTAATGCCTCCCCTGACCCTTTCCCCAGGGCTCCCCTGCAAAAGAGATTCTGAATCTCAGTGGGACTTCCCTGGTTAAATAAAGGTCAATTAAATAATTACAAAATAAATAAATAAACTAAACAAATACTCCCTATATGTTATTTTACTTAGTTTAATGTCTAAATTATACGGTTTTGTTTGAAGAATAACCTCAACCAGAGTTTTCTTAACCCAATGGCAAATACTTTGGCTTGAAATAAGAAGCAATGTCTAGAAATCAGTTCAAAACACTTTGAAACAAGGAAAATAATCTTTAATCTTTAATGTTTAATGTCTAAATTATACAGTTTTGTTTGAACAATAACCTCAACCAGAGTTCTGCTGCTGGGTCTTGTTGCTATAGTGACGAGGCTCTTCTTTGGAACTCTGGAATCTTTGGTTTCTACGGGAACCGGCTGGTCTCAAAGCGGTGATGTCACCAAGCCTTGTGAGCTGGGACGTCAGAACTGCATTAGGTTCGCTCAGGAGCAGACACACTTTCTATCCTGTCCAGCAAAGAAAACCTTTTTTTCCTATTTTTGTGTAAGTTCAGCACACGCAAGCACAAACTCACATAAAACAAACACACAGCTCAATCTTACACCGATAACAATGTCTGGCGGCGCGCGAAAAGACGGCGCAAGGCCAGGCAGAATGTCCAACACCGACAAAATCAAAGTTTCTATAGAAAACTGCGACAATATGGACGAGCTGAAAGGGCTTAATAAGGAACTGGTGGACGCTTTGGACAATCTGCGCGAACAAGTGTCTACACTCACGCAGAAAAATTGCAAACTCGAAGCCGCGGAGTGCAAGTTGAGGGAATCGGAAAGGCAAATGGAGAAGAAGTGCGCCGAGTACGAGTGCCAGATTAAAGCGATGAACGATAAAGCGGCGAGAGATTGCGAACAGCCGGCGAACGCTTTGAGGGAGGAGAAAGAGGCGAGGGGCGGGCACGAACACGGGGATAATCCGCCCGAAGATACGGCGCAGCTACGTCAAACTGTCGAAAGTCTAAGGAGCCAGCTAGAGCAAAGCAAAAGCAAAGAAGCGGAGTTTGAAAAAGAGAGGGAAACTTGGGCCGTGCAAAAGAAGGAATTTCAAAAGCTAATAGATAAAAATCAGTTAGGTGAATCTGTCAACATTGATAGAAAAATACAAGAAAGCAAAATCGAAGAATTGGAGAAAGAGCTGGAAGAGTCGCGAGAAACGATTGACGATCTTAGCGCGAAGCTGAGGGTGAGCAAAAGCAAAGAGGTACAGTTTGACCACGCAAAAATTAGATGGAGGAAAGAGAAACTAGACTTGGAACTAAAAGCGGAAACAAGTGAGAGTAAGATGAAAGAGTATTTCAAAAGTAGGCAGGACCCGAGCAGATTCAAAGAGACGTCGGCGCAAACGGACGAGACGGTAGAGACGCTGGACATCGCGCGGGAAGAATTCGAAATCCTGCAAGAGGAGTACGACCTGTTGCTTAAAAGCGTCCAAAGCAAAGAATTGAAAATTAAAAGCGAGATAAAAAGATGCGACGAGGAGAGAGTACAAATGGAGGATGAACTTGAGGAAGCTTTAGCTAAAAATAAACAACTAGAGGACGCTAGACAAGAGGAAAAAGACATGAGAGAAAAAGACATGCAGAGACAAATTGAGGACATTAGGTCGTTTAAGGAGTCTTTGGAGATCTATGTGAAGCAGATTGCTTTTATGGAAAGGGAACGGGGCGAACTTTTGGATAAAGTGGCGGTTTTGGAGGAAAAAGAGAAGGTAAGTAGTGAACGGGACGAAATGACGAAAGCTGAAATGACAGATTTGCGCAACGAACGGGCGAAACTTCAAGAAAAAGTCGAGTTGTTGTCAGAGAAGCTGACTCAAAGCGACAGAATCATGAAGGAAAAAGACGCGGCACGTAATTTTTATGTTAAATCTCTGGAGCAAAAAGAGCTTTCGACAGAGAAGCATCAAATTATTCAAGAAAATGTCGTGAATTTAGAAAAAGAACAATTAAAACTTGCGTCAATCGTGAACACTGTCAAAGAACAATTGGCTCAAAAATGCAATCAGACAAGTCACGTAGCTACTCCAGAAATAAACCAAGGTACTAAGCAACAACTTGACAAATTGCAAAGACAACAGCTAGTTCAAAAAGCAAAACGCATGTTCGAAAAAGACGATTTCTGCAAACCCAGTGCGTCCGCTGTTGAGGTGGGAATTTCCGCACAGACACGCACGGAGCCTAAATTCGTCAACCTTGAAAAAACAGAGGTTAGTAAAGAAATCTGTGATCAGACGTGCGCCGTTGATGCACCGACGAAAGCAGATGCATCAAGCGATATGCTCAAGATCATGGAAACACAAATTAGTAATTTGAAAACACAATGCGCGACACAAGAAGCGGCTATCGGGAAATTTACAGAACAGTTGGCTCATAAAGATAAGTTACTGAAGGTGCAAAATCTGACACAAGAAAATATGAAGAAGCATGTGGACGATCTACTGGCAGAACGCGCAAAAATGTCAGAAACCATAGAGGTTTTTAAAGAACAATTGGCTCAAAAATGCAATCAGACAACTCACGTAGCTACTACAGAAATAAATCAAGGTACTAAGCAACAACTTGACAAATTGCAAAGACAACAGCTAGTTCAAAAAGCAAAACGCATGTTCGAAAAAGACGATTTCTGCAAACCCAGTGCGTCCGCTGTTGAGGTAGGAACTTCCGCACAGACACGCACGGAGCCTAAATTCGTCAACCTTGAAAAAACAGACGTTAGCAAAGAAATCTGTGATCAGACGTGTGCCGTTGATGCACCGACAACATCGAAAGCATCAAGCGATATGCTCAAGATCATGGAAACAGAAATTAGTAATTTGAAAATACAATGCACGACACAAGAAGCGGCTATCGGGAAATTTACAGAACAATTGGCTCATAAAGATAAGTTACTGAAGGTGCAAAATCTGACGCAAGAAAATATGAAGAAGCATGTGGACGATCTACTGGCAGAACGCTCAAAAATGTCAGAAACCGTAGAGGTTTTTAAAGAACAACTGGCTCACAAAGAAAGCTTACTGCAAACGCAAAACGAGAAGCAGCAGATTACGGAGAAACGTGTTACGGATTTGCTAGACGAACGCGCAAAAATGGTAGTAACCGCGGAGAAGTTAAAGGAACAATTGGCTCACAAAGAAAGCTTACTGCAGACGCAAAACGAGAAGCAGCAGATGACGGACAAACGGGTTACGGATTTGCTAGACGAACGCGCGAAAATGTCAGAAACCGTAGAGCTTTTTAAAGAACAACTGGCTCACAAAGAAAACTTACTGCAATCGCAAAACGAGAAGCAGCAGGTTACGGACAAACGGGTTGCGGATTTGCTAGACGAACGCGCAAAAATGGTAGTAAACGCGGAGAAGTTAAAGGAACAATTGGCTCGCAAGGAAAACTTGCTGCACACACAAAATCAGTCGCTTTTGAAAGACTTGGAGGAACAGCTAAGCGTCGCGTTGAGAGAAAAAGCCGACTTGAGATCAGAATTGGACAGGGCGCAAAGGGAAAGACGGGATCAGAGTGACAAAATGCGTGGGTGTAGACAAGAGTTAAACTCGCAATTGACTGAAACGATCAAATATCAAAAACTGTACTTGGACGAGATGATACAGAATACGGAATTAGCGGAAAGTCAAGCTGAAAGCCAGAGACAGGTCGAGGAGTTGACCCAAAACGTTGAAAATTTGCGTAACACTCTAGCCGGGAAGGAGGAAGAGAAGAAGAGGCGTCGTAGGTGTAGCTATGCGTGGCTTTTTGGGCGACCGAGAGCCAGGCCTAGCTCCACCTAATTTGTTTGACTGAGCGAGTGTTTGACGACCGTTCGAGGTTGTAATTGATGCACTTTGGCAAATAAGTTGCCAATAGGCGTCAATGGTACATCTGCTGCTGCTAAATCCCAGTTGGTGGCAACAGAGAACCAGTTTCGACGGTCGTACGGTGAGTGAAAGTGAAGAATGAGAGGGTATTGTGGGTAAAAACAGCAGTCTAGACTTTAGAAGAGTTTATGAAGCCGTTTTGCGAGAGATGTGTGGTAGAAAATCCATCGATCCATGCACGCACTTTGGCAAATAAGTTGTCAATAAGCGTCAATGGTACATCTGCTGCTACTAAATTCCAGTTGGTGGCAACAGAGAACCAGTTTCGACGGTCGTACGGTGAGTGAAAGTGAAGAATGAGAGGGTGTTGTGGGTAAAAACAGCAGTCTAGGCTTTAGAAGAGTTTATGAAGCTGTTTTGTGAGAGATGTGTGGTAGAAAATCCGTCGATTCATGCACGCACTTTGGCAAATAAGTTGTCAATAGGCGTCAATGGTACATCTGCTGCTTCTAAATCCCAGTTAGTGGCAACAGCGAACCAGTTTCGACGGTCGTACGGTGAGTGAAAGTGAAGAATGAGAAGGTGGTGTGGGGAAAAACAGCAGCATAGACTTTACAAGAGTTTATGAAGCTGTTTTGCGAGAGCTGTGGGGAAGAAAATCTGTTGTTTCATGCATGCACTTTGGCAAATAAGTTGTCATTGGGCGTCAATGGTACTGCTGCTAAATCCCAGTTAGTGGCAACAGAGAACCAGCTTCGACGGTTGTACGATGAGTGAAAGTGAAGAATGAGAAGGTGGTGTGGGTTAAGACAGCAGCATAGACTTAAGCAGAGTTTATGAGGCTGTTTTGGGGCTTTTGGGGGTAAAAAAAAACTGCCGTTTCTTTGTTTGTACAGAAGTTATTGTAAATCTGACGTGGCATGTCTGAGAAGCTAGAAATCATACGACAACGAGTTGAATCTGTGCCCTAAATGTTTGTTTTAGAGAATTTAAGGCAGGATTACTCTAACGCAGAATGACAAATAGTTTCTCAAACCACTGTCCTCAGATTGAAAATTACTTCTGGATGTATAAATAAAGCATGTTTGCATCTTGGATCCTTTTGGTCTGGGTTATTTATCCTTTTTTTTTTTGCCCCACCTACTTTTTATTTGGTCCCACACAGCTGTTGGCAGCACACTTCCAGTTTAGGAGAATTACATTGGATTTATTTGGAGGAGCACTGCAGAGAAATGTCACTGCTAAAATACATTAACACATGAGTTATTTCTGACCAAACATGCTATGATCATATGCGCCAATAAATAAACAATGCAGCATTTCTCTGGACAGTTTGTAAACAATCTTTGAGCTGTTTATAAAACCCATTTATCATTCAGGTCATGGTAAGCCTAAGCTACATTATCCACAAATAAATATCAACTCTTGTAATGAACATATACACCTGTACATTGCTTGCAAGCTTGGGTCTTGTAACATTCAGCTGTTGGATAAAATTTCTTGACAGTAAAAATAAGTTTCAAACAATTTATTTTAGTTTAAAATTACATCATGAATCCCTTTAGCGACCCCCAGATTTTGCTTGACGACCCCCCACTTTAGGAACCACTTGTCTAGCTGACGTTATTCTTCCTGGAGTCCTCTAAATCCATTGTGGTTCTCTTAAACAGAAGTGCAAGGCCAACAGCAATGTGGGGCACAAGGAAAAGTGGACAGGCACCACGTTGTATTCAGTGTATCTTGCATTAGTGACATACAAATGTATCCTGATTGAAAGCACGTACACTCACTTGACAAGGGATTAGAAAGATTCCATCTCATATCTGCCTTTACAAATCTTCATCTGCAACATCAAAACTCCAGCCGCAGAATAATAAACAACTTTTCTTTACAAAAACTAAGGTGAGAAGTCAGTGGCTTCATGCACTTTAAGGATTAATAAATGCAATCAGTGCACCACAGTCCAGCTTTTCAATAACTTACATTAATACAGCTTAAATGTGATGTGTAATGAATTAACTCTGGAGTTTATTTTTTTGTTTTTTTAAGAGAAATATGTCTATTTCTTGGAGTCGCAAGTGAATTACAATAAAGAAATTCCAAGCTCTGTCTGTGTCTCTCCAGGACCTAGATCCAAGATAAATGTCTGATATGTTGGTACCTATGTATCATTATGGACTCATCGTGGAGGACCACAGGGACCGGCCTCCTGCTTGAATCAATAAAAGTTATGCTGCAAAAATCTGTAACAGTCTCTACAGTCGTGAAACAGGCCCGTACTTTGACCATGTTCAAATCTAGTCTTGAAACAGCTCTGTTTGGTTATGCATATGACTGAAATGGTTTTATAAACAGTGCTCTATAAAAAAGTTTTGAAGGCTTGACTGATTTCAGAGTTCTCAAAAGTTCATATTATTGTTATTCTTGGATCTATTTGTCTAAACTAAAGCTTGACAGAAAGATTAAACTCTTTCCTAACTGCACAAAAACTCAACACCAGAATTTTGACCAGAATACTATTTCAGGAATCGTCCCATCCTATTGTACAGTAAATGAAGTGAACAGGATTGTTATACGAGCGTGTTATTTCCTCTCACGTGTGTTTTCGGAGCAGAGCGCGCAGCACGTTGGCTCGGTCCTCGGCTCTGATCTGGTCTGAGATGATCATCGTTTCCACCACAAGGTGAGCGATGGCCGGCAGTTTGGTCTGCTCCAGGTCCAACAGCACGGCTCCTGCACACACACCAGGAAAACAAACTTAAATCTGAACCATCAGCCTGTCTCTCCTCTGCGTGTATCTCAGGGTCTTGCTCAAGGACACAGTTAAAGACACATTAATAGTGGGTGAGATATGGCCATAATCCTTATGTTAACAGCATTAACAATGTTACCTTCTTACATTGTTGCATTGTGAGAGGGACAGTGTTATTTCTCCTAATTAACTTCCATTCATGTTTTACTTCTGTCAGTGCTTCAGAGAGGTTTGGGCTTGTATGGGACTCATACAGTATGCGTGTCTCTGTGTCTTTGTCGATGTGGTGGAGTCTGGTCTTGCTCAAGTTCACGCTTTGTTTTTTCCTCAAACATCACGGGTATTACTGTGTTACTGAAGTGTTTTGGACTCGGCAGTGTTAAACATGTGCTTAAAGCCTGCACGTTCAACAGCGCAAACAAGACAACGGCTGCATGTCATTAGCGATAAACTTCCCAATCGACAGTTTTCTTACCGCTATCATCATCCTTGGCACTAAATCCAACGTGTTCCCAAAAACCGGAGCGATATGAAGTTAAGCGTCTCCCTCCGCTTCTTTTCCCCTAAAGGGTCTTTCACACCAAGCCGAGGGCCGCCCGTCTGAACCAGTTTGGCAACTTTTGCCGACAGGCGGCTCACGTGTGTTTGGTGTAAACGGGGTTGTCGGGGTCAGATGAGCGCGGAGCACGTCGTGGAGGCGGGTTTTTGAAGACTTGCAAGTCAAGTCGGTGTCGCCAGTTGCCGCAAATGCAGCTGTTTGATTGGCCCGTGGTCACAGGAGAACCAGTGAATCAGTGAGCAGGAATATAGTGCGGAAAACCGAAAAACACGCTTACGGAAAAACAGTATTTAGCCGAGCATGGATTGTTGTTATTTACACCGGGTCAAACGGGACGTAACCATGGAAGTATAATTAGAACGTAACTACGAAGGAGAATGGCTACTATTTGGATCGAGGAAAACACAGGGGAGTTACGGGGACCGCAGTACGAAGGCTGGACTGTGGAGGGAAATACGAGTTGAGCTTAATCCGTGAGGTAAGACTAGAAACATCTGTTTGCCGTCAAAGTTGGACAACTACTACTCGCGTGCAACTTATGTTTCGTCATTTTGGTCAAGCGTTACATCACACACATGCTCACTCGGCATTTGTTTGGCGACTGTTGGCTGTTTGGATCGTGTTTGTCTGAATGTTCTTTCACATCGGTGCGCCCCATAGAGACGTGAACAGACAGTGCGTCGCTCCTCCCTACTGACAGCGACTGGGGGTTGTGTTGGTGTGAAATACCCTTAACACAACACCGCTCTCCTGCGCATGCGCTCACTTGTTCCTCTTGTAGACAAAACTGCGCTGCTGCTACACGTGCATTTAGGCGCATGCGCAAAATCATTCGAACTATGCAACAATCGGATCGCAGAATCGTTCCATCACTACAATATACTTTCTAATATTAGCAGCGGTTTGTGTTTTTGCCTTCAAAACAGCAACTCATGGCATCGGAGACCGTGTCAAAGAGGAGCAGATCAGGAGGAGAAGAGAAAAAGAAGGAGATCCGGAGAAGAGGAGGAAAAGAAGGAGAGTAGGAGAAGAAGAGGAAATGGACAGCAGGAGGAGAGGAGGAAAAGAAGGCACACATGTACGAGGGAGAAGAAAAAGAGGTTATCATTGAAGATGGATCAGTACTAGGGCTGCACGTTATATCGCAAAAATATCGTTATCGCAATATTGACACGTGCAATATCCATATCGCAAAGATGAGTGTTAATTTGTCAATTTTTTAATGTATTAATCATCCGTTTTTAGCGCGAAGTGGTTTGAAAAGAGGTGCGCAAAAGAAAGAAGCAAACAACTTCTCCCAATAACACTGCATCCCAAGAATTATGGACTTTTTATTTACAAGACAAGTGTTTTTCTAGTCGTGCAGAATCGCGTAACAGAAGCCACGTTTACAACTGCAGTCGCTTCGAATTACCTCACAAGGACCACTGTTTCTTTACTCTCCAAGCTCCACAGACTAATCCACTAGACTCAGGAAAACCAAAGGAAAATTCACAGACCGTGGTGTTTTGATTCCAACATGTTATATCCGTTGTTAGCTGTGAGTTAACGTAATAGCGCTGCTAAAATTGGATCTATTGCAAACAACATGGCCAACTAAACCGTAAACCCACAGAGCAATTGGATTAAAGTCCACTCTGTTCAACTTTTCTCTGCCTCAGCATCATCTCAAAGTAAGTCCTGCGTGTGTGTATGTTCTGTGTAGGTGTTTGAGAGCCCATATCGTGCACCTCTAGTCCGTACCGTGTGAGATGGTCCTCCTCAGCTCCAGCAGACTCCTGAAGGACAGCGAGGCCACGTGAGGTTTGCCCCAGCGTCCCGTTTCCTCCTCCACGTCCTCCTCAAACTTGATCCATCGAGCCCGCTCCTTCCAACGCAGCTCATTGTGCTCGACGATCAGCTCATTCAGCTCCACAAACAACTGCAGACCAAACAACACAGGTACATCAGAAAAAAATCAACAACAAAGGGAAAGATAAAGTACCACAGACCTCGTGAGTTTTCTTGTCGGCCGCTCTCTTCTTCTTCTTGAGGCTGGACAGAGGAGTGGAGCTGGTGCTGGTTCTGGACAGCTGCGCCCTGGAGGACTTTTTCATCAGGTGTCGTCTCAGCCCGGGGTTGTCCTCAAATCTGTGGCCTGAAAGAACACAATAAAATATGTTAAATTTAATCAAGACAATATATATCCACAAGAAGATTCAGTTTTGATCATATGGCATTACTTTCTTTATGATTGGATTTTTCAAACTGTAACAGAAGGAAAAAGGTAGTTCAATTAGTGTGTATATTCCGGATTATGCATGCATATGTACGGACTCTGCTGGCACAGAGACCACAAGTTCACAGGGTTCATGCTTATTTTACGTCAGTTACATTTTTGTTTGATTTTTCACCACACAATGGATAAGCATGTGTTTGTTTAGTTCGGTAAAAGGCTTTACATTTGATGTATTTGTATTATTAGTGGTAGTTGTGTAATGATTTCATTTGGAAAATCAGCGGATGCATTTCACCAGCGCTCGCTCTGTTTCCCGTTTGTCATGTCTTGTTTTGACAACTTCACCAAAAACGGCTTTGGAGTGTTCCTGTGGTCAGAAAAAAAGTTTCTTCCAAAGGAAAAGATCCAGATGACTGGACCAGAGTACAGACTGGATGCAGTGTGAGCTTGGTGTAATGGGCTCGACACACAACAGCAACTAGCGACCCTCATCGCAGAAGGTTTAAAATCAAACACTGCTGCTGTGACCAGCGGCAGCGTCACATGCTGCACTCTGCTCCAGGGCAGATCCAGGGTCTCCAACACATTTGATTAGGTTTTAACAAGGAAAATCAAGTAGATTTTAGCAAACCTGCGCGTGCATGCCTGCGTGCATGAGCATGAGGTTTTCACATGCACTACTTGCACGTGTCGCCTAGTCCAGAGAGAAAAGAGATTTCCACATCGTCACACAGGCTCTATTGGAAATTAATGGAGAAGCTGCAAAGTTGTTCCCTGTGTCTCGAGCCCATAAAGTCGATCGTACATTTGCATGCTGCAGGTAAGAGGTCAGGACTAAACACGGACCGGCCTCAGAGTCAGGACTAAACACGGACCGGCCTCAGAGTCAGGACTAAACACGGACCGGCCTCAGAGTCAGGACTAAACATGGACCAGAGTCAGGACTAAACATGAACCGGCCTCAGAGTCAGGACTAAACACGAACCGGCCTCAGAGTCAGGACTAAACACGAACCGGCCTCAGAGTCAGGACTAAACACGGACCGGCCTCAGAGTCAGGACTAAACACGGACCGGCCTCAGAGTCAGGACTAAACACGGACCAGAGTCAGGACTAAACATGGACCAGCCTCAGAGTCAGGACTAAACATGGACCAGAGTCAGGACTAACCACGGACCAGCCTCAGAGTCAGGACTAAACATGGACCAGCCTCAGAGTCAGGACTAAACATGGACCAGCCTCAGAGTCAGGACTAACCACGGACCAGCCTCAGAGTCAGGACTAAACACGGACCGGCCTCAGAGTCAGGACTAAACATGGACCGGCCTCAGAGTCAGGACTAAACATGGACCGACCTCAGAGTCAGGACTAAACACGAACCGGCCTCAGAGTCAGGACTAAACATGGACCGACCTCAAAGTCAGGACTAACCATGGACCAGCCTCAAGAGTCAAGACTAAACACGAACTGGCCTCAGAGTCAGGACTAAACACGAACTGGCCTCAGAGTCAGGACTAAACATGGACCAGAGTCAGGACTAAACACGAACCGGCCTCAGAGTCAGGACTAAACACGAACTGGCCTCAGAGTCAAGACTAAACATGGACCAGAATCAGGACTAAACATGGACCAGCCTCAGAGTCAGGACTTAACATGGACCAGCCTCAGAGTCAGGACTAAACATGGACCAGAGTCAAGACTAAACATGGACCGACCTCAGAGTCAGGACTAAACATGAACCGGCCTCAGAGTCAGGACTAAACATGGACCGACCTCAGAGTCAGGACTAACCATGGACCAGCCTCAAGAGTCAAGACTAAACATAGACCGACCTCAGAGTCAGGACTAAACACGGACCGGCCTCAGAGTCAGGACTAAACACGAACCGGCCTCAGAGTCAGGACTAAACACGGACCAGAGTCAGGACTAAACACGAACCGGCCTCAGAGTCAGGACTAAACACGAACCGGCCTCAGAGTCAGGACTAAACACGGACCGGCCTCAGAGTCAGGACTAAACACAGATCGGCCTCAGAGTCAGGACTAAACATGGACCGGCCTCAGAGTCAGGACTAAACATGGACCGGCCTTAGAGTCAGGACTAACCATGGACCAGCCTCAAGAGTCAAGACTAAACATGGACCAGAGTCAGGACTAAACATGGACCGGCCTTAGAGTCAGGACTAAACATGGACCAGCCTTAGAGTCAGGACTAAACATGGACCAGAGTCAGGACTAAACATGGACCGACCTCAGAGTCAGGACTAAACACGAACCGGCCTCAGAGTCAGGACTAAACATGGACCGGCCTCAGAGTCAGGACTAAACATGGACCAGAATCAGGACTAAACATGGACCAGCCTCAGAGTCAGGACTAAACATGGACCAGAGTCAGGACTAACCACGGACCAGCAGAGTCAGGACTAAACATGGACCAGCCTCAGAGTCACGACTAAACACGAACCGACCTCAGAGTCAGGACTAAACACGGACCAGAGTCAGGACTAAACACGAACCGGCCTCAGAGTCAGGACTAAACACGGACCAACCTCAGAGTCAGGACTAAACATGGACCAGAGTCAGGACTAAACACGAACCGGCCTCAGAGTCAGGACTAAACACGGACCGGCCTCAGAGTCAGGACTAAACATGGACCAGAGTCAGGACTAACCACGGACCAGCCTCAGAGTCAGGACTAAACATGGACCAGCCTCAGAGTCAGGACTAAACATGGACCAGAGTCAGGACTAAACACGAACCGGCCTCAGAGTCAGGACTAAACATGGACCAGCCTCAGAGTCAGGACTAAACATGGACCAGCCTCAGAGTCAGGACTAAACATGGACCGGCCTCAGAGTCAGGACTAAACACGAACTGGCCTCAGAGTCAGGACTAAACACGGACTGGCCTCAGAGTCAGGACTAAACATGGACCAGAATCAGGACTAAACATGGACCAGCCTCAGAGTCAGGACTAAACACGGACCAGCCTCAGAGTCAGGACTAAACATGGACCAGCCTCAGAGTCAGGACTAACCACGGACCAGCCTCAGAGTCAGGACTAAACACGGACCGGCCTCAGAGTCAGGACTAAACATGGACCGGCCTCAGAGTCAGGACTAAACATGGACCGACCTCAGAGTCAGGACTAAGCACGGACCGGCCTCAGAGTCAGGACTAAACACGGACCGGCCTCAGAGTCAGGACTAAACATGGACCGGCCTTAGAGTCAGGACTAACCATGGACCAGCCTCAAGAGTCAAGACTAAACATGGACCAGAGTCAGGACTAAACATGGACCGGCCTTAGAGTCAAGACTAAACATGGACCGACCTTAGAGTCAAGACTAAACATGGACCGACCTCAGAGTCAGGATTAAACATGGACCAGCCTCAGAGTCAGGACTTAACATGGACCAGCCTCAGAGTCAGGACTAAACATGGACCGGCCTCAGAGTCAGGACTAAACATGGACCGGCCTCAGAGTCAGGACTAAACATGGACCAGAGTCAGGACTAAACACGAACCGGCCTCAGAATCAGGACTAAAAACAGACCTTGAGAACTTTTAATTACTTTGTGTAAAAAAATGTGGTTTGTAAATGCCATTATAAAGCAGAAAATATAAAATTATATTAAAACCAATTTTATTTTGACAGAGGCGCTCGACCCACCAGTTGAGAACCGCCCGTATTGCGTCCACACCGGTTGACTGCACATCGCACAGACTGACTGCTCTATTTCACTGTGAATGGTGTGAGCGGATCAATAGGAAACAGCAGCAGCAGCTTCACTGTGTCAATGGACTCGATACGTGAGAGAGAAAGGCTCAGATTCACTGTTAAACCATCTCTAGTGAATGGAGCTGTCTGGATGAGCGCTCAAGGCTGCAATTTCCCCGTCAATACAGGGAAGACATCACTATAAAAAGAAGCCATTTACTGGACAAACTGTGAACGCTTAATCTGAGAGGCACAGATGGAAAACAGATGCGCTGCCGTAGATGCCCCGGGGCTGAGAGGCAGAGACCGGGCTGCCATTTTAAACAGCATGCTCCAATAAATGAATTTCAAGACAAGTTAAAGTTGCTTGATTCTAGGATTTAAACCTAATCTCAGGCAATTTGACTAATTTAACCTGGATCTATTGTGGAGACATGGATTATTTTCCTTGGTTCAAAGTGTTTCAAACTGATTTAAAGCCAAATTATTTGCCAATGGGTTAAGAAAATTGTTGTTACCTCATTGGCATTTGCTTATTTCTTATTTTAAGACTAATTTTCTTATAACAAGTTAAAAATGTCTTGGCGCTTGAAATATTTTACATTACATAAACAATTAAATCTTATCCAACAAGAACAACTCAAGTCTGGATTAAAATTGACCTTTCGCCGAGCCCCGCCCCCCTTAGTTACTGTTGCTACGCCCGTCAAATATGACAGTGTGCCATAGACTTTAATGACAAAAAGAAGTACATCTGTTCACGTTAGTGACTTTTTTAAAGCAATTTTTCCGCGATATCCTCTAGATCGAGGCAAAAGGGGTTCACTCTGCAGCGGAGGGATTTATTCAAAACATTAAAATACACAACGAACGGAGGGACATAACTCCTATGGAGGCTAATGCTACTGGTCTCAAGCTAAATCAGAGAAACACATGATCTTTAACGTTACCTCAAATACAACAAGCACAGCCTTGTCCTGCTCTTGCACTGCCGGCTAAGTTCACTTTCATATGTTAAGGTCTATTTTTCTCTATTGCAAGAATATTGTTCATTTACGAGGTGTGTTAGCGAGCTAAAGCTACCGCCTGATTTTTTTTTTCCAACCCAGTTATGCCAGACACCATCACTTTGCATTGGTGGCTATGCTAGCAAAAGTTTATAGTTTAAGATATTTACCTAAGGGATTTGGTTAAGGTTAGGGTTAGGATTAGGGTTAGGTTAAGTTAATTTGGTTAAGTTTAGGGATTTGGGAAAGGTATGCTAACCAAGAAGCGGCATAACTGTGTTGGGAAAAATAAAGACGCAAAGCTACCCGTGTTGGCTAAAGCTAAGAGGCTCGCTAAACTTAGCTCCTTAGAGCGTAACTTCTGCAGTTATATCCTCGTCGTGGTATAACTTTGGTCTAGTTTGTGTTTTTGCCTCTAGATCTAACAACACAGTAAGTCCATAGCTATAGTTAAACATTAGTTTTACCTTTGAGCAGACATTTGTTCGATATATGTAGCTGGTAGCTAGAGGAGTTGCCGAGGAGGAGAGGAGAGCCGTCCGTACTGTTTAATCCATTGTAGGCACTGCTCAAGTTGTTTTCAGCTTTGGAAATGGAAAGAACACAACTCCTCCGGTCAATATTTCGGGGGATCTGCTGTCCAGTTTACAAAACCCATAGGCGCATCGCTTCACCATCTTGCTTTGAGCTCAAGATTTGACGGACTTTATTTACATAGCAACGGTTGCTACTATGTTTGATTGGACAAGAGCCGTTTTGGGGCGGCGCTCGGCGAAAGGTCAATTCTGATTCCAAGTTATTTTAAGCAAGTCTAGATATATGTTTTTTGCAGTGCAAGCCTTCCAGTCACCACCAAACACCATAGTTTTAGTTCAACATAGACTAAATTCTCTGAAATGACATCAGTATGGTTGGCTTTAGTTAGAGAAATTGTTCCTCCGATTGGTTCAACAACTGCTGAACATTCCTCATTTACATGAACAGTGTAATTTTATTGTGGCCAGACAAAAGTCTAACTCATAACTGATATTAAGTAAGAGCTTTGTCCGACCACCTTTAGGTTGTAAGAACAAGAACACAGATGGTTTCGGCTCTAGCAATCATAATTCAGGAGTCACATTAATGCAAAAAGGTGCAAGTTTGATCCCTGTGTGGACGAGGCCTTCTAGTGAGGAGTTTGAATGTTTCTCCCCTGTGTCTGGGTTGGTTTCCTCCAAGTACTCTGGTTTCCCCAACCAACCAAAACCAATAACAGAATTCTGGTATTGAAACCAGCTTTTTTGGTTCCAATATTGATTTTAATATTTTTGTTTTAGACGTTGTTTAATTTAATTGACCTTTATTTAACCAGGGAAGTCCCACTGAGATTCAGAATCTCTTTTGCAGGGGAGCCCTGGGGGAAGGGTCAGGGGAGGCATCAATGGACATGTTTTTAGCTGTAGGAGGAAACCGGAGTACCCGGAGGAAACCTACGCAGACACGGGGAGAACATGCAAACTCCACATAGAAAGGCCCCGGCCGGCCCGGGAGTCGAACCCAGGACCTTCTTGCTATGAGGCAAGAGCGCTAACCGCTTGCGCCACCGTGTCGCCCAATACCCTATAGAGCTTCTGCAACTGACGTCACGCTGTCCCAGCAAGCACCACGTATTTTCGGGCTGCCAGGGGCGATACCATTGAGTAGCTGGGATTATCAAACTTAATCAGAGTTCTACAGAAAGATGATTATTTTCACACACTGGGACTTACACATGATCAAAGACATTTCCGCTGCAGACATACGTAATTTTGATTTGATTCGTGCTGCTAAATCAACTAGAAGTGAGTCAAGATTCACATTAATTAAGTTGCAGATTTGTTCATTTGTATTTTAATCAGGTTTATAACTTAACTATAGTCTTAAAAAAATCTTTATTTGTTCGGATTGTTTTGGCGATTTGACATTAAATTATAAAATAAGCTGAGTGAGTAGTGTGAGGAGAAAACATGAGCAAAAATGCCTTTCAAATCAGCCTTTGAATGATTTATGGTTTAATAAAAGTACAAGCTAAACCAAGTGAACCAGTGTTAAAAGCTTCACATGAGTCAGAGCACGTTTTCAGTTTTGTCTCCAGACTAGATTGTGTATATGGTCGGTCTAAGTAAACCTTTGATGTCCAGGTCTTTAGAGTCAAATATATTTCAACATCAAAAGCTACAGAACTTCTGCTGCAGCAGAAGATTTTCCAGACAAATATTTTGAGGGGATGGCCTTATCACTGACTGAAACAACAGAAGTTTTATCTGATACACTTGGACCTGTGTCATCTGTTCAACTGCATCTGCTCCTCCAGCTAAGGCCCTGACCCAGTCGACCACATCATGGAGATGGTCCCAGAGGCTGTTTTGTGGACCAAGCTCCAAACCTGGGGCAACAGAGCCTTCTCCATCACTGCCCCATCCTCTGGGACAGAGACTGCACCGACCTCACCACTTTTAAGAAGAATCTGAAGATCCATCTGTTTAAATCTGCTTTTAATGTTTTGTAATTGTAATGTTTGATTCATGTTGTAATTACTAACTGTTTTTGTGTATTGTACCTTTAACTGCCGTTGTCTGTAAAGCGTCTTTGAGTGTCTAGAAAAGCGCTATATAAATAAAATGTATTATCATCAGGGAAACATTTGAATGAGAGTAGGTGGAAAAACTTGGGTTAGGGTTAGTTTAAATTCCTAAAACTCAGTTAGTTAGAAAATGGGTCAGCGTGCAATGTTATTTATTGTGAAAACAACAAGGTAAAAACTTTATTTGACTAAAACTTAAAACATTATGGGACCATCTGAGTCAATAAGAACAAATTCTTATTACAACCAGGATATCGACTGAACCAATATCATAGAATGGATACCCAATACAGCAAACTTGTCTGGATCAGAACCAATATTCGATCCCAGTATTGGATTGGTGCACGGGTCCGATACTGGGACCCGTGCACCAATCAAAATGTCCTCTCAAATGCAGAGGACATATTTCTATACAGGGGAAAAGAAAGTGCACCTTAAACCCGCACTTGTAATAAGTTTCAATGCTGTTGCTTTGGATATCATTACCACAGACAGTTCAGCTGATATAATTTTAGGGACGGCAGATCTTATTTTTGAGTGGATGAGAGACGAGGAGGAAGAAAAGAAAATGATGTTTGAAAAATATGAGAATGAAAATGTGCTTATGTGTTTTGACTATGAAAGCAGACACAAAACAGGGATGGGATTGGACTTTAAATACAACAAGGGTATCAAATGTTCTCTATGAAGTTCAGAACCTATAGCTGATTCACAGTCGATAAGTCAAGTCAAGTGTCAGTGACTCACGTAAACCGTCCTCTGGTTCTCCCAGGTGATCGTGGATGGACTCCAGCAGGTCATAGTCGTCAAAATCCAAAACAAACTCCTCGAAATCCTCAAAGGCTTCGGTGGCGAACACAGACCCTCGATGCTCCTGGAGGTACATGGGCACGGCTGTCCCCTTCTGCCCGCTGCTCCCCCTCTCCTCCCCGGGCCCCAAACCTCCGGCCTCCACCTCCTGTCCCCCTGCATCTGTCATCTCCGCTGATGGCACCGCCTCCAGAGCTCCAAACTGAGGCCCAAGTCAAAAAGCATCCAGCAGAGACCAACGCTTAGCTTGGGCTTGTTCTTTGCCGAGCTTAGCGAGTCAATCTTAGCTCCCTGGTTTGAGAAAATGTCCTGCTTTCTATTTCTATATTTTCAACAATTGTGTCCAAAAAAGACGCCTTTACAGTTGAAGCTACGTCCAAAAAGTCCAAACTATTTAGTCCATGCGCAATAACAAAGATATTTTTGTAGCTTTGGCGCAGTCTTTGCCAAGCTTAGAACATCGGTAGAGCTTCCTAGTTTTAGAAAAAGTAGCTTTAGATTTTTGTGCAAAACAGAAGTTGCCTTTACAGATTTCTTAACTTTGGTGCAGCCTTTGCCAAGCTCAGAACATCAATCTTAGCTCCTTGGTTTAATAAACTAAAAAAAGGCTTTCCAATTTTGCAAATTTGTACCGAAGAAACAATCCAAACAAGTGGATTTTTTTCTCTAGTTCCAACAAAGAGACGATTGCCAAGCTTCGTAGAACAATTTAAGTTCCATGGCTTTGTAAAAGATATATTTTTTTACAAAGCTGTGTCTCTGCTAACACTAAATAATGTTCACGTGAAGTTAGAGTAAGTTAATCCAACAAGTCGGAATTCTTCAGTCCAGTTCAGAGAGTACGTTTTTGGTTCTTATATTTCATACAAAACTCTCTCCAATACGTCTCTTTGGTCGACCAGCGAAGTTACAATTTCCAAATCCCCCAAAAAATGGTGTTTAGTTGAAGTTAAGTCCAACAAATCCAAAGTCCTGACTCCAGATTGTAACAATAGAAGTGGTTAAAAAGGTAAAAGTTGTTTCTAAATCGTATGTTTCCTGCGGTGGTTCATCCAAAAGTAGATTGAGAGTAATGACATTGAGTTGGTCCGCGGTTCAAAGTATTGACGCGGCGCTGGTCACATGGTATTGATCGACTTTAGCTTTAGCTTGCTCTTGGTTGCAGTTGGTTTTGTTCCTATTGTGTTGTGATCCAGCACCAGAGCTACTTTGTACATTTATTCAAAGACAAACCAGCAAGAAGCACCACAACTGTGCAATCCTACAACAAGTCACTGTTTCAATGGCCTCAAATCAGGTCCAAGTCAAGTCCCAACTCACTGACCTTCAAGTCCAATTCAAGTCCAAGTCCTCTCATTTTAGTTTCAAGTCTTTTTAAGTCTTCAGTTTCTTCAAATTACCAAATACATTTTGTATTTTTATAAATGCATTGATTTATGTACATTTTCTTTTTTAAATAACATTTTTGTCCCCAAAAGCAAGTGACCAGGGACATTATGTCATCTCAAATCACAGAGCTTCAAGTTGAGTCCCAAATCAACAAAATGGAGACTTAAAGTGAGGGTAAACACGCGGTCAGAGACTTACTCCACCCACAACTGCACCTCAAACAGACTCGAAAAAGCAGGAGATGCTCAGAGGCCTTTTAAGGAACGCCCAGTGGGTGTGAACAGTCACCGATTGACAGCACCAAATATGGGCAGTGATCTTGGTGAGTGATAAGACTTTTTTGTGGGAGCGATCCTGACGTGCGATGAGGTTTAAAGATGCTGAGGCTGTGCAGAACAGATTTACGTAGTTTCTTACTTGCACTTTAAGATTCCTTGACATAAGTGTGAACCCTTTCCTTTACATAAACACAAGAGCTAATGTGAGTATGTGTGTCTAAAATTGAAAAAGAGAAAATAGAAATAAGGCGAGTTCGGCCCGAGACGTGTAAGAGTTTCTTGTGAAGTGCCTTGTACACCAGCAGCAGTCCACTGTGGTCCGTTATTGCCCAAAATTGTGCGAATTGACTTGAAAGTCGCATCAGACCGCTGCGACCTATGACAAAAATAGACTCTCTACAGATTCTTTCCGTGTACTCACACCGGGGTGTACAAGGGCACAACGGATTTAAGCACTTTCTAAGTCTTACGACAGTCGTGCAAGTCCCGCCTCACATCAAACTCGGAGTCAGTGTACAGCAGGGGTTACACCCCGCTTATCCATATGATCCAAATGTCTGATGATGTCATTGCACAGTGAGTGACCGATTTCCAATTGGCCACAGCCATGGTGTCAAAAGGAGGAGTTGTTATATTCCACGACTTGACGACTTGTGTGTGACATCAACTCAATGTGATGTGAGCGTGAATTGAAAATACACCGACTGTGTTTGACCATCGAGGCTGCACAGTCGCAGTTTTTGCACACAGCTGCAAAATGAGCGAGTTTGTCCAAAAATGTCCAAAAAAGGCTTGGAAACAGGAGAGGTTTCAATTTTGACCCCAGACACAGTCTGACAATGAAAGTTCATTCTGCGTTTACTTTTGTCACAACTTGCGAGTCGCCACTGAATATTACAAAATTTTGATAAAGATAATGTGTTAATGAAACATTGAATACAGTTGGCTGTGAATGATATAATCAAATTAATCCAACCTTGATTAAGCACACAAATGTGTCGCTTCCATTAGAAAACATCATTTTGTCCAAAACAATTAAGATGCAATTATAGTTTAATTGATTTTAATTGACCTTTATTTAACCAGGGAAGTCCCACTGAGTTTCAGAATCTCTTTTGCAGGGGAGCCCTGGGGGAAGGGTCAGGGGAGGCATTAATGGACATGTTTTTAGTTATAGGAGGAAACCTACGCAGACACGAGGAGAACATGCAAACTCCACATAGAAAGGCCCCGAGTTGACTGGGAGTTGAACCCAGAACCTTCTTGCTATGAAGCCAGAGCGCTAACCACTGCGCCACCGTGTAAACGAAGCTTGGGTCAATTGTGTGTTAAACTGATAAAAACTGCACTGAGCATTGATTAAAATGTTATTGATTCAAATGATAAAATAACACAGCTTACTTAATGTTTTTCCTGACACATTTGAACCTGAAAGTTGCAGCTAAATGTTCACTTCCCGTCGTCAGAAACGATCAAAAGCATCATTGACGTCCCACAGTCACAGTATTGACGACGCAGCTGGAAAAACCTCGGTCACATGGAGCCGATCGATTTGTTCCACTGTCACTAATATTTTCCAAATGACTGATGCAGAAAGAGCTGAGTGATGAGTGAGTGATGAGTGAGTGATGAGTGATGAGTGAGTGATGAGTGAGTGATGAGTGAGTGATGAGTGATGAGTGAGTGATGAGTGAGTGATGAGTGAGTGATGAGTGAGTGATGAGTGAGTGATGAGTGAGTGATGAGTGAGTGATGAGTGAGTGATGAGTGATGAGTGAGTGATGAGTGAGTGATGAGTGATGAGTGAGTGATGAGTGAGTGATGAGTGAGTGATGAGTGAGTGATGAGTGAGTGATGAGTGAGTGATGAGTGAGGTGGTGAGTGAGTGATGAGTGAGTGATGAGTGAGTGATGAGTGATGAGTGAGTGATGAGTGATGAGTGAGTGATGAGTGAGTGATGAGTGAGTGATGAGTGAGTGTGATGAGTGAGTGATGAGTGAGTGATGAGTGAGTGATGAGTGAGTGAGTGATGAGTGAGTGATGAGTGAGTGATGAGTGAGTGATGAGTGAGTGATGAGTGAGGTGATGAGTGAGTGATGAGTGAGTGAGTGATGAGTGAGTGATGAGTGAGTGATGAGTGAGTAATGAGTGAGTGATGAGTGAGTGAGTGAGTGAGGTGGTGTTTCCAGGACAGAAATAGAAACAAAAGGAAATAGTTTAAATCTGACAGATGTCAAAGCAAAACCTATTTTAGGTATAACACTCAACAAACAGGTTTTTCACTTGTTTTTGTGCCTGTGTTTGCAAAGCTGAAAGCAATAATCTAAACTAGGGGTGGCGAACGCGAGGCTCGTGAGCCACATGCGGCTCTTGGCCAATCTGAGTGCAGCTCTTGAGACATAAAACAGAAGTTTACACACTGCCCTGACAAAAGTGTGTGTAGCAAGGTTTTCTCTGCTCTGATCACACAGGACAGTCCTGAGTTTCACTGACGCTAATAAAGCCCAGTTTCTTTCAGGGGCGGAGCTAAAAGCATCTGGGGCTGGGACCCTTAAATCTGGCCTCTGGGGGGGCTTTTTAATTTACTGACTTGTGTCTTTCTAATTACACTAAAATTACATCATATGGTGAAATTATCAAAAATAAAACTCACCAAAATGCAAAAATATTGCATAGAAAAAAATAAAATAAAATCTCTTGGGAGTGAATTCCCTCAGACGCCCCCTGAATTGCATCAAAACCATGTTATAGAACACTATTGTTAATAGAGGGCTTACGGTGTCTGATTCTACGTAATTCAATAAAAATGTACTCTGCCCCCTGGTGTTGGCAGTAGGTCGACTCATGGTGTGGCACTTCAAGGATGACAGATGAAAAATTTGGCTCTTGGCCTCTGACCGGTTCAACACCGATGATCTGAGCAGAGGTGACAAAAAGTAGTTTTACTCAAGTACTGTACTTTTGTATATTTGAGTGTCTGAAACTTTCCACAAAATTGCATTTAATTTCGTACATTTGTGTGTCTGCTGAGGTTGTGTTCTGTGATGAGGAATCCCCATGAAGGCTAGACAGAGAGGTGAAATCTGACGCAACAATGATATCTGGAGTGAACAAAGCATTCGACTTTTTAAGACTGTAAACAAGTTTTTAAGATGCACAAGTGAACTATTTTAAGAGTCGTCACCAGGAGGCAGATGCTTCTGTTGTAAAGGTCCTCGCTCGTGGAGCAGGTGAACCTCACCATGATGCTTCTGACAAACAGTCCTGACAGAGTCACAGTGACTCACAGACAGAAGGAGAGAAAACACAAAACATCTCTTACGAAATTCCTTACTCTGACAACGCCTCCTGAACTCGTAGAGGGACACATTGGGCTTAAAATCAAACCAAAACTCCTGTAGTGTACAGACTTTGTACTAAGTTTCAGCAGGATTTTAACACCAGAGTCCTTTATTCCTCAAGTAATCCGCTGTATATCACAATGTTTGGTGTCCAGACCAGTACAACACTACAGACAGGAGCAGAGGCAGTGTGTTACAGCCCATCTCATGATCTCAATTACACTGCTGCTTTGTAAATCCTGAGCTGAACCGAACACAACAGCTTTAGTGGCTCTCCCTGTCACATTTACAGAGCGATATGGGACGATGCTGTTAATGTGGGACTAAAACAGGAAAGACCGGAGGCAGGGTCGGCCTCAAGGGGAATCGACTCAAACAGCAGATAATCAACAGATTTCACTGGAGCTGGTGGACTGGGCCTATGACACGGCCAGATATTTGACCGATTATCAATGAATCTACAGTTTCAAAGTTATTGTTGGACTAAATTGACACATTTGTTCAAGTAAAACAGTGTTTTTCCTTTGCTGGTGGTAAGGTTCTGATAAAACCACAGCTTTGGGGCAGACTGAAGTAAAGCTGCCAATCTTAACAAACCATCATCACCATCACGACTCACAGACACAAACTCAAACCAAGAATCCAGCATTAAGCATTTGAACCTGGTTTCTTATTATTGTGTTAGACATTTTAATCATTTCAATGCAATTAAAACTGCAACATTTCTATTAAACTCTCAATATTTACTATCAGTGTCCTCCTTTTATCTTATAACCAAACACGGTTGTGTTTTCTCTATAGAAACAAGTCTTTCTTCTGCTCCATAAAACAAAAACCTCCACATCCATTGAACAGGTTACATCTTTGTTAAAAAACAATTTTGACCAGGCTTTTATATTCTCTTTTAAAAAATATGTATTACTTGTATAACCTTTTTTGTACTTTGCTTACATATTCTATTTATCTATCTGTATACTCCACTACTGTTGTTGTTATCATTACTGCTTTTTCTCTTTTTTCAAAATTAATATTTTGCTAAATGCAGTTTGTGTGTGTAACTTTGGTACAAATGTGCTATATAAATAAATTGACTTGGCTTTTGCATTGCAAAAAATTCTACTATTCAAACATACATGAAATCTCTAGTTTTATTTCTGAACATAATGGCTTCTAGATTTTGCTGATGGAGGCAATGACAGCTCTTCTAACTCCTGAAACAAGCTGCATGTTCCAGCTGGAGGTGCACAGTCTCTACATTATACCCCAGGTTCTGCTCTCAGCTCCGGCTGCTGCTGTTGGAACAAACCTCTCGCAGAGGAAAGCTCTCATGGAAGTTAACAAAGGCTACAATCACACCGCAGACCAAGTCTGCTCAACTTCTGCACAAATCAGTGACATAAAGTCCACAAAACATCACTGCAAATCCATTTAGAAAAAGCAAAAAAGTGTGAAGCCGACCCTCTTGTGTTTTATCGTGTTTATTCACGGCGCGTTGTAAGGTTTGGTCAAGTTATTTTAATGTTATTATCATTAGATTACTTCCTGTCAGTGTCGCCAACTTTATGTTCTCTAACAGCATTTCTCTGTGAGTCACATGACAATAACAATTTGGACTTATATCCACTCTACTCAGGGTTTCTGCCAGGATGGAGAAGACCTTTCTAAAACCACAAAACCTACAAAAGAAGACTTGTTCGCGAGTAGTGACTTGTAGTATTTTACAATGCTGCTTCTTTTCTGGAGCATGTTTAAGATATAACTATATATTTGATTGAATTCACAAAAAAACACTGTTCATGCAGCAACCAAGGATTCCATCTATTTGATCAACCAAAAAAACAGTCAAATAAACACCAATTGTGTTTTATTATAATTGAGAATTTTCTGACAAAGCTGCAGAAGTGTGATTTAGATCGAGAAATCCGACAGAAAATGCTTCATTAACAAATGCAAGGATTGTTAAGACCTACAACATCAAATTTAAGACTGTTTAAGGCCTTGAATTAAAATTGACCTTTTAAAACCCTGCAGAAAGCCTGACTAGTGTGATGTTCTGATTGTTTGTCAGAATGATTGGCTTTATTCTGGACAGGAACATGCTAATGTGCGCTAGCTTGTTAGCACAACTTTATTAGTATTTAGTCCTTGCAATAGACCTAAATGTCTTCACTGGGCATGCAGGTCACTGTTTGACACCAGAAACAAGTTGCAGTAGTAGTAAAAGTAGTAATATTTGAATTTATGAAAACCCCGCAGTGTGATCGTGGCCAAAGTGCAGTGGGACTTAAAAATCATACAGTTTGGAAACAATGACACTGCTGACTTCACTTTATTCCTCAGTTACTCTCTTTTGTTCAGTGTGAATGCTGAAGGCAAAGGTTCCTCTGGGAGAAATGGACCCATGAACAAAAGAAAGTAGAAGTGTTCCTGATTATTCTTCTTACTTTCATGTACAAAAAACTCATATTGTGAAGAGCGATAGTGGGGTTCTTGTGATATTTTTGACTCTCTGACCTAAAACATTTCGCTAACCCCAGCCTCAGCCCCAGAGCAGCTCAGTCCGGCGTCTTACTCTTCATGTGGTCCAGGTCGGCAGAAGCCAGCAGACGGGCCTCAGCCTCGTCGGTGGGCACTCGGGCGTACAGAGCCGTCTCCTGGGTCATGCTCCCGATGCGTGTTCTCTCTCTCAGGTCGTAGTTACTCCTCTGCAGCGGCGCCCCCCGGTGGTAGAGAGGCTTTCTCCTCAGAGTCACTGACGAGGAGCCGGACGAGGTGGAAGGGAGGCAGTCTGAAGGAGAGCTGGAGGAAAACAGAGCAATGTATTGTTTTAGAAGTCCTGTAGAGATCCTGCATCATGTGACTAAATCTGTCGTTGCTACCACACGACAGAAGATCACATTTTTCACATTTTAACATGATTTAGTGTAAATATATCAGTAGGTTTGTGATCTTGTGAGTTGTGCTGTGGATTTTAAAGCAGAACAAAGGAACTTCAGCAGTAGAGCTCCCCCTACAGTTCTATTGTGCAAATACCAGTATCAAGCCTAAAACATGATGTATTTTTCAAAAAAGACAAAGAAAAGTACAGGAGGAGGAGGGAGAGAGAAAAAGAGGAGGAGGGAGAGAGAAGGAGGGAGAGAGAAGGAGAGGAGGGAGAAAGAGGAAAAGGAGGGAGAGAGTGAGGAGGAGGGAGAGAGGAGGAGGAGAGAGGGAGAGAAGAGGAGGAAGAGAAAAGGAGGAGAGGGAGAAGGAGTGAGAGAGACGAAGAGGAGGAAGAAGAAGAGAGAAGGGGAGGAGGGAGATAGAGGAGGAAGGAGAGAGAGAAAAGGAGGAGGGAGAGAAGGAGAGGAGGAGAGAGGGAGAAGAGGAGGAAGAGGGAGAGAGAAGAGGAGGAAGAGAAAAGGAGGAGAGGGAGAAGGAGTGAGAGAGACGAAGAGGAGGAAGAAGAAGAGAGAAGGGGAGGAGGGAGATAGAGGAGGAAGGAGAGAGAGAAAAGGAGGAGGGAGAGAAGGAGAGGAGGAGAGAGGGAGAAGAGGAGGAAGAGGGAGAGAGAAGAGGAGGAGAGAGAGTTGAAGAGGAGGAAGAGGGAGAGAGAAGAGGAGGAGGGAGAGAAGAAGAGGAGGAGGGAGAGAAGAAGAGGAGGAGGGAGAGAGAAGAGGAGGAGGACGGAGAAAGAAGAAGAGGAGGGAGGGAGAAGAGGAGGAAGAGGGAGAGAGAAGAAGAGGAGTGAGGGAGACAGAAGAGGAGGAGGGAGAGAGAAGAAAACGAGTGAGAGAGAAAAAGAAAAAGAGGGAGAAGAGGAGGAGGGAGAGAGAAGAAAAAGAGGAGAGAGAGAGAGAGAGAGAAAGAGGGAGAGAAGAGGAGGAGGGAGAGAAGAGGAGTAGGAGAGAGAAGAAAGGAGGGAGAGAAAAAGAGGAGGGATAGAGAAAAAAACAGAAGGAAAGAGAAGAAGAGGAGGAGGGAGAGAAGAAGAGGAGGAGGAGGGAGAAAAAGAAGAGGGAGAAGAAAAGGAGGGAGAGAGAATTCGGGAAAAGATGTACACATAAAGTTTTATTTCAGGAGCTATTTTCTGTGTCTTCTTCACTGTTTTCTTTGGCTGCTGGGCTTTTATTTACATTTATTTCACATTTGGATTTAAAATGCTGCTGTTTTAGTCACAGATCTTTTAGGGGTTTGTTTAATCCACAGAGCCTTTAGAACGTGACTGCCTGTACCTGCCGGTGTCGTCTCTCTCCTCCGGCTTGAGCGTCCCGTCTCCTCCACAGCTCCGCGTCTCTCCCTCGGCCGCAGACAGGGGGCGCTCTTCATCCTCGGTGTGATACTTGTTTATAGCGGCGGCTTGGTCCAGCTCCTCTTGGCTCCCCAAACTAAACTGAGAGAAACAGGACGAGCAGTGAGACACACACAGACTAAACAACAAATTAAATAATATGGATGCACTGATACTGGGATCATGTAAAAGCACAGATCCAGGACATTTTGCTGAATGAAGTATTGGCCTCTTAATCTGTGTTGTGCCGATATCCTGGATTGTAGGGCTGAGCTGGGACGTTATTCTTTTTTTACACCTCACAATAGTAAGAGCCAGATACGTATGATATACTGTATAATATATATTTTTTTTACTAATGAGTGTACTTACTTAACAAAACTGTATGCAACATTTTGACTTCAGATTTCATAAACATGACCTGTATGTGTCACAGATACAAAGTAAACATGTTCAAATGTAATCTGATTTTTACTGAGTCATTGTAAATCTGACTTATTCCTAACTAAAAAAACAATGGCCATGATGTTCATTTGTTGATGTTTACATTTGGTGTTTAGGTTCTAAAGAGGATTATCCAATCAGAAAGCAGAATGAGCCTCACATGACTCTCTCATTTGGGTTGCCAGTTTGGTTTCTTAGAGTTTGAACCTGATTCCACACACTTCTCATTAGGCTCCATGCACATTGAGTAGAAATGGTTTTCTTGTCTATGTTTATCCTAAAATCCTGAGCTGAAACTAGCTTCATCTCCAATTTAAGCCTCAAGTTGTTCCATGAAAGAAATAAACCTGGGTCTGAACAACGCTAATTCAAGCTTGAAGATTAATCTGGGCTATGAGCGCGCTCCCGCTGAATGTGACGAGACCAGATCAATGGAGCGACAACATCACTGAGAATGAGAGAGAAAAAGTGTAATTCTCATGATCTGACAGAAACACAACAGGAGCCAAAGTGCACACGGACTCTGGTTTGATTTGCAACACAAAAGTTTTCAGTTTATTGTGTTTTATTGTGACGCAAGGAGCGAGAGGCAGCCCCTCCCCTCCTGTTCACTGCCCGGAGAAAGACGAGGCAGTTTACGGCAGAGATCCAGAGGATTTATAATCGTATTTGTGAGTAGGCTCATTGTTTTCTAATGCAATGTGCATTTTTCCACTCCGCATGTGGAACTAGTCCTGCTGCGTAAAGTTATCACTAAAGGCGTTTTTCCACATGAAAGTACCAAGAACTAGTCCCCAAATTTCTCTAGTCCCTGTTTAGTCAGAGGAACTACCCTGTCCCCATGTTTGTGTTCACACAGCAGCAGTGGGTCTAACTAGCTTTAGCATTAGCACTTATAAAGTCTGTAACATTTAAATAATTCATTAAGAGGTGTTAAGAAGACAAAAGTTGTCTTTTTTCGATTCCACATAAAACCATAATGTGCAAAACTTAAAAACATCACTGGGACTAATAATAAAACAAAATGATTCATTGTAATTCCTAATAATAGTATTCTAGACTACTATTTACAAATTAAATAAATATATTTTGGGAGTTACTGCCTTTAAATATTTTTTCTTAAGGATAAGGAAAATGTATCTAAATGTGAGAATGTGTAAAACATGTTTAAAAACAAAGTTAGCAGTGTAAAATGTGCTTGTGTCACCAAAAGGTTCCTGGTCTGACTGGAAAGTACCTGCCCCAGAGCAGGAGCTAAAAAAGTCCCTAAATGTGGCCCCAGTCCATAGTTCCTGCTCTGTGTGAAAGCTCCAAAAATGGGGACAGGAACTAAAAAAGGACTAGGAACTGAAAAAAGTTCCTACAGTGGGAAAAGGCCTTAAGTTGTAGCACAAGTTTTCACAACCAGAACTAACCAATCAGAGCAGAGGATGTGTGGACGAGGTGTGACAGGGTCAGAGACAAGATAAAGAGATTAGATGAAGCGCTTCTGTGTGCAAAAGCAGCAATGCCATATTTCTATAAATAAACATGACACACTTCATTTTTTTATTACATTTTTAGAGTAAGCTGCACCAAAATGTTTACATGTCTAGTTGTCGCAACATCTCTAGTGTCTGTGTTCTCCTGATGTAGATGTGTCTCCTCTGATCACTGCTGTGGTCTGGTCTTACCTCTGGTTCTGTCATGGAGTCCTGGGTCTGGTCTTTGTTTGGGTCCGACTCCTCCTCGTCCTCCTCCTGCATCACAGACACCAGGGTCAGAGCACAAGAATCACTAGCATCATGAACATCACATGCACCAGCAGAAACAACACAAGCACCAGCAGAAACAGCACAAGCATCACAAACACCAGCAGAAACAGCACAAGCATCACAAACACCAGCACAAACAGCATAAGCATCACAAACACCAGCACAAGCATCACAAACACCAGCAGAAACAGCACAAGCATCACACACACCAGCACAAGCATCACAAACACCAGCAGAAACAGCACAAGCATCACAAACACCAGCAGAAACAGCACAAACACCAGCAGAAACAGCACAAGCATCACAAACACCAGCAGAAACAGCACAAACACCAGCAGAAACAGCACAAGCATCACAAACACCAGCAGAAACAGCACAAGCATCACAAACACCAGCACAAGCATCACAAACACCAGCAGAAACAGCACAAGCATCACAAACACCAGCACAAACAGCATAAGCATCACAAACACCAGCACAAGCATCACAAACACCAGCACAAGCATCACAAACACCAGCAGAAACAGCACAAGCATCACAAACACCAGCAGAAACAGCACAAGCATCACAAACACCAGCACAAGCATCACAAACACCAGCAGAAACAGCACAAGCATCACAAACACCAGCACAAACAGCATAAGCATCACAAACACCAGCACAAGCATCACAAACACCAGCAGAAACAGCACAAGCATCACACACACAGCCAAGCATCACAAACACCAGCAGAAACAGCACACACACCAGCACAAGCATCACAAACACCAGCAGAAACAGCACAAGCATCACAAACACCAGCAGAAACAGCATAAGCATCACAAACACCAGCAGAAACAGCATAAGCATCACAACACCAGCAGAAACAGCACAAGCATCACAAACACCAGCAGAATCATCACAGAAGCACGTGTGTCTGACCTGAATGGTGGGCGTGATGTTTGAAGGAGGCAGCGAGGTTTTTTTCCTGCGTCTCTTCTTCCTGTGGCCTCTGGGGGCGCTGTGGAGCCTCCTCCGGGGTCTGTGGGGGGCAGGTGAGTGGACAGAGGGTGGTGCGTGTGGAGCTGGCTGTGTCTGTGATCTGAAACAACGCACACAGAGGAAACAAACACAGATTATACAGAGCCGCTGGTGGACAAAACGTTGGAATAATCACAATTATTAATTACTACATCGTAAATGTTTGTCTGTCTTTAGAATTGTCTGGACAGGACTTATAATAGCCAACAAAGATGAAAATGCAATTTCAATTACTCTCACTCAAAATAACAATTCATTCTGCGTGGATGAAGGCTTGTTGTTGTCATCAGGTCACAGCAGGAATGAACCAATCCGATACTGGGATCAGATAACGTTGCCGATCCAGGAACATTAGTTGGATCGGGTATCGGCTCCATGTTGTGTCTTTAAATGGGCATAATAAGACTAATTAATTGGCTGGTGTTGATCAAGAATGTCTCATTATATTGGACATTTTATTCAGATTAAGTTGTTAAGCTGTGGTTTGCTCTATAAATAACACTTACATAACACTATATCACAAAATGTCAGAAAAAACAATAACACTGTTATTGTTTGATATCGGGTATCGGTAGATACTTAAAGGCAAAGTATCGGTATCGGTATCAGAACTGAAAAAGCTGGATCGGTGCATCACTAGGTCACAGTTTATGAACAACTGAAGTAAATCCTGCTGTTTCAGATTCCACAGATGCTTGGTTGAATTTAAAGTTACCACAACGTAACATTGTTTTTTTAACACAAAATTATCATGTAGATTAGTCCTTATATTAAAATATCAAGGTGAGTTGTAGAGGGTTGCTAGCAAGACGGCTCGTTCGTGTTCCTGCTGTGATTGATTCTGAGTCGTTTCCCTCTGCTATGGACTCTCGCTCCACAAACATACTTGTAAACTCAATAACTTTAGTCTTAGGCTGCATTCACAATACACTTTTGATTCGGATCAGGATTCGTTTGCCTGGATAGTTCGGTTCGATTGGGTAATTGTGAACGCATAAACGAATTCTGATCCGGTCCAAAATGTCCAAATCTGGTTCGGTTGGAGAGGTCGGTCTCGGCTCGGTTGAATCGAGCTCTGGAGCGGTTCGTTTGTTTTGTGAACACAAACGAGCCGAGAACGAAACAAAACCAGGAAGTGAACAGTGACATGATCCAGGCTGAGACACACGTGAGGCTCAGAATCACAAAAAACAGCCTGTGTGAGATCGATAACGAGACAAATAATACACAAAAACACATGAAAGTAACAGGAGAAGGACGGGGGATGCTTCGGGTATAATTCATTATGATCACACGACCGTATGTCACCGTTTTCTCGCGTTATTTACAAAAATAACAAAGTTATAACTCTTAGATGAAAACGAGTACAGAAAGTAACACTACAGCTCACATTACCGCGGGAAAATGGTCTATATTCATTTAATATGTAGTTACACAGCTAAGTGAGCAGATGACTTACCTTTCAGAGCCAGATTTACTCAAATTGATGGACTTTACGTTGTACTGTTACGTTTTACTTCCTAGCCCTCCTCTCTCGTCTAAAGTGAAAGTCCACATTGTCCGCTCCGACACTTGGTCTGTCACTCACTCTGGTCCCGTAAATGTGAAAGAAGTTGTGGGATAGATCCATAAAAACACAATATAAAGTCCAGCAGCGTGTTTGTTTCTGATGTAGCTGTAGCCGCTGTTAGCCGAGAAGCCGATGTCTTCTTTGCTGCTGACGTAACGTGTTTCTGTCACACAGCGCCTCTAAGACGAGGAGCAGAAGTGTCTCTTCTGCGCTGGTTCGATTGGTAAAAAGTGTATTGTGAACGCGAACCGGGCCAGTTTACAGAAAGATACAATGTTGCAATTTTGCTTCCCAATCGAGCCGAGCTCGGTTCGGTTTGTATTGTGAATGCACCCTTAGTTACATCTACAGCCTGTCCGTCCATGGGAGTGGATCCCTTCTTCACTGTGGTTCTCCTCGAGGTTTCTCTTTTTCCCTTAGGGTTTTTTTGAGTTTTTCCTTGCCGAGAAGGAGGGTCTAAGGACAGAAGGAGGGTCTAAGGACAGAAAGAGGGTCTAAGGACAGAAGGAGGGTCTAAGGACAGAAGGAGGGTCTAAGGACAGAAGGAGGGTCTAAGGACAGAAGGAGGGTCTAAGGACAGAAAGAGGATAGATGAGGGGTCTAAGGAAGAAGAGGGTCTAAGGACAGAAGGAGGGTCTAAGGACAGAAGGAGGGTCTAAGGACAGAAGGAGGGTCTAAGGACAGAAGGAGGGTCTAAGGACAGAAGGAGAGTCTAAGGACAGGGGATGCTCTGGACAATCATTCATTTGCTCTACTAATAATCTGCTTTGACATGCTTGATCAAATGTTTCATTGAATGTGTATTGTTTCATTGAATATGTATTGTTTTATTTTGATTTCCTTTGCTAAATTAATAATCTTGGGAAGTCCTCAGAGACGACTGTTGTTGTGACTTTGGGCTATACAAAAATAAATTGATTTGATTTGATTTGTTTTAGCAGAATGGAGTATTTCCTTTTTGAAAGAAGAGAAATGCAAAAATGGCAATTCTAAACTCTGTGACGTGTATTTCCCGCTCACAGCTTTATACTAATCGCAGACACCTGCTGTCAAACCAATCACACTGCTGCTCTCCTTGTCCTTTTCCCAATGCTTTTCACTGAGTTTGCTGTGTTTAAATGTATCCGTGGGCGGAGTTTAGGGAGTGAGCTTCACTTTAAGCACAAACTAAGGTAGATCAGCACTAGTTGACAAGTCACCCGATCAACTCAAAATAAGTCTCACTTTCTCTCTTTCAGCGGGGGAAGTTCCAGATGGATAATGTAGAAGAACTGAGTTCAACAGAGATCCATCTGTACTGAGCCAGGTTAACGTAAATGAAAAAGGTTTCTGTTGACGTACTTTCATAGTCGCGGTCGGTGTAGAGGCGTCCGGTGGGCTCGGCCTGAGGAGCAGAGTCACTGATGAAGGAAGTGAACGTCTGAACAGACAGAGCCTTGTCCAGGTCCGAGTCCGAGTCTGAGTCTGAGTCTGGGCCTGAGACCTCCACATCCTCCTCCGCTGTCACCTGTAAACACCCATAAACAGACATTGTGATCCTTCTGCTGTAAAGACTGTGTTTTCATTCATTACACAAGTAACACCAAAAAAGCACCTTACTACAGAGGGATTTTCGGTCGACGTCACTTCCGCCTCTACTNTATCACAAAAAAATAATTGATGTGATCCATGCAATTTGTTTTCTGTAGACAGAAATGGGAGTAATTTCCTTTTTGAAAGAACGAGCAAATGCAAACCAATGGGCAATTCCTTAAAACTCTTCGGACGGTAGTCATTTCCCGCTACACATGTTATACTGAATCGAGACACCTTGCTGTCAAACCAATCCAACACGTGTCTGCCCTCTTCCTTTGTCCTTTTCCACAATGCTGTTCCACTTTGGGAAAAAGTCTTGCCTGTGTTTAAAAATGACCGTCGGCCCTGGAGTTAACGGGAGTGGAGCTTCACTTTTAAGCACAAACTCTAAGGTGTAGATCCAGCTGACTAAGTTGATCAAGATCGACCCGATCTAAACTCAAAAAGTCTTCACTTTCTCTCTTTCAGCGGTCAGTGGGAAAGTCCAGATGGGGATTAATGTAGAAGAACTGAGTCCAACAAGCAATCGCATGAATACTGAGCCAGTAACAACGGTAATATGAAAAATGGTCCCTTCCTGCCTTGACGTACTTTCGATAGCTCGCCGGGTCTGCGTGTAGAGGCAGATCCACGGTGGGCTCGGCCTGAGAGCAAAGTCACTGATGAAGGAACCTAACGTCTGAAAGAGAGAGCCTGTGTTCCAGGTCCGATGTCCGAGTGCTCTGAGTCTTAGCAGTCTCTGGCCTGAAGCCACCCTTGCCCACCATCCCTCCTCCGCCTATCGCTCAACCCTGCAAACCACCATAAACAGACATTCTGTGATCCTGATCTCTGTTAAAGACTGTCGCTATTCATTCATTACACAAGTAACACACCAAAAAAGCACCTACACAGAGGATTCTTCGGTCGACGTCACTTTGCCGCTCTACTGCGCATGCGTTAGGGCTGGAGTGGCCGATTAATCGGCCATTTGGCCGATTATATCGCGACTAATCAAGACGCGATGATAGTAATCGCAGAACGTGGCGGATATTGGCCACGTTGCATGTTTTGTTTTGGACAGTAATTGAAAGCGCCGCGTGTGAGTGCGGCCGTCTGACCTGACAGCGCCTCCGGTCTTGCAGCTTCAGTTATCTTGCAACGCCGACACCTCCCGTGACTTGTGCCTTTCACTTTTCTCTCTGCTAAATCGTCGTGCGTTATGAGATCGACGACATGTAATGACAATACCAGTCCTCACCCGGCTGTAAAACTGTGCATTTGTTGTTCAATGACTACAGCGAAGGTATGTTGGCTTTAAAGCCAGGCGCGTAGACAGCCGAGGTGAGCTCTGGTGATGCCAGCAGTTGAACTTCGTTGTTCTTTTCCTTTTTCTTCACTACACTCCAAGCTTGGACTTTCTTCGTTAGTGACACGAAACACTAGGACATAATAGCGGTTTTCAGCGTGATTTCTATCGCTTCTCCTTTGCTTAGCGCGCATGTGGCGGAGCCTTCTAGACTTTCAAAATCCACCGCCGTTACGGATATCGCGCAATCTATAACTATGAAGTATCCGCCCGTCATGTTCCTGTCTGTGGAGCGGGGAATGAAGCTAAGCGAGTAGTAGACGGATGGGCCGGGTCGGACGGAAGCTTCCGAGATAGTCAATGCTATGTAGCAGCAGCAGGCCGATATATCTCGTAACGACCTGGGTGTCGAGTAAACGTAAAAGGCGTTAACACTACGTTAGTTTGGATATGAAGCATATTTTACACTGAGTAGCTCTGGAATGAAAAATAAGTTACAGATATCAGTCGTTTGAACTTAAATAAAAATGAACAGTGAATTAATTTGCACAAGTTCAGTATAACTGGTTCATGTCTGTAAAAAGCAGAGCTGGTTAGGCTATAGCCTATAGTTTATCCACCTTCACAATTAAAACGAGTTAATTACTCTTGTTGATCTAATCAGTGTTGGGGTAATGTATTGAAAAGTAATTAGTTACTCATTAGGTACTTTTACTTTTTGAAAATGTAATAGTTACACTACTTAGTTAATGCCTCAAGAGAGTCACTTAGTTATTATTTTTGGATTACTTTGTGTGCATTATTGCAAACATCAATCAAAAATGGGATTTAAAATTGTATCATTGGCATTTAAACAAAGGCAAACAACAAAAGAGTTGCTTGGATTCAAATTCAGTAAATTACAAGTCTTTTCATAGTAACTACTCAAACATGTAATTACAGTAACTAAGTTACACCCAACACTGGATCTAATTTAGTCAAAAATCATTTCACAAGTACATTTCTAGCAAAATGTAACAATTCTTATAACAAACTGATGATTTTGTGTTACTTTTGCTCATGTTTTTATGCTGTGGGAGAAAATCGCAAAAAAATCGCAATCGCAATATTTCCTGGAAAAAATCGCAATTATGATTTTTGGCTAAATCGCCCAGCCCTAGCATGCGTTATGCAGAAAGAGCCGCTCTCCATCTGCTTAGCTGGGGAAACGTCTTTGAATAGAACAAAGAAACAGGACAAGAGCAGCTGTTTGGATCAGGTCTGAACTGGTCTGACAGACGTCTGTCTCCTGAAGCTTGAGACAGTGTTTTTCTCGCTGTTTTTTAACCTGAATGTAACTTTAAGGGTCGTAGGTCGAATTTCATTCACAAATGTTGTTTTAGCAGCAGAACTTTTGTTTCGCACAGTGATAACTCTTGTAGTTAGCTGATAACAGAGCTTTTTCTACTGTTTATGTCTATGAAAGGCAACTCTTTCTGGAGGTGGGGTGCGTACTTATCGCGATAGAGCTGTGCCAAATATTGAAAAATCGATAGATTGCAATCTCAACTTTGTTCAATCCTAATGATAATGTGCATCAAGATGGACAGGTTCATCATTACAATGTAGTAAATGCACGTGGCGCTGTATAATAGTTTTTAGCCAATCACGACGCGGTAAGTGCACACACTGCAGAGTTGCTGCCCACTACAGTCTATATTTTAGAGATAAAAATGACCAATGCTAATGAAATGCTTTTAACTTTTGTATATCATAATGACAAGTCGCGCATTTTATTGGTGCCCGTGCGCGGACTGAACCAGAGCCAAGCCTCGGTGATCCCTCGAGCACATTGGGCCCGCGCAGCCCAGGAGATTTCAAAGTTCAGAGCGAGGTTTTAGTGACAGAAAAGGCACTGCTTCATGTGTAAAGTATTGAAGGCCTACCTTTATGTCTCCAGCAGCAACATACGTTTGTTCAACATTATTTCTGCAAAGAAGCTCTTTTCCACGTGTCTCTATTTCTGTCCCTTTTCTCCACTTCATAACCGACATACTTTCATTTACACGCACATATTCTCTTCACGTCGCGTCTTTGGCCGCTGTATTCACATGTGAGTAAAACATTTTGTCAATCATCTGAACAGCGCCAGGGTCACGTACGAGACTTGTCTGCAGTCTGACTCTGAGCGCATGGACTGACTGTCGAACGAATACACATAGAATTACAAAAAAAAAAAAATTAACCTACAGTAAATAAAGTTTTATTTTTCATTTATTTATTCATAATATTTTCAGGACTGAAGCAGAACTAAACCAGGTCTAAAGCAGGACTAAACCAGGACTAAACCAGGTCTAAAGCAGAACTAAACCAGGTCTAAAGCAGGTCTAAAGCAGGACTAAACCAGGTCTAGAGCAGGACCATGTGAGACCAGAAAACCCAGTCTGAGTTGAACCTCCACAGATCGATAAGAGTTTTCTGCCGAGGCTAATGCACTGTCGTCTCTGGAGAGGCTCTGAGCTGTGATTGGTTTAGGCGCTGTGATAAGTCCCGCCCTCTGCCTCCGATTGGTCGTCTCTGCTGCGCACACTTCGGAGTCTCAGGTTTCACTACGAGTTCCATTAGAGGAAAGTACAACAGCGGCAGAGGACTTTTAATGAAGGAGATCTCTGAAACACAACCTGGTCTGATGTGGACACTTTAACTCTGAAAGATTATATTAACAACACTGGAAATAAAAAAATATACTAAGTTTAATGAGTTAAACTAATCTAAATGTTTGTGTGGATACAACTTGACCATGTGAGGCAAAGAGATTCAACTGAGACTTTTAAGTTGCAAAGAGAGAGAGAGAGAGAGAGAGAGAGAGGAAAAGAGAAAAAGAAAAAAGAGGAGAGAGAGAAAGAGAGAGAGAGAGAGGTTAAGGAAAAAAAGAAAGAGAGAAAGGAAAAAGAGAGAGAGGGAAGAAAAAGAGAGAGAGGAAAAAGAGAGAGAGAGAGAGAGAGGAAAAGAGAGACAGAGAGGAAAAGAGGGAGAGAAAATGAGAGAGAGAGGAAATGAGGGAGAGAGAGAGAGAGAAAGGAAAAAAAGATACAGAGGAAAAGAGAGAGAGGAAAAAGATAAAGAGAGAAAGGAAAAAGAGAAAGAGAGAGAGAGGAAAAGAGGGAGAGAGAAAGAGAAAAAAGAGGGAGAGAAAAAGGACAAGGAGAGAGAGAGGTAGAGGAAAAAAGAAAGAGAGTGAGGGAAGAAAAAAGAGAGAGGGGAACAAGAGAGAGAGGAAAAAGAGGGAGAGAGAAAGAGAGAGAGGGGGAGAAGAATAAGAGAGAGAGAAAGAAAAAAAGAAAAAGAGATACAGAGGAAAAAGAGAAAGGGAGGAAAAAGAGAGAGAAGAAAAAGAGGGAGAGGGAGAAAGAGAGAGGGAAAAAGAGAGAGGAAAAGAGGAGAGAGAGAGAGAGAGAGAAAGGGAGAGAGAGAGAGAGAAAGGGAGAGAGAGGGGGAGAAAGAGGAATAAGAGAGAGAGAGGGGAAAAGGAAAAAGAGAGAGATAGGAAAAGAGGGAGAGAGAGAGAGGGCAAAAAGAGAGAGAGAGAGGAAAAAGAGGGAGAGAGAAAGAGAGCGAAAGAGAGAGAGAGGGAAAGAGAAAGAGAGAGAGGAATGAGAGAGTCAAAGACAGAGAGAGAAGAGAAGAGAAGCTGAGAGAAGGAAAGAAAGAGAAAGAGAGATGAGAGGGAGAAGGAAGGAGAGAATAATACACAGAGAGAGAAGAACGAGGTTGGTCAAAGAGAAAGAGAAAGACAGGAGATACTGAGAGAAGGAAAGAAAGAGAGAAATAAGAAGGAGAGATTGAGTCAAAGAGAGAAAGAGAGAGAGAAAGAGAATGCCAAAGAGAGAGGGGAGGAAACAGAAGGAAAGAAAGAGAGGGGGAGAGAGAGAGAGAGAGAGAGAGGGAGAAAAAGAGAGCAGAAAGAAGATGAGAGGGAGAGATGAAAGAGAGAGGACAAAAGCCGATACAGCGAGAGAGAGAAAGAGAGAGACAGAAAGTGAAATAAGAGCAAGAGGGAGAAAAGAGGAAGAGAAATGAAGAGAGAGAAATAAGGCAGAAACTGTACTTACATTTTTAAGTTAAACTGCCTTATATTTTTCATTTACAGTGAATGAATAATGAGGCTCAAATAAACCATTACAACGCTTTATGTCTGAGTGTTTTACCTGCTGCAGACTGATGGAGACGTCATGGCCTCCTGAAGCCATCACATCCACACAGACTCAGGGTTTAGTCCAGGTTTAGTCCCAGGATCAGGATCAGGGTCAGGGTCAGGATCAGGGGGAGAGAGAGAGAGAGAGAGGAGAGGATCAGCCCTTCTCTTTGACCGCCGGAGAGCTGGAGTGTCTTTGTGGAGACATAACCTGCACAAAACAAAAGACAAAAGACTAAGGTTAGTGTCAGGAACAACTTTACGAGAAAAGAGATGGTCCGCACAGCAAATGTAGCTCCTGTAGTCATTTATTTGCTTAACCCAGTCTCGGGCGTCCTGCCTTTCATCAGACATGAATGAGCTAAGACACACCTGAGTCTTATATGCAACCATCAACCTGGTCACGTGAACAAAATGTGACCCCATTGGTCAATACGAGATGTTATTTCACAAATATACAAAACGTTATCCAGATTAGGCATGGGACGATATTAAAATTTGCACTTACGATTATTGTGACCAAAATAATTGCGATTAACAATATTATCACGATAATTTACTAAACATAAAAGTGCACAGATTTAAAGTCACAGAAATATTGATTAGCGCAAAATATGTATGTATTTGCACAACTATTGTATTTTGAATAATGATTCAAAGTGAACAAATGTTTACAGTGTTGAGCAAAAATCTAATAATTTTGTCTCAGAGTCATTAATTAACTTTAACACATGAAGCTTTTCTTTGTTTAACCATAATACAGCTTTTATTGGGTTCACAGCAGTCACATTTTAGAAGACACAAGCGTGCGCCTGCTGCTTTTATTGCGATTAATTGCAATTACGATTATCACGATTATGAAAAAACATCACGATTATTTAATTGCGGCCCTTAATTATCGCGATTAGCGATAATATTGTATATCATCCCATCCCTAATACAGATGTGAACATATTTACATAGAAAAATACACTGTTAAGAATCATGATGCTCTACATCATAAAGTATTGCATGATGATCTTAGTTAATATTTTGATAAGAAGCAAGAACACCTTTGTGGTGGCCACCGATTTTGACAACACAATGAAGTTTTTGAAGCTGGAAGGACACATTAACAAACAAACTGCAGAGGTCGTACACAATTATGTATATACACCCCACTGTAGTATAAATGTCAACACATGTCTAAGGAGTCATAGAAAAAGGTCTTATATCGAAGTCTTCATTGATTCCTTTTAGGCTCAATGTATCCAAAGTGTAAATCCAGAATGCTTCAACATGCACATAAAAATGACTCAACTCTACATAACTCTGCATCTGGCTTTGAAATGACTTGGCACTAGTCTAAATAATGACAAACATGACATTCAAAAAGCGACTGATGTGTGTGGATTTCTTAAGCACAAGTTCCTCACACCTCCAGATTCCGCTAAATCAACACTTTATATCGCCCAAACTCCATGTGTATTATTTCCATCTCTCCCTGCGTAAAAGCCAGTCCTTCGATGATTCATCTGTTAAAGTTTTCGCCCGTGCTGCAGCTGCTGTTGGTGCGAGAACTGCAGCAGCGATGTGGCCTCTATGAATCAGAATAATAATCTTTCAAGCGACCATTGTCAAGAGAACTGTTCCACCACATTCTCAGTAATCTTGTGAAAAGTGGTATAAAACATAAACTTTTAAAATGAATGAACAATTACAGACGTTTTGAATAAAGAACATAATATTACAAAAGCAGAACTAAGACAAGTCTGAGTGAAATAGTCGTGAGATTAAAGAGAGGCGTCTGGGCAGATTTTCACAGCGAATGTGACAAAGTGTCTGAAGAACCGTCAGAAACAAAGACATCCAAAAAAACTGTCACATTCAGTTTTCAAAAGTCACAATTTTTACTTTTACTGAGTGTCAGAGCTGTGGACCTGACTGTGATGTTACCTCTAAACCAAAATTAAATATACACTCAAGGATCCTGTGAGTCCATAGAGCGCTGAAGACAGGTGAACAGATTTCTTGGTTTGGCTTGACTGATTGTGAGAACCATAAAGAGTGAATTACAGGGTGGTTTATGTTTGAAACTCAGAGTTGACTTTTACCGCTGGTTAACTGTGCTCAAGTCTTCTCTATAAAAGGCACCAGAATGAAGCCAAAAACACACGACTGTCTCAACCAGAGAGGGATGGAGCTATGGACGCTGTTGTCTTGTGTCTCCAGGGTGTTTGGAGTCACCGCTCTACCATTAGTCGTCTTATTCCTCTAACGACCACAAGACCAACCACCCCCCCCGCACATCTCCGTGACAGGTTCAGCCTCCACCAGGTCCACAGCCGAGACCATTGGGACACACCACAGGCCAGTGTCTCCAGAACCATCCGTAATCTCCTCCACGCTGACGATATTCCACCATATCAGACACATGTTGGATCAGTGCTTAGAGCTCGGGTCGAATGGTGCACTCACATCGTCGTTGGACTTTGCAGAGGTGGTCCCAAGTCGTGTTCAGTGACGAAAAAATGTTCCAGTACTTCAGAGCAGACGGCCGAGATCAGGTGTACAGGAGACAATGGAGAGGCTGAACCTTGTGTTCTCCAAGTGAACCAGTGGGGTGGTCCCAATGTTCCAACTCCACAGGATCAACTCAGACACTACTGCTGATGGATCCATGAGGCTGAATAACCTCTGTCCAGGGCCAACGGGGGTCAGTGAACTATTGACAGTCTGATGAAACTCTGTCACTTTTGGTTTGGGGGATGCTCTATTGTTTGGTTGTGTTATTGGACTGAAAATGTGTTAACGCCACAAGAGTTGGTCTGAGGATTAGAAATGGTTGTAGGGTTCATATGAACCAGGCGGATCTCAAAAATAAAATTATTCTGCCTCCCAAAAACTCCGAAAACTGAGTGTTGCGTTTCTTTTTTCGTGTTGAGTGTACTTTTATCAATATCGCTCAGGCCTGTGTAGTAATTTCTCACCAAATTCCAGTAAGATGTGTCATGAGCACAATCATTATTAGAGTTATTGATCGATAACTTCATTAGCACAGGTTTTTTTAGCCTCAAACAGGAGCTGTTAAAATGATGGACTCATAAAAAGCTCCAACACAATGTTCAGTTTCCTGTGGATCAATAATCCTCCAATAATCATCAGCAGCAGCAGCACTCAGAGACTCTCAGAGCTGGAAGTCTGTATAAAACACTCAGCACAGGTGATTTAGCATCAGTTAAAACGAATCAAACATAAACCTGAATATTATTAGTCGACAGATCTTCATTTGATCAATTCATCTTTTACTTTATGATCTCAAATTCACTATGAAGATGTGAAGTTTTGGAAAGAACTTATAAAACTCTTAAGGCACAGTTTAAAAGAGAAGCAAGTTTGAGTCCCAAGACACACAAGTCCAGTCCTTTCAAGTGTTCACATCAACTAACAATTAACAGAATACAGTATTTTGTATTTCCTTGTAAGATCCTTTTGCAGAACTCCAATATATAAATGTAAATAAATAAACTGCTGACAGATGAACGTTAAACCAGCTAAAATAATCTACGATCTCACACAGGAAGTCGACCTTTCTCCAGCAAAAACACCCTTTCTTAAATGTTGTGAACCAGCCTGGAGTGTGACACAGGCCACATGCAAACACCAGATACTCAAATGTATTTAAACACATGTAAATGTCTCTGTGAACATTTACAGAGTTAGCTTGGCTCAGTTTAACAACACTTACAGTAGAGGTCCCCAAACCACAGACATTGGCTACCGGGCCACAGAGGATCTTTAGAAATGAGACGGATTATTTGTTTCTCAATGAAGGATGAGCAAACAGCCTGACAGCAGAAAGAATCGCAGCTGACTGACACAAGCTGTAGCAGCAACACTAACCACTGCAAGAGTATATCACTATGAGAAAACAAAAGTGCTGCTGCTAAATCAACATTTGTGAATGAAATTTGACCCTACGACAGTTAAAAGTTACATTCAGGTGAAAAACACAGAGAAACACAGTCGTCTGTCAGACCAGTTTAGACCTGATTAAAACAGCTGCTCTCGTCCTGTTTTGTTGTTTTTATCAAAGAAGTTTCCCCAGCTAACTAGACGGACAGCGTCTCTTTCTGCAGACGACACATGCACAGTAGGGCGGAAAGTGACGTCGACCGATAATCCCTCTATAGCACGGTCTACAAACTTTTTTCACAGTGGGCCTATATATTTTTTAACTTATGTCTAGGAGGACCATATAATACACGGCTACGAAGTGAATCATACAACATTTACATTTGACCTAATTTAATCAACCACACTTTTAATAAAGTATTAAACTTTTCTTTTAGGCTTACATAACATCAAAATGTTTGTTATTTCGACTATTGTCATTTTTAGTAAATCATTGTGGACCTCTGAACCACTGCCTTCATGAATACAGATGATACACACATCTAATATTAGAAGAGTTGCTTGCCTTTTAGTTTCCCACGCCGATATAGAAGACAAAACAGGCTGTAATCTGATCTTATCAAAAAACTTACTCAAGCATATTTTCTGTTTGACCCAACACAATACGTCAGCGTGCATCCTTTTGTGCGCAGGTGTTATTTTCTGCAAACTCATTACATTTGGCGCTACAACAACATGACATCAGCTCAAACATTGTCTTATATTCACATTAAAACTACCACAGAGACTTGACACGGTTCACTCGTAACGCATCAGCGTCAAAACGTCCGGATAACTTCGTCAAAAATCAGCCCGTTTGATCCCGTTTCGCGCCACCTCCACGCGCCTTTGTGCGGATCAAAAGCGCGACCGCCCACACGCGCGCGAACAGCAGGGCGTCACGTGCTCGGACAGGTCTAATTACGTGCGAAAATGAGACGTTTTTCGTGTGCGTGCTCACCTGCGGCTTGGACGAGGAGAAGAAGATGCGGAGGTCGTCGGTTCAGATCCGCGCGGAGGAGAAGCGAGGCACGAGCTGAAGTCAAGAAGTGGATGCGCGAGGAGGAGGAAGGAAGCACGCACGCCACCAGCACGCCACGCACGCTGCTCGGGGTGTGTGGTCACGTGACGGAAAAGGAAGCGTCCTCCTGCCAATCATATCAACGACATACATGTATTAAGTTTTTGTAACATCATTAATCTTTTAGAGAAAAATGGACGAAGAGATTAACTAGAGATGTAGGCCTATGTATGTATTTATATTATGTATTTATTTATTTGTCATTATTATTTTCACGTAACGGTGAAAGCTATAGGGTTGCAAACATAGAAGTATGCTAGACTCGTTGATTACGGCATAAATAATCTTATTCTTTTAGCCAAACATTACATTCACAAATGTTTTTTTGTTTTTTTTTTTTGTTTTTATCCATTCCAGCTTTCACTCACTGGAGGAATGGGTTCATTAATTTCCAGAAATCACTTTCATTTCTCAAAACTAAAAATGCACTTACGCATATTTCTTTTAATAGAATGAAAATATAATTCTTTCTGATTTTATACTTGAACCTGAAGTATAATGCATTGTAAGGTACCTAATGTGTCTGTAATTTGCTTGTATATAATTTAAAAAAATAAGAAGTATGCTAGATGCACAATTCAAGAACAGCAGAGAAATAAAACAAGATAATTATATAAATAAACTAATAAATAGACTATAAAGTTACACAAAAAAACCTTTGATTACGTCCAAAACATAAACAATTTAAAAACTCTCCACATTTTGGTAAATCTTGTGTTTTTATTTGTACATTTAACACCGGAGCAGTCAGTTTTTGGATTACTTACTTCACTTTCACGTTTCATTTTTGGAAGACTTGAAAAGGTCCTTGTTCTTCTACTCCTTCTTCTAGTCCTTGGTCTTCCTCTTCTATTCCTTCTTCTGCTCTGTCTTCTTCTCCTTCTTCTTCTCCTTCTACTCCTTTGTCTTCATTTCTTCTTCTATTCCTTCTTTTTCTTCTCCTTCTACTCCTTTGTCTTCTTTTCTTCTTCTATTCCTTCTTCTCCTTCTACTCCTTTGTCTTCTTTTCTTCTTCTATTCCTTCTGCTACTTCTTCTTCTCCTTCTTCTTCTCCTTCTTCGTCTTCTTCTACTCCGTCTACTCCTTCTTCTTCAACTCTTATCTTCTTCTCCTTCTTCTAGTCCTTGGTCTTCCTCTTCTATTCCTTCTTCTGCTCTGTCTTCTTCTCCTTCTTCTTCTTCTACTCCTTCTTTTTCTTCATCTTCTTTTTCTACTTCTTCGTCTTTTACTCCTTCGTCTTCTTCTCCTTCTTCTTCTACTCCTTCTTCATCATCTTCTTCCCCTTCTTCCTCATCTTCTTCTTCTACTCCGTCTTCTTCTACTCCTTGTTCTTTTTCTTCTCCCTCTTACTCCATCTACTCCATCATCGTCTTCTCCTTCTTCTTCTACTCCTTCTTCCCCTTCTTCTTCCTCATCTTCTTCTTCTACTCCTTCACTCCTTTTTGTTCTTCCACTCCTTCTTTTCCTTCTTCTACTTCTTCTTCTTCTACTCCTTCTTCTTCCTCATCTTCTTCTCCTTCTTCTTCTTCCCCTTCTTCTTCTTCCCCTTCTTCTTCTTCCTCATCTTCTTCTTCTACTCCGTCTTCTTCTACTCCTTGTTCTTTTTCTTCTCCCTCTTACTCCATCTACTCCATCGTCTTCTCCTTCTTCTTCTTCTACTCCTTCTCTTCTACTTCTTCTTCATCATCTTCTTCTCCTTCTACTCCTTCATCATCTTCTTCTCCTTCTTCTTCCCCTTCTTCTTCCTCATCTTCTTCTACTCCACTCCTTTTTGTTCTTCCACTCCTTCTTTTCCTTCTTCTTCTTCTACTCCTTCTTCTTCTACTCCTTCTTCTTCCTCATCTTCTTCCTCTACTCCTTCGTCTTCTACTCCTTCTACTCCTTTTTCTAGTGCTTGGTCTTCTTCTTCTATTCCTTCTTCTACTCTGTCTTCTTCTACTTCTTCTCCTTATTAGCTTTCTTCTTCTACTCCTTGTTCTTTTCTTCTTCTTCTCCTTCTTCTTCTACTCCTCTTCTACTTCTTCATCATCTTCTTCTCCTTCTTCATCATCATCTTCTCCTTCTTCTACTCCTTCTTCATCATCATCATTTCTTCTCCTTATTAGCTTTCTTCTTCTACTTGTTGTTCTTTTTTCTTCTCCCTCTTCTACTCCTTCTACTCCTTTTTCTAGTCCTTGGTCTTCTTCTTCTATTCCTTCTTCTACTCTGTCTTCTTCTACTTCTTCGCTTTATTAGCTTTCTTCTTCTACTCCTTGTTCTTTTTCTTCTCCCTCTTCTACTCCATCTTCTTCTCCTTCTTCTTCTTCAAACCCTTGGTCTTCTTTTTTTCTACTCCTTTTTCTTCTTCTTCTTCTTCTTCTTCTTCTTCTTCTTCTTCTTCTACTCCATCTTCTTCTACTTCTTCTTCTACTCCTTCTTCTTCTTCTTCTTCTCTCCATCTTCTTCTACTCCTTCTTCTTCTTCTACTCCATCTTCTTCTTCTCCTTCTTCTACTCCTTCTTCTCTACTCCATCTTCTTCTTCTCCTTCTTCTTCTACTCCTTCTTCTCCTTCTCCTTCTTCTTCTTCTTCTTCTTCTTCTTCTTCTTCTTCTTCTTCTTCTTCTTCTCCCTCCTTCACCACCAGAGGGCAGCAAACTACCAAAAATAACATTCGGATTTAGTGGTCTGGTCTGGTCTGGTTACAATCTGCGGATGACAAAAGGGGGAGGTCGACCCAGCAGCCTCCCTCTCTCTCTCTCTCTCTCTCTCTCTCTCTCTCTCTCTCTCCACTTTTCCAGAGCGCTGAAGCATTCTGTCCCACACATCAGACTCTTGCTCTGCTTTTAAGACTCTTTCTCACCACTTTTATCCCTCTTTCAGACGCTCACACCTTACCGAGTCGGGATGGGGACTTTGCGGCTCCTTTTCGGACTTCTCCTCCTCCACTTATCTGTCGTGGACGCCCAGGAAGGTAAGAGAGAAACGCAAAGTCTTCCTATGTCTTCTCTTTGTATGTCAGAAGAAAGGGAGAGAGAACAAGAAAGAGAGAGAGAGAGAAGTGAAAGAAAGGAGAGAAGAGAGAGAGGAAAGATGAGAGAAAGAGATGAATTAAAACAGCAAGACAAAGGAAGAAAGGAGGTAAAGGTGAGCGAGGAATAACAGACTCACATATGACGTAAAACTTGTACTTTGACGTTAAACTGCCCTGTTACCTGGGCAAACTGCGGCCCGGGGCCAAATACGGCCCGCAGTCAGGCCCCTGGCATGTTTTTGAGAAACAGAAATGCATAACAAAGTTTAAGAAACAAAAACTTGGGCTACGACAACAAACTTAAAAAATTAATTTCATGTTGTTATAAAAATAAAGTTAAAAAAAAAGAAGCTATTTTTCAATATTAAACTTTTACAAAATTGTAATTTGGATCATGGAACATTGTTATAAATATAAAATCTTTTGTATGTTTTTATGCAAACATTGGACTCGTCCAAGTTCAAGTCCTGATAATATTTTTTTTATCTTGTAAAGGCAAGGCAAGTCAAATACTCAGAGCAACTCAAAGTGCTTTACAAAACAGGAAAAAATACATCAAGATGACAATACAAGCAAGCAAAATGTTAAACGTTTTTCAACTTATCTTGTTTAAGTTATTTCTTTGTTGTAAACAAAAGTTTATTGGTCTTTGTAAGTAAGTAAGTAAGTAAGTAAGTGACTAAGTAAGTAAATAACTAAGTAAGTAACTTCGTCAGTAACAACATACAATAACAGACATATAACAAGACACAGTACACGTGGTCACGTGGTGGGATTTTTGTTTGGACTTGGGTTGGGGTCAGAGTTCGCAGACGTAAGTAGGAGAAGGGAGGGGTGGGGAGGAGTGTATGGTGCAAGTTAGCATCTGAAGTTATGTCTGCTAAGTGTGAGCCACAGGCTAAAGATGTTTAGAGTTAGTCTCTGAGGCTTGTCCTTGGACAGGAGCTGTGGAATGCGCAGGATAAGACAGACCATAGTGCCAGCTGTCCTCTTTGGAGGAGGAGAAGGGGGTGTGGGTTGCAAATTATTATAATAAAGTTTTGGCTGATCTTAAGCTAATTTATCTCAGATCACAGTCAATCAATCAGTCCTGGAAACTCAGCGTCAGGTCCACACGTCCGGTTCATGAGTGACACGACCAAACGTCCATCCACATTGTCAGTCCTGTATCAGGACTGAACCAGGTTAAACCAGTCTTATCCGTGCCACTTTCTGATGTAATCCTTCGGTCAGTCATTCACTCACCAGAAGTGCTTTCATTTCCACAGACAGTATCTGGGAGTGATTTGCGATAGCTGTCTTGTAAATGTTTCGATAGGGCAAGAACAAAACCCAAAAGTCGATGCAGGTGTTCCTCTATCCAACATCCAAATCGGTGAATAATCATTTTCCTCCTCGAACTGGGTCATAAAGCCCACACTCACAGATGTCATAAGCGTCCTGTGTGAAGCTCTGAGCTGTTCGAGCAGACGGGCTCCTTTGTCGCCTCATTCTTAGGTGAAAAAAGTTTCCAATCGCGCTGAGAGACCAGATAATCAAGTCCATTTTGCTGCTTTAGGAGCACATCAGGCAGATAGGGTCAAATAAGAAATTTGACAACACAAAGACAGCATAAGGCGATAGAAAAGACAAGAAAAGTGGGGAGAGTCGTAAGACACGTCTGCACAGTACAGAAGCAGGAAATGACCATAATAAACTAACATTTTGAGATTAAGCTAAAAATTTTATGAAAATTAAGTTACAGCTCAAGAAAGTTATGATAGAAAAACTTGAGAAACAATACGAGAAAAAAAGTAAGTCATTTTTCTGAAAATATTGACGCCATAAAATGAAGCTATTTTCTGGGTTTGAATCTGGCCCTCGAGTAAAAATAATTCTAGTGTACTTTCCTGACTTTCAGACTAATCTTGACTGTGTTTTTGTTTTTCAGACGAAGGGGAGAAGTGCTTTTTCCAGACATCTTTAATATCGGCCCGTGTCTGATCTGCAGATGTGAATACGCACACATTACATGTGACGAGGTCAAGTGTGACGAGGTGAAGGTCGGCTGCAAGAGAGTGATAGAGACGGAGGGAGAGTGTTGTTCCTACTGCGCAGACGACTGAGGGAACGCAGGAGGAGGTGAGTGAGGGAGAAAGAGGAGAGAGAGGGAGAGAGAGGAGAGAGAGAGGGAGAGAAGAGAGAGAGGAGGGGAGAGAGAGAGAGAGAGAGAGAAGAGAGAGGAGAGAGAGAGAGAGGAGAGAGGGAGAAGAGAGAGAGTGATAGAGACCGAGGGAGAGTGTTGTTCCTACTGCGCGGACGACTGAGGGAACGCAGGAGGAGGAGGTGAGTGAGGGGAGAAGAGGAGAGAGAGGGAGAGAGGGGAGAGAGAGGAGAGAGAGGGAGAGAGAGAAAAGAGAGGAGGAAGAGAGGGTGATAGAGACCGAGGAGAGTGTTGTTCCCACTGCGCGGACGACTGAAGGAACGCGGGAGGAGGAGGTGAGTGAGGGGAGAGAGAGAGAAGAGAGAGAGGGAGGGAGTGGGAGAGGAGAGAGAGAGAAGAGAGAGGGAGAGGAGAGAGAGAGGGACAGGAGAGAGAGAGGAGAGAGAGGGGGAGAGAAGAGAGGAGAGGAGAGAGAGGGAGAAGGGAGAGAGGAGAGGAGAGAGGGAGAAGAGAGAGAGAGGGAGAGGAGAGAGGGAGAGGAGAGAGAGGAGGGGAGAGAGAGGGAGAGGAGAGAGTGATAGAGACCGAGGGAGAGGTTGTTCCTACTGCGCGGACGACTGAGGGAACGCGGGAGGAGGAGGTGAGTGAGGGGAGAGAGAGAGGAGAGAGAGAGGGAGAGAAGAGAGAGAGGAGAGGAGAGAGAGAGAGAGGAGGTGAGTGAGGGGAGAGGAGGGAAGAGAGAGAGGGAGAGAGAGAAGAGAGAATGAGAGAGGGAGAGGAGAGAGAGTGATAGGGACGGAGGGAGAGTGTTGTTCCTACTGCGCGACGACTGAGGGAACGCAGGAGGAGTGAGTGAGGGGAGAGGAGAGAGAGGAAAGAGAGAGAGAGAGGGGGGAAAGAGAGGAGAGAGAGGAGAGAAAGAGAGAGGAGAGACATAGAGAGGGAGAGAAAGAGGAGTGAAAGAGAGAAGGAGAGAGAGAGAGAAAAGAGAGAGAGAGAGAGCAGGGGTAAGGGAGAGAGAGGGGAAAGAGAGAAAAAGAAGAGGGAGAGTGAAAGAGAGAGAGAGGAGGGGGAGAGCGAGAGAAGAGAGAAAGAGTGAGAAAAGAAGACAGAGAGAGGAGAGAGAGAAAGAGAGGGGAGGGAGAGAGCGAGAAGAAAGAGAGAGATAGGAGAGAAAAGAGGGATAGAAGGAAAGAGAGGAGAGGGAGAGAGAGAAAGAAGAAAGAGAGAGAGGTGGAGGATGACAGGCGAGAAGGAGAGAGAGAAGAGAGAGGAAAGGACATGATGGTAGACGAGAAGGAGGGCAGTGGTGATGTGTAGAGAGGAAAAGAGAGAAAATAGGAGAGATGGAGGAGAGAGCAAAAAGACAAGAGAAAGGAGAGAGACAGAGGAGAGAGAGAACACAAGCAGAGGAGAAGGAGGCAAGGAGGATACGGTGAGTGAGGAGAGAGAGTGAGAGGGAAAAAGAGGAGAGAGACAGAGAGAAAGGCAGAAGAGAGTGTGAGCAAGTGAGAAAAGGAGAGAGGAAAGCAGGAAGAGAGAGAGGAGAGGAAAGGAGAATGACAGAGGAGAATGTGGGCAAGAGAGAGAAAGAGAGAGGGAGGGAGAGAGAGAAAAACAGATGGAGAGAGAGGAGAGAAAGACAGGAGAGTGCGAGCAAGAGGAAAAAAAGAGAGAGAGAGAAAAAGATGCTAAGAGAGGGAGAGAGAGTGAGTGGGAGAGAAAGAGAGGGGGGAAGAAAAAAAAGAGAGAGAAAGAGGGAAAAGGGGAGAGAAAGAAAGAAGGAGGACGTAGAAGAGTGAGGAGGATCTGAGGACGAGAATAGGACGGATTCGATGAGAAGGAGAGAGAGAGGAGGAGGAGGGAACAGGTGAGGGAGGTAAAGAGAGAGAAAAGGGTTGAGTGTGTGGAGGAAGAAAGAGAAAGAAGATGAAGAAGAGAGGAATGATGAGAGGAGAAGGGAAAGGAAGGGGGAAAAAATCACTTATAAAAAAATGTAACTGTCACTAATATATTTGTGTTTTCCTGACAGACGGTGGGACGGTCTATAAGGTATAACTTTATTTTTTGACCTGAATTAATATATTTTACTGTCTGCCTTGTGAAAACCAATAGGGATGTTCGCCGAGCCGACATGTGACGTCAAAATGGTTGGCAGAAACAAACCTTAATTAAAAACTTTCTTTTGGTGTAGGCTTTTTCTGAACACAGTAGAAGCTCTATGGATTGTTCTATATCAAACCTGTTAGCACACCGAGTCACACAGCAAGAGACAAACATTGTCTTCAAAACGTTTTAACTACTTCTGCCAACCAACAACAACGGCGGACATCCATCTCTCTATCCCTAGCTCATAATACGTTGTGTTAAATGTGGAAATATTGATCTGTTTTGTTGATGTCTCATTATGTTTAATCACTATCACATACAATGACATGTATAAAAGTTGTTGTCCTAGTTATGTAAGAAAAGAGGTGAACACAGCCTCGGTTCAAAGTTAGTTTTAAGTTTATCATTAACTTGCACTTGGCTACCGTCTGATCAAAGAGAGATGCTGAGTTAGACTTTGTGATGTTGATTGGGCAGTGAGTACGTGCTTGACCCTAACATCATGTACCCTTTCAGTAAGACAAATCAATATTACTGTGAATTCTACTTCTAAGTGTGTTACTCAATGGATTAATGTTTGACATTAAACATTAAAATGGGGAAGTGGAGATCTGTTCTCTTCAGCAGTATCCGCCACCTTCAGCCTTCCAAAAGCCATCTCAACACAGGTTCGGGCTGCGCTTAGATGAACATTGAACTGCTGTGTATTTGAGCCCAGGTGTAGCCTTTGATGAGCCAATCCCTGAGGGTAGGCAGGGTCACCAATGATGTAGAAGTTGATCCCAACACCTTCCACATCTATTGCTCTCTGTAACAATTGAAGCTTTTAAATAAATAAACTAACAAACAATCCTTACGACTAACCTTAGGCAGCCTGTGAGCTTGTCTATATACAGTAGATCTGACATAGTAATGGGCTAAACAAGCCGAGGTACCGACACATGTGCCATGCGCTGAGAGTGAGGCCTGGCTGAGTCACCGAGCGCATCGCTTTAAGAAAAGTCACGTGTCCAACGCAGTAATGGTATCGAAAAGTATCACTCTGTATCACGTGTCACTGAGGCACCAGTTCCACACAACACCAGAGAGCAGCAACGAGCATCAGAGGAGGCCCTGCTTCACCAGTCCTCTTGGGGAAAAAAGAACAATAAAACTAAACAATAAGTTCTTTTAACATGTAATATATTTCATAAATGTTTTCTGAGACGATTTCCCTCAATTTTCTGTGAATTTTGTGATGTAAAAACGCAAAAATAACAATGATTTGCAAATACAAATATAGCGTGGTTACCAGTTATTTTGTTCTCTGCATCCAAATGACATCACTAGCTGTGTGGCTTGACTGGCTAGGCTGCTGATACAGAGTACAAAAGGTTCAAGACCCGTGGCCGTACTATATTTTTCTCCACTTTAAACTCATGTGTGGAGCCCTGTATTCATATAAATGTATTTAACTATGTAATTTCAACGTTTCATATGCAAATGTTTCAAGCACAATGTACAAAACGTTTTCAAGCTCATCTGCTACAAGCAAAGTATGAACAAATATTGAGTGAATATTGCTAAGAACAGCAATATTTATTTAATTACATAGTATATGTTATTAAGCATACACTCAATTGTTTATATGTAAAAAAAAACAAAAACCTCGTACTTGTGTAAACTCATTACAATGCAGACCTATGATGTTTCTTTTGTAAAAGGCTAAGGCTGCAGTAAATTTTTTAAACCACCAGATGGAGCCCATACATACACCAACACTGTGTGATCTAGTGTCGACACAGAGAGGGGAAAGTGTGATACACACCTTGAGGCATCATCTACCCATCACTAATCTGACATCGTCAAGCCATTAGCATCATGGGCACTGCCAGGGATCACACTCCAAAAGCTACAATAAAACAGCAACTAAGACAAGTTGTGCACAATAACACACACAAAACGTTATTAACGTACCAACACTGGTCATCAACAACACCCTGCAGCACATAAGAGGCCCAGCCTTTTCGGTTAATGAAGTCCCTATAACCATCAATAGGGGGCATTATCGGAATGTGGGACCCATCAATGCACCCGATAATTTAACCCAAAGGCTCTCTGGAACCGGGCAGCTATTTGAGTGACTTCCTCCAGGTCCGGCACTTTAATAAAAATGCTGACAACGGCGTCAACCATCCCGCGACAGAACATGTACACAATTAATTCACAGTTGTTTTGTGCACTCCAAACTGATTGGCGACAAGGCGCTACTCTCCGCAGCTTCCCAATGTATACAAAACAATAGCCACGCGCATTGGCAATGGAACTGGTGTGCGCACTGTAGTTTCCGCCGGTCGCATAAAGGCGTCGACCATAACACAGAGTCTGTTGAATGATGCGTGATTCATCCTGAAGTTTTCTCTCCATTCGTTGTCACCATACTCCAGGTGGACAATCTTTTCCCACCACTCACGGCTCTGCACTTTCACCCACAGCTCCCGGATCCGAGTGGGAGGCAAGGACAGGCCAGGATGGATGCAGGTAATGGCGTCCCAAGGATCTGCTGCCTTCCACGTAGCTCAAAATCATGTGGATGAGCCATAACTTAAGTGTAAAGTTGGCATTTAAAAGAAAAAGCGCCACAATAAGCCTCATCAGGTCGTATACCCAGTCAAAATTATATTTTATGCGTGTGCACAAATGTCAGCTAAATGCTAAGAAACCTGGATACTACAGTAGATTGGATCATGTATACAGGAATATGAGTATCCCGATTTCTCAGCGCACATGTAAACAGTATAACCCAATAACTGTCATAACCGGGATGTTGCTTATAACCGGATTATTCAAGCACATGTAAACAGGCTCAATGAAATAACTTAAATTAATTTCAACCAGCGATCTGTTGCAGCTCGAATTCTTTGTGATTGTTTTTGTTTATGTTTTCAGCCTCACTATTGAAGACGAAGTAATGGTCGGTTGATGGAAGAGAAGAAACTGGGCTTTTGGCAGGTCCAGGGTGAAATCTCTAGAGACTTGGAGCAAATGGAAATGACAGTTATTACAAGATGTATGACATTTAAGACATTTACAGTATTCAATAATTCTAGGTAATCATTCTCTCTGCTCATTAAAACAACAACAAAAAAACTACTTTTAGCCTTGTTAAGCAGCCATTTTGTGTACGTTAATATTGTGTCGCTGAGTTATCTTTTCAAATTTATTATGACATTTTTATGTTGTAATACGTACCGTTCACAGGTTACATGTTGCTTTTCCAACAGACTGTTATTTAGACATTGACGCCCTTTTGTCGGAATAACAGCATTAACATAAATTTCAAAGCACCCCTGTATTCCGACATTTCTCTCTTTTTTGGGGGTATTTTTTACAAACATCTTGCTTTTCCATGAATGATAAGTCAAATACCCAACGAAATAGAAGGGCACAAATCTAAATCAACACTTAACAATAATAAAGTAAATAATTAGTCTCAACGAAATACAAAAAATTGCTATAGCTGGAAACTGCAGCCCCTCGAGGGACGACTTCACTGTTCTTATTCATAAAACCCTGACCCGGGAAACATTGAACCGCTCCCTGAGCCACAGATTCCCCAGAATCAAACCAGATTACATGCAATTTTTTGTAAGGTGCGCACCAAAACTGAAAAATGTAGATAGATTAATCCAGTTTCAAAATTACACACAATAATTACGATGATGATGCACTGATAATTCTCCTGTTAAGCAACTTGTGAAAGTTTTGGTGCGTGTGCACAGACAGTGGCGGCCAAAGAGGAAGCGCAATGACTATAACCTGGCCAATCAGATGGTTTATCTCGCGATATTTGTGAATTCACAAACACGAGATAAACCATCTGGCCTTCCAGCCGCCCGATTGGTTTGAGAGTCCGAACCGGCGGTGTTTCGGCCAATCACATCACAGCAGCGTGGTTTTGAGGCCCAATCACATTGTAGCAGGGCGGGCTAAAACGGGCTGTTAACGCTCCGGCTGTTAACAGCCGTTCGCTATTCTGACATTAATGTCGGAATAGCGAACCCAAAAAGGTGTGGGAACAGACTGTTGGAATAGAGGTGTGTCGGAATGAAGGATTGTCGGAATAGCGATTGAACACCCCGTTGACGATCTAGGATGTTGTGATGTACGTAAGTCCAGATAATGTAGAGTTTGTCCTAATAACATTTTACTTAAAAAAATATTATAATGTATTGTCTTATCACATTTTCAGACAATGGACGAGGTTTATTTACTTTTGGTGTTTGAAAAAAATAGATTTAAACAATATTCATTTTAGCTGTCCACTATCCGGAGAATCTTTTGGTGTCTTGTGAATGCAACTTCTCAAATCAAATCAATTTATTTTTGTATAACCCATAATCACAACAACAGTCGTCTCTGAGGACTTCCCAAGATTATTAATTTAGCAAACATGAATGGTAGAAAATAATAATAATAAAACAATAAACATTCATAAGCAGTGATTGATCAAGCATTAGTAAACAAATGAATAATTGTCCAGATCATCCCCTGTCCTTAGACCCTCCTTCTCAGCAGACAAACTTATTGTTACAACATAAAACTAAAAAAAGATTTATTGACTTTGTTTGAGAAAATACAACATGCTAATCCTGAACTGTCAATCACAGCAGCGACATAAAAAAAAAAAGATCAAGATCGTTCTGTACAATTTTCAGGAAAGGTCAGTTTTTGTTAGTATCTGATTTATTTATTTTTTTTAATCTTTGAACGACTTTACCATTAAAAGATGTTAATGATATTCTGTATGTATGAAGTATTCCTGTGTGTAAAAGTTCACACTGTGATGTTTGAATAATAAAATATAATTTGTGCAATGGTGTTTACGACACTTTAATAAATGAGTTCTAAGGCAAAATAAGACGATATATGCTCACTCTAGTTACTTTCTTAAAAAACACCAAAACTTGTCATTTTTACACTTTTTTATATCGTGCTAAATGTACGGCGTAACATAAGTACTCTAAAAAGGCTCAAAATACGCTGTTTTTGTGTTGTTGTAAAAGTACGCCCTCTAGTGATACTGTGTTGGGACTACACACTTCTGTGACAGACTCTGCAGCTCCTCAGGCCCATGAACAGCACTTGGATTTCCTTTCATTTGGGACTCTGAAGGGAAGGTTCTCACGCCCTACTGGACAGTTTCTGTATTTGTCTTTTTCAGTACTTGTCTTGTCAAAAAAGTAAATCTAAAGTTCTTTCAACATTGCCAATTATTCTTCTTTCTTGACCAGTTTGTCATTAACAAAAAGTCTTTACAGTGAATGTAATTTGAACTTTTATCAGTACTATTTATTATTTTACTATTTATTACTATTTACCAGCTTTATTTACCCCCATTTAAGCTAACAGATAGCAGCCGGAACTAGCTTAATCAGCGTTTACGGCTTTAAACAGTAATAATCTCATTTTACAATCATTTGCTTTGTTGAAATCTTTAAGGGAATTTTGTGTTTAACAGTTTAGTTTCATCTGTGTTTAATTAAAATTTCAATACGAATAAAACAATGTAAAAGTAAAGCGAAAAGTACGAAACGTGCAATGACACACCTGCTGCTCACTCGCCGTGAAGTGTCATACTGCCTCCTACTCAAATCAAATCAAACTTCATTTATAAAGCGCTTTTCATACATGTAAAGCTGTGTATCATCTGCATAACTGTGGAAGTTGATTCCATGTTTCCTAATGATAACACCAAGAGGGAGCATGTACAGGTTAAAAAGCACAGGACCTAAATGGAACCCTGAGGCACACCACATGTGATTTTTTGAACCTGAGAGGAGCGAGCCCAATCTCACCAGAAAGCGTACATTTACCACGACATTACGCAACATGTAAATTGCGTATGATTAGCACGAGTTTACGGCTCTTTTGCGTAATTATAGTACGCATCACAGTCCCCGTTCATTTCAATGGTGGTTGTTAAGATGTGTTCTTATTTATGAAAATTAACAAAATCCTGATTCTAATCTCAACCTAACTTGAAGCCTAAACTTACCCGTTTCACCTGAAGAAAACGTCCCCACGTGGCTTCAACCAAAACTCGTGTTTTTTAACGCTGTTAATTCTCATGTCATTTTTACGCTTTTACATATCTAAATGTACAGCGTAACATAAGTACTAAAATAGCTGTGAACTCGTGGTCAAAATACGCTGTTTTTGTGTCGAGGTAAAAGTACGCCCTCTAGTGAGACTGTGTTGGACTGTGTACCAGACAGGCCAACCAGGTGTTCGATGTAAAAGAATAGTGTGGTCTACTGTATCGATGGCAGCGCTTAGATCCAGTAGAACCAACACTGTCACCTGTTTAGAATCATAATTTAGTCTAAAATCATTTAAAATCTTTGAATGTTCTGTGTGTTTAAAAAATAATTAAGCTGAGTAAAAACATTTTTTTACTTTTTAAACATTTAAGTTCCAACCCTCATAGAGTAACATTTTTATAGAATCATTTTATTATGTTATGCTTTTTATAGCAACTAATGGCACAAAAAATACAACAGAGATTTAAAAGTGATGATTGACAAAACAATGATTACTTATAAACTTTCACATCAGAGAAAATCAAGAAAAACAGAATGGTTTGTAAAAATAAATGTGGATGTAACAAGATAGCAATACATTAAAGATCAAAAGGTCAAATAAACATAAAACATACAGTAAAATACAACGGTAAAGCTAATGGGGCCAGAAGCATTACATCACCTCAATGTTAATATTCACAAAACAGTTGAAATTATGTACTGCAATATTTTAATAAAGCTTTATCAGGACTGGAAAATGAGACAGATTTCACTAAATTGCCCACACAATATGACAAAGAAAAAAGTAATCACATGAAAAACTCAAAGCCTCATTTAATCATCTCAAATAATGGCTTCAGACACATTGCCAGTTCTTTCAAAGAATTTGTTTTGTGTCCTGATATATGACTGGTATTTTGAAATCAAATTAGCTAAAATCAAAAGAAAGGAAAACAAAATGTGCAGAACAAAGCTAATTAAGTTTACAGAAAAGGGCACTGGCATCAGGTTTATAAAACCCGATTCCAGCGAGCAGAGGCTGAGTGAAATTGGTCTGGACTCTGTGGAGGAGCCTCATGTTGGTGTCAGAGAGGCTGTAAAAGGTCAAAACCCCGTCACTGTGGTCCAGGTAAATCCCAATTCTGGAGGTGACCGGACCTGAGATCTGGGTCTCAACATTATTAGACCGAAAAACATAACTGCTTCTGTCACAGTGTAAAGCCCAGGTGTTAGCGATGTCTCCAAATCTACATTCAGGGCCTCCTTTTCTCGGAATATCTTTGTAAGAAACTGCGACACGAATCCAGTCCCCGGTCCATTTAATCTCCCAGTAACATCGTCCCGTCAGACTCTCTCTGCCCAGGACCTGCCACTCGTGGCTGAATCTGTCTGGATGATCAGGATAATCCTGTTCATCTGTCATGCATGTTACACTTCGATCAAACACAAACAGTTTTGCGTTAGCTGTGTTTTGGTCCAGAGTGATTTCTTTGTAATATTTTAAGTATTCGTCTCTGATCTTGGCCTCATCTGGTGACAAACGAGGCTTGAATTCGTTTGGGTTTCTGCCAAACCAAGACATTTCGTCAAAGCAGCTCCGGGGCCCTGTGTGAATCCTGCTGGCTCTGAGCGTCTGTGGACAGTGAAGCGTAGAGCTGTAGACTGGTTATGATTCGGAGTGAGGCCCAGAGATGCTCCTCTTCAGCTCAGTCACGTCCTGCTGCAGTCAGTCCTGGAGCTCTTGGACTGGGTCAGATGTTGTCTTGTGCGTTCTTTGCCTCCCAAATCAGAGTCACTCACATTTGGGTTTTGACGCAGAATAAATACTGTGTTAGAGAGCGAGAACTGTGGGAGGAGCAGGAAGCAGCAGCGTCAAAACACACCTTGATTTCTCTTACACAATCACTGCGGCTCATTGTCTTTGCGAAGAAGCTTGTGTGTGAAGACTCTGAAACATGAGCTATTTTTCTTTTCAAATATGCACGGTGTTGCATATTTCGCAGCTTTCAAAGGGCTTTGCAAAATAAAACTGAATTCAGGAAGACACAGGTCGGAGTGAGCCAGGTTCAGAGTTTTCTTGAGCATGAGTGACACCTGTGTTTGGCAACGGTCCAATCATGTCTTTACTCTGGAAGTCATTAAGTGTTTCCTTGGTTTGTGAAGCACTTCTAAGGAATCAACGTCATCAAAACTCTGCCAAGATTTTTCCTTCTCTAATTAAAAGAAACCTATTATATACTGTAAAGTCCGCTTTTCTGAGTGTTTAGACATATTCTAACAGGGGTTAGAATACAAAATGAATATTATTATTTCATTTACAGACAGACCTTTAGACCCATAAGCCCTTAAATACAAATATATTTCAATCTAAAAAGGTTCTGATGTAACTTGGGGGGTCAGGGGGCCTCCCCCAGGAGATTTTTTTTTATTCAATGCAATTTCCTGTTTTTTGGTGAATTTTAGATGTGATGATCCTATTGTGTGATGTCATTTTACTATAATTGAAAAGACATAATAAATATAAATAAAGGGCTGATTTAGAAGCCTCAGCCCCAGATGCCCTGTAAAACTGGGCTTTAGGAGCATCAGTCAGACTCAGGACTGTCCTGTGTGATCAGAGCAGAGAAAACACGGGAGCTCGTGAGCTGCAACTTTTGTGTGTATATATATATATATATATATATAATATATATATATATATATATATAATATATATATATATATATATATATATATATATATATATATATATATATATATATATACTGTATTTCAAATTGTTAGCGCGAAAGTATACTGGAGATGCAACGTACGGTGCACAAGCCACAAACAGCCGATAAAGTGTGAGTAGCCTAACGTTACATGTCTTTGAACTTTTTGTGCCAAAAGTAAACTATGTCATAATAATGACCCTGTAAGCAATATTTCAATAGCGTTTACGTTGTGATTCTCGGTGGTTTGTGCTTTTTGTTGTTGTTTCGTGGCTAAATATTCTATTTGTCATTAAAGGATGAAAAAATCAAAAGAAAGAATGTTCTAAAAACCTACGAACCTACGAGGAGGAAACATGACGTGGACGACCAGACATTTGACCAGTGGCCTTTAGCTTGGCTTGGACATAAGTTTTGCGTATGTAAGACGTAGCTATAGGACATTTTTCAATGTTCATTTGTGTGAGCTGCAATATTTTTCTGAGCAATAAGCAAATGTGTATTTTGTCTTTGGAATCTTGCCATAAAACACACCTTGATGTATTTAAATCTGTATGTAATAGTAATAAAACAACTACAACAATTAACAATAAAACTTTTATTTGCAAAGTTTGCTAAAATGCAAATAATCACTTTTAAACTCATTTGCCACTTTGCAAAAAATGAAAAACACTTTAAAATAACAATAAACTGTGATTTAACAAACACAAATAAAGTGCTAAAGTTCTTATAAAAGATGGAAGAGATGGACAACTGTTTAAAGACTTGGTATAAATATAGCCAGACCCCAAATGATGATTGTTCCAGAGATTAATATTGATGAGAAAAAAACATTTAAATTTTTTGCTGCACCCTTCTATGCATTTTATTTTTATTTTGTATCATATTTAATGGGAGTGAAGTGTAGTGTGTTTAAGTGACTATTGTACTACAGTTTCCCAATAAGTTGTATTTACAACAGGTGGTGTGCAGCCAAAATGAATATTGTTTAATACAAAATGTAAATGTGTCCAGTTGCCTGCAAATATTACCAGATTTTAAATATGAAATAATTCTTTAGATACTTCATGGCAAATGTTATCGTTACTGTTTTTTGTCTACAATTTGGTCCAATGACATCAAATATTACAACTTGAACGGAAACTTATTTATGCCAGGAGATCAGATTAAGGATTTTTCATTGCAGCAGCTGAAAGCCGTTTGATGCATGAAGACAACGGTGACACAGAGAAGCGTGTGGACAGAGAGTGAAGACAACACTGAGAGAGGCGTGTGGACACAGAGAGGCATGAAGACAACGGTTACACTGAGAGAGAAGTGTGTGGACACAGAGTGGACACAGAGAGGCGTGTGTCTATATAAGTGCATCTCAGTTTAGTTCGTAGCCCAATAGCAATTATGCCTGCTGTTGATTATGGTCGTCCTCTAGATATGTTTGTGTTCACGTTACATCACAATATTCTATACAGGCAAATAATCAAACAGCTTTAACTGTTTAAAAGCATTGTTATAAATGTTATTGTAGGGCTCCCGTGTCTTTATAAAGTCTTAAGATGTTTTAAATTAGAAGTGGGAAATGTATGTTTTAAATTTGAAGTAGGTTTTTTTGAGACCTTGTATATTGAGCAGATTTATCAACGTTAAATGAAGAATGTGCCTGTTTGTGGCGGAGATATTGCATTCGCTCTGTGATGCCCGTCATGTAAATACGTGTCAAAGCTACAGCACAGAGGTGCGTGCTTCAGAGCGCATGAGCTCACTGTTGGCTTAGCACCAATCCCCTCACATCTTTTGGGACTTAACGAGAACTATTCAACTTGGCCAAAGGAAAAGTACGTTTGACTTTGCGAGCGAGTTTTGAGTTAAGCTCACTAAATCATCGTCTTTGTCCACTCTCTCTCCTAGAGCCGAACTTAAGTCTTCTGAACTAGCCTATTCTAATTAATATTGTACATTACTGTGCTATTACTACTACTACCATCTTATACTACCTTTTACATAGCACGTATGCTACACTTGGGTCTGCCAGGTCTGTCTGCCAGCGGATCCAACTCACTACCAGGTGGTAATCGGTCAACAGCTCCGCCCCTCTCTTAACCCGAGAGTCCAAAACATGCGGCCATAGGTCCGATGACACGACGACAAAGTCGATCATCGACCTCCGGCGTAGGGTGTCCTGGTGACACGTGCACTGATGGACACCCTTGTGCTGGAACATGGTGTTTGTTAAGGACAAACTGCAACTAGCACAGAAGTCCAGTAACAAAACACCACTCGGGTTAAGATCGGTGGGGCCGTTCTTCCCAATCACCCTCTCCAGGTGTCAATGGCATTGCCCACGTGGGCATTGAAGTCCCCAGTAGAACTATGGAGACCCTGGTTGGTGCACTATTCAGTACCCCTCCCAGGGACTCCAAGAAGGCTGGGTACTCTGCACTGTGGTTTGGCCCGTAGGCTGCCACAACAGTGAGAGACCTGTTCCCAACCCGAAGGCGTAGGGACGCGACCCTCTCATCCACTGGGGTGAACTCCAACACATGGCGGCTGAGCTGTGGGGCTATGAGCAAGCCCACACCGGTTCTCACTCTGGGCAACGCCAGAGAAGTGGAATATCCAGCCCCTCTCCAGGAGTTGGGTTCCAGAACCCAAGCTGTGCCTGGAGGTGAGGCCGACTATATCTAGCCTTTAGCACTCAACCTCCTGCACCAGCTCAGGTTCTTCTCCCCTCAGAGAGGTGACATTACATGTCCAGCAGCCAAAGGCTGTGTGTGTGGACCACATCGTCGAGGCACCTGCCCCCGACTGCCACCTATTCCTCTATGCACTTGACTCTTATTAGCCCCTCTTTGGGTGGTGAGCCCACAGGAGGGGGCGAACCCATGTCGCTCCTTCGGGCTATGCCCGACTGGACCCCGTGGGCAATAACCCAGCCACCAGATGCTCGCCAGTGAGCCCCAACCCCAGGTGTGGCTCCAGGGTGGGGTCCCAACTGCACCATACCGTCACGATCGTTGATATAAAACTTCTCATAGTGGGTTTTGTGAGCCACACTTGGTCTGACCCGTCACCTATCACCTGGGTGCCATGAGAAACCCAGGGCATAAAGCCCAGACAACATAGCTCCCCACCACAATAAGGTGGCAGCTCATCTGGATGATTTTTAGTTTTTGTACATCATAGTTTATATAGAAGCGGGAAATACAACCTTTGTTTTCCTTATTTAATCGTTCCAGATTAAACAGGTGCAAATGCTTTTAAGCCCCACTTTCAGAAACTGTTGCTGTGTGAATGCAAACATGAGGACAGTAGTTCCTCCGAATAAATCAGGACTAAAGGAATGTGGGAACTCAGTTCTTGGTACTTTCATGTGGGAAACGCCCTATGTTGTTTGTTTTTTTGTTTTTTTTAATTGGAAGACATTTTAAAATTGCTGAATTTAATTAAATGTATTATTTGCAATATTGTATCATAGAAAAATGTAGATTTTTTTTTTCAGTGTACGATAAGTCTGCATTCTCCATCTGGCAACAATGTCTTGCCATCTGAGGAAGGGACTAAATGTGACACAGACCTGTACAGAGTTGTAACAGTGGTCATTGTGTCTCGTGACTCTTTCTTAAGTAAACGCAGCACTCAAAGAACACAACACAGACAGGAAAGGGTTAATGGTTCCTGCACCAAGACTTTATTAAACATTTAAGTTCCAACCCTCTTCGAGAAACATTTTTATGGAATCATTTTATTATTTTATATTTTTTATAGCAACTAATGGCACATAAAATACAACAGACATTTACAAGTTATGATTAATAAACAACAAAACAATGATTACAGGGTTGATTATAACTTATAAACTTTCACATCCCATAAAATCAAGAAAAATAGAATGGTTTGTAAAAATAAATGTGGATGTAACAAGATAGCAATACATATAAACATAAACCCTACAGTAAAACACACCGATAAAGCTATGGGGTCGGAAGCTAGTCACATCTTTACATCCCCGATTGTAAATATGTTCTGTGGATATTTCAATAAAGCTTTATCAGGACTGGAAAATGAGACAGATTTCACTAAATTGCCCCCAGAGAAAAAAGTAATCACATGAAAAACTCAAAGCCTAATTTAAATAATCTCAAACCTTGGCTTCAGACACATGAAGCTGCACATTTCCTGTTCTTTTTGAAGAATGTGTTTTGTGTCCTGATATATGACTTGTATTTTGAAATCGAATTGGCTCAAATCAAAGGAAAAGGAAAGAAAATGTGCAGAACAAAGCTAATTGAGTTTACGAAAATATGCAGCGGATCCAGCTCTGTAAAAGCCGACTCCAGCGTAGAGAGGTTGAGTGAAAGTGGTCCTGACTCTGTGGATGAGCTTCAGGTTCTTGTCAGAGACGCTGTAAAATTCCAAAAGCCCTTCACTGTGGTCCAGGTAAATCCCGATTCTGGACGAGACCGGACCCAAGATATGGAACGATGTATTGTTAAACCGAAAAGCGTAACTGCTTCTGTCACAGTGTAAGCCCAGGTTTTAGCGATGTCTCCAAATCTACATTCAGGGCCTCCTTTTCTCGGAATATCTTTGTAAGAAACTGCGACACGAATCCAGTCCCCGGTCCAATCAATCTCCCAGTAACATCGTCCGGTCAGACTCTCTCTGCCCAGGATCTGCCACTCGTGACTGAATCTGTCTGGATGATCAGGATGATTCTGGTCGTCTGTCGTTAATCTTACACTTCCATTTTCCACAGCCAGTTTTGCGTAAGCTGTGTTTTCATCCAGAGTGATTTGTTTAAAATATTTCAAGTATTCGTCTCTGATCTTGGTCTCATTTGGTGGCGCATGAGGCAGGAATTCGTTCATTAATGCGCTAAACCAAGACATTTCGTCAAAGCAGCTCCGGGGCCCTGTGTGAATCCTGCTGGCTCTGAGCGTCTGTGGACAGTGAAGCGTAGAGCTGTAGAAACTGGTTATGATTCGGAGTGAGGCCCAGAGATGCTCCTCTTCAGCTCAGTCACGTCCTGCTGCAGTCAGTCCTGGAGCTCTTGGACTGGGTCAGATGTTGTCTTGTGCGTTCTTTGCCTCCCAAATCAGAGTCACTCACAGTTGGATTTGGACGCAGAATAAATACTGTGTGAGAGAGAGAGAGCTGTGGGAGGAGCAGGAAGCAGCAGCGTCAAAACACTCATTGTCTTTGTGAAGAAGCTTGTGTGAGTGTGTGTGAAGACTCCTAAACAAGATCTGTTCTTTTTAAATATAAACATTTATAAACAGAGGCTCATGTTTTCACTCTATAATTAAAATAATTCCTAACTTGACTTTGTGTTTTTACAAAACATAATTCTTTAATGCCTTGGAGAAGTCACTTTTCAGTACTTTCTTATAGTTATAAGACCTTGAATCTGCCCTGTGTTTATGTGCGCGGTGTTGCATATTTCACAGGTTTCAAAGTGCTCTACTAAATAAAAAAGATTTAGAACTGAATTCAGGAAGACACAGGTCAGGGTGAGCCAGGTTCAGAGTTTTCTTGAGTATGACTGACACCTGTTTGGCAACGACAGCAGGTCACATTAGGTCTTCTCTCTGGAAGTCAGTGGGTGTTTCTTTGGTTTGTGACGCACTTCTAAGGAATCAACGTCATCAAAACTCTGCCATAGGGCCTTGGGTTAGGGGCAGAGTTTTGATGACGGGGTCTTTCTGTGTGGAGTTTGCATGTTCCTTCCCGTGTCTGAGTGAGTTTCCTCCGGTTTCCCCACCAACCAATAACATGCAGGTTAGGGATCACTTGGTGTTGGTCGGAGGTTGAGGTGTTTAGACCCTGCCCCAGGGCAGCTGCTGTCACTGAGTGAGGGGTTTGCTGTGTGAAGCACTTTGGAAGACATCTGTCTGTAAATGTGCTGTATAAATAAACCATTCATCCATGACTCAAAATAGATCTGGATCTAAGTAAGTCATGCAGGGTTCAAAATTATCACATACAGTAGCCACTTTACAACATTAAAAGTAAATTAAAATCTTCGTCTTGTAACAGCAGAGTTCTACGAGGAAGAGGCGGAGCTTATCAGTTTTGAACATGAAGTCAATGAATGAAGAATGTCTCTATTTCTGAGCATTTTGCTCAACTTTGTGCTTTGCAATGCAACACATAGTCTATTACTAAACATATGGAAAAACACAATAGGCTTAATTCTTGACACGTTTGAACCAACTTGTTCTTAAGGGCTCCTTATGAACATTTTTGGCATTTACAAAATTTGTTCTTAACGGAAAATGTTCGTTCGTCAGAACAAATCCTAAAACACTCAGGTGCACTTGTAAGAACAAAAAACAGCTGTTTCAGAATTTTTGTTTTTATATAATTCTGTCAAAATTGTAATTCCTACATGATTGTAGGTTAGGTTTATTTATTTATTTATTTATTTATTTACAAAAAAAAAAAAATGTAGAAACTGAAAGTTATCAGTTATGCTAAAAAAGACTTCTTTAATTGACCTGCAGCCTCAGAACTTCTGTGTTCTAACCTCCACTGGACCAGAGCCTCTGTGCACCCGCGCTACAGCCACTGCCCCTCCGCACGCACAATGTACCGCAACGCAAAACACGATATTAACAAGTTTTTTCATTTGTCAAAAAAACGTAATTTCTCGACTTTTTCCAGTTCAAAGAGACACACGATAGATCTGGGTAAGTCAGGATTTTCAACCTCAAAATGACAAAGAAAAACAAATGTTGAACATCTTGATTGACAGCTGTGTTTGGCAACGACGGCAGGTCAAATCATGTCTTTACTCTGGAAGTCAGTGAGTGTTTCTTTGGTTTGTGACGCACTTCTAAGGAATCAACGTCATCAAGTTCTGCTGCATTTCTCACATTTTTTGTTTTGTTAAGAGTCGAGAGTCTGAGGTGAAGGTGAAATAAGGACACAGGGGAACAAATTTAACATACTGAAACAAAATAATTAAGCAAAAATAATAATAATAACAATAATAACAATAATAATATAATAATAATAATAATAATAATTTTATTAGAACTTTTCATTCAAACTGCAATTCAAAGTGTCTTACAGTATTAAAATACAATTAGAATTCCTTGCTTACAATATACTTAAAATACAATACAAATAAGTATATAAAAATGTAAAAACATAAAAGTACATTACATTAAAAAAGTACAATAATAGCTGGGGGGAAAAACTATTTAGATTTTTTAAAAAGTGCAGTCTTCTTGATTTAAACATTGCCACAGAAAGGTCCTTTCTCACAAACTCCAGATCCTAGCAAAACTGGTTTATGTTTATGTAGCATATACGTTGCTATAAATGGTAAGTAGTATCATTAAACAATAAATGTACTTTAAGAATAAAGTGGCTTTGGTAATAACTAAATTGTACCACAGTAATGACAATAGATACTAAGAAATAACACTTTGTACTAGGCTCGTAATCAGAAGGCTAATGTTCGACTCAGGGAGAGAGAAGGCAGAGACTGAAGGGTTGCTTTTTGGAGGTAATATGTATTAAATATATTTTAGACATAGACAAAAATTTAACATACATGAGTAGGTGAAGAATGGCCATTCAGGAGAAAGTAGAAGGAGCTCATTATTTACAATGCTTCAATATTTAGTTAAACATATTCTCCGGCTCAGTGTATTCCAATAATTCATAACTCAATGTCAAATAATGTCCCAGGTATTTAGAACAATAAACCGGTCACATATCACAAAATAACACACAACAATCCGAGTCACAGAGGGCACAGAGTCACAGAGGGCAACAGTTCATACGACCCCGAGGGGTTCGGAGGTAAGTGTCCATTACTGGTGTGAATGAGACTTGCAGAGTGGGTCGCAGAGAGAGTGTGTGTGTTTGTGAAAAAAAAGTCAACGTAGGCTGCGAGAGCCTCCTACCAGCCCGGCTCGGCAGAGGGTGGTAGGCAGAGGGTTCCGTGTAGGATTCCTCGAGTCGAAGTTGAGTTGTTTCAGGTTCTGGGCTTAACTCGCCATCGAAAATAGGCCTGAATAAAGAACAGGTCTATTATAATTCAAGTATCTATCTATGGTGGTACACAATTCATTCAAGTAGTTACCTAAACCCAAAATAACACTTGTGGATTATAAAGAAGTCAGTAATTTCCAAAAGTAAAGTTCCATATGTACAATATATATATTTCAAAAAAATTCATTTCATTAATAAAAGTCGAGTCATTCTAATTGAATTAATTAGATAACTTTCAACACATAGAGTGCATTACAGTAGCAGTATTAGTTTTATTGATTTGGGTTTAGTTCTTATATTTAATAAATTCTACTATCCACACAAGTTTTGCAGGCTTGCGACAGAACACAATATTTATGCATTTTTTGTCCTAAAAATTATTGGGTTGGAACCACTGAATTCACTCGAGTGTAAAATTAACAAGAATAACATTTTAGCTGATTTGTTTAAAGCGAACCCTGGATATAATCACATGTTTACCCCTAAAACACTTCAAATCTCATCACTTATTAAATACAAGACAAATACCTTGGAAGTATTTGTAGTTTTATTAAAATAGTGTTTTTAAAAAATTACATGGAGGCGGCCATTTAGCTGCGATTATGACATAAAATAGTGTTGTCAGGTAACAGGTAACTAAGCAACATGAATTCCTGAGTTAAACTTGTCATTTTGAGTCGTGTTGGGCCAAATACAGGAAGATAATGTGGAATTTAGTGACACTGAATAATCAAAAGGAAGAAGCAGAACTGACACTGTCAGAGATGTTTTTGTGGAAACTGTTCACAGATGAAATTGTGGGAGTAACCATGGAAACACTATTTATGTCATCAATCCAGAATGCATGGACAAAATGGCGGCTCCCAGTGGCTTGAAAACAACATAAACAATGACAATTTTATAAAAAATAGTAAGCAGGTATATATTCTTTGCACTTTATTTTAAGAAGCATGAGCAATACCAGCATTTTTGCCATATTTGTCTTCATAGCCAGGGTTCCCTTTAAGCATAAACTTGTCTAAATTTGGCCAAAGACCAACTTAAAAAATCCCAGTGACATTTTCGACACTCTATAATGTTGCTGAATGAGACGTTGTGATTTATTGATAATATTCAAAGCAAAACCTTGTAAATATGCGTATTTATTGAACTGATCATTCTGTGTCAAACTCTTTGTTGTTTATATTATCATATCTCTATCTGTTAGATTTGTTAATAACTTAGCCAGTTAATATTCATCTTTATTTAGCGATTTTCTTTGCACAATGTTCATTTGCAGCTGTCTGAAATCACAAATAATCACTTAAGAACAATCTATTTACAAGGAAAGATGACCTGCTTTTGGGGGCCCCTTTCTGGCCTGGGCCCCGAGGAAACTAACACCATTTACTCCCCAGTCCGACGCCCTGCAGCCCAGTGGAGAAGTGCTGCTCAAACTTGGTCCCAACTCAAGAGCAGAGGTCACACACTCACATTTACACTGGAGTAACCCTTTTGTCAACCAAAGCTGTGAATTATATTATTATATATATTATAAGTTATGTATATTTGACTAAAGGCTCCTGTATGATGACCTTGTTCTTCTTCACCAGAGGGCAGCAAACTACCAAAAATAACACTCAGATCTAGGGCTGGGCGATATGACAAAAAATTAACATCACGATTTTTTGGAGTCAGATCACGATTTGATTTTATCACGATTCTGTAGACTGTTTATTTTCCTATTGTCATTGAGGTAATTACAATTCGCTATCAACAGTCAATTCCAGCTGTCAAAATCTGATCAGTGTTGCCAGATTTTCAGAGAGAAACAAGCAAAGTCAGCTCTTCAATATAAGTTAATAAAAAGAATCAATCAATTAGAATATTGTGTGTTGCTGCAAAACAAATGTATGTGTTTTTCTTACTTTAATAGCGACTTTTAGACATGAAAACAGGTTGAAAATCCATACGGAAAATGTTTTAAGATTCTTTCCTTTTATGAACTAGAAGCGCAGTCCAAAAGAGACTTCAAAAAAGAAGCCCAAAGTTGCTATAAAACTTGGATTTGGCAACTCGGAGACTAAAAGTAATAGATTGGAAAAAATAGTCTATATTTGACCAGACAGATAGAGAAAAGGGAAATCACAATTTGACGATTTCATCAAAAAAGCAGATTGTCACAGAGACAAGCTCACGATTCGATTTTTATCACAATATTGCCCAGCCCTACTCAGATCTCATATTATTTCACACTCAAGCTCGTCTTTTTCACATTTACAAACAGAACGACAGCTGCAAAAACGTGAATAAAGTGTGTGACATTTAGAAATGGACCAGTGTTTTATTATATAACTGTCTGCCAAGGAAAACAAGAAAAACTGAAAGACAAAGGTAAACCCAGAACTTAAACTGGACAAAAGGCTTGGATCTTGTGCTTGGAGGAAGTGAGTGATTTGTTGTAGTTTTTAGAAGGAGAAACTTGTGATCGCTCGACTTCAGCCTCAGGGACGAGAGTTTAACTCCTTCTACTCCTCTTTCTCTTCTTCTTCTTTTAGTTCAACTTTTTTTCTTGTTCTTCTTTTCTACTTCTTTTACTTCTTCTCCTCCTCCTTCTTCTTCTTCTTTGATTCCTTCTTCTTAGTCTTCTTCTTCTACTCCTCTTTCTTCTACTTCTTATTTTACTTGTTCTTCTTCTTTTTCTACTCCTTCTCCTTCTTCAATTCCTTTTTCTTCTCCTCCTTCTTCTTTTACTTCTTCTCCTTTTACTTTTTCTCTTCTTCTTTTACTTTTTCTTTCTTCTCCTTCTTTTACTTTTTCTTCTTCTTCTACTCCTCCTCTTCCTTCTTCTTCTTTTACCTCTTCTCCTTCGATTCCTTCTTCTTTTTTACTTCTTCAATTCCTTCTCTCTACTCCTCTTCTTCTTCTTCTTCTTCTTCTTCTTAAACTTCTTCTTCTTCTTCTTCTTTAACTTCTCTTCTTCTTTAACTTCTTTAACTTCTCCTTCTTCTTCTTCTTCTTTAACTTCTTCTTCTTCTTTAACTTCTTCTCTTCTTCTTAACTTCTTAACTTCTTCCTTCTTCTTCTTTAACTTCTTCTTCTTCTTCTTCTTTAACTTCTCCTTCTTTTCTTTAACTTCTTCTTCTTCTTTAACTCTCTTCTTTCTTCTTCTTCTTCTTTAACTTCTTCTTCTTCTCTTCTTCTTCTTTAACTTCTTTAACTTCTCCTTCTTCTTCTTAACTTCTTCCTTTAACTTCTTTAACTTCTTCTTCTTTAACTTCTTCTTCTCTTTAACTCTTCTTCTCTTTAATTCTTCTTCTTTAACTTCTTTAACTTCTTCTTCTTCTTCTTTAACTCTCAACTTTCTTCTTTAACTTCTTCTTCTTTAACTTTCTTCTTCTTTAACTTCTCTTCTTCTTTAACTTCTTTCTTCTTTAACTTTTTAAACTTCTTCTTCTTCTTTTTAACTTCTTCAACTTCTTCTTCTTAACTCCTTCTTTCTGTTAACTTCTTTTCTTCTTTAACTCTTCCTTTAAGCTCTCCCTTTCTATCTCTTCTTTAACTTCTTCTTCTACTTCTTCTCTTTCTTCAACTCTCTTCTTCTTCTAACTTCTTCTTTTTAACTTCTATTCTTTTAACTTCTTCTTTACCTTCTCCTTCTTCTTCTTCTTCTCTTCTTCTTCTTCTTCTTCTTCTTCTTCTCTTCTCAAACAGACTAAACACGTTGCTTTCTAAGAGATGCATCTACTTTAAAGAATCAAGACTAAATAATAATATGATAATATAAACTCAGACCATAATAATCTTTAGTTTGAGCAGAAATAAGACTGGACAAAACGCTTGGATCTTGTGTTTGGAGGAAGTGAGTGATTTGTTAATGAATGTTGTAGTTTTAGGAGGAGAAACGTGTGATCGCTCGACTTCAGCCCCAGGAACCAGAGTTCTTCTTCCTTTTACTTCTCTTTTAGTTCTACTTTTTTCTTGTTCTTCTTTTTTTACTTCTTTTCTTTTTTACTTCTTCTTTCTCTTCTTCCTCTACTCCTCTTTCTTCTTCTTTTTCTACTCCTTCTGCTTCTTTTACTTGTTCTTCTTTAACTTATACTTTTCTTCTTTTACGTCTTTTTCTTCTACTTCTGTTACTTGTTCTTCTTCTTGAACTTCTTGTACTTCTTCTTCTTCTCCTCTTTCTTCTCCTCCTTTTTCCCTCCTCCTTTTACTACTCCTTCCACACCTATTCCTACAGCTTCCTCTTCTTCTTCCTCCACCAGAGGGCAGCAAACTACCAAAAATAGCACAAAGACTCAACCTCAGATCTCAAATTTAATTAAGAGTTTCTTCTTTCTCTCCTTTTACTTTTTCTTCTTCTTTTCTACTTCTTCTCCTTCTTCAATTCTTTCTTCTTCTCCTTCTTCTTCTTTTACTTATTTTTACGTGTTCTTCTTTTACTTTTCTTTAACTTCTCCTTCTTTTTCTACTTCTTCTTTTACCTCTTCTCCTTCGATTCCTTCTTCTTTTACTTCTTCAATTCCTTCAACTTCTACTCCTCTTTCTTCTTCCTCTTCTCTCCTCCTTCTTCTCCTTCTTATTATTTTTTACTTCTTCTCCTTCTTCTCCTCCTCCTTCTTCTACTCCTTCTTCTTTTACTTTTTCTTCCTCTTCTTCTTCTTCCTCTTCTTCTTCTTAATCTTCATCTTCTTCTCCTCCTCCTTCTTCTTCTTCTACTTTTCCTTCTTCTTCTTCCTCTTCTTCTTCTTCATCTTCTCCTCCTCCTTCTTCTTCTTCTTCTACTTTTCCTTCCTCTTCTTCCTCTTCATCTTCTCCTTTTTCCTCCTCCTTCTTCTACTCCTTCTTCTTCTTCTTTTACTTTTTCTTCCTCTTCTTCCTCTTCTTCTTCTTAATCTTCATCTTCTCCTCCTTCTTCTTCTTCTTCTACTTTTCCTTCTTCTTCTTCTTCCTCTTCTTCTTCTTCTCCTTCTCCTCCTCCTTCTTCTTCTACTTTTCCTTCTTCTTCTTCCTCTTCTTCTCCTCCTCCTCCTCCTCCTCCTCCTTCTTCTTCTACTTTTCCTTCTTCTTCTTCTT
>CM076396.1:22081426-22153926 GCA_038363315.1 Mugilogobius chulae | reverse complement strand
ACGAAAACAGACTAAAACAGGACTAAAACAGGACTAAAACAGGACTAAAACAGGGACTAAAACAGGACGAAAACAGGACTAAAACAGGGACTAAAACAGGACAAAAGCAGGACTAAAGCAGGACTAAAGCAGGACTAAAGCAGGACTAAAGCAGGACTAAAACAGGACTAAAGCAGGACTAAAGCAGGACTAAAGCAGGACTAAAGCAGGACTAAAACAGGACTAAAGCAGGACTAAAGCAGGACTAAAACAGGACTAAAGCAGGACTAAAGCAGGACTAAAGCAGGACTAAAGCAGGACTAAAGCAGGACTAAAACAGGACTAAAGCTGGACTGAAACAGGACTAAAACAGGACTAAAACAGGACTAAAACAGGACTAAAACAGGACTAAAACAGGGACTAAAGCAGGACAAAAACAGGACTAAAGCAGGACTAAAACAGGACTAAAGCAGGACTAAAGCAGGACTAAAACAGGACTAAAGCAGGACTAAAGCAGGACTAAAGCAGGACTAAAGCAGGACTAAAGCAGGACTAAAACAGGACTAAAGCTGGACTGAAACAGGACTAAAACAGGACTAAAACAAGACTAAAACATGGACTAAAACAGGACTAAACCAGGTCTAAAACAGGACTAAAGTAGGTTTAAACCAGGACTAAACTGGGACCTGTTTGTATTCTTTATCGAGTGAAATCTCTGTTGTATCTGTTTCAGAAACTCTCTGTTCGTGTCCGAAGGCTCTCGGGTTCGTCCTTCCTCTGTGGGTCACCTGGTCGATCATGTGATCCACTCCTCGCCCTCACTTCCTGTTTTCTCGTCCAATCACAAGTCTGCGTCGTCCACACAGGCCAACAGCATCTCTCTGGACTCGACACCGTGAGTTTCACTAGTTTAGACTTGTTTTAGTCCTGCTTTAGTCCTGCTTTAGTCCTGGTTTAGTCCTGGTTTAGTCCTGTTTTAGTCCTGTTTTAGTCCTGCTTTAGTCCTGCTTTAGTTCTGCTTTAGTCCTGCTTTAGTCCTGTTTTAGTCCTGCTTTAGTCCCTGTTTTAGTCCTGTTTCGTCCTGTTTTAGTCCTGCTTTAGTCCTGTTTTAGTCCTGCTTTAGTCCTGCTTTTAGTCCTGTTTTAGTCCTGTTTTAGTCCTGTTTTAGTCCTGCTTTAGTCCTGTTTTAGTCCTGTTTTAGTCCTGTTTTAGTCCTGCTTTAGTCCCTGTTTTAGTCCTGTTTTCGTCCTGTTTTAGTCCTGCTTTGGTCCTGTTTTAGTCCTGCTTTAGTCCTGCTTTGGTCCTGCTTTGGTCCTGTTTTAGTCCTGTTTTAGTCCTGCTTTAGTCCTGTTTTAGTCCTGTTTTAGTCCTGTTTTAGTCCTGCTTTAGTCCTGCTTTAGTCCTGTTTTAGTCCTGTTTTAGTCCTGCTTTGGTCCTGTTTTAGTCCTGTTTTAGTCCTGCTTTAGTCCTGTTTTAGTCCTGTTGTAGTCCTGTTTTAGACCTGTTTTAGTCCTGCTTTAGTCCTGTTTTAGTCCTGCTTTAGTCCTGTTTTAGTCCTGTTTTAGTCCTGCTTTAGTCCTGTTTTAGTCCTGCTTTAGTCCTGTTTTAGTCCTGCTTTAGTCCTGCTTTTAGTCCTGCTTTAGTCCTGTTTTAGACTTGCACTTCTCACAAAGATACTCAGAACCAATCGCAGCGCAGCATTGTGGTTTTAGGGCGGAGCTAAAAAGGCAACTTCCAAACCAACCAAAACCAATGTATTTGTTTAGCAGAAATCCAGGCTATTTTTAGTGGTTTAGTCCTGCTTTGGTCCCTGTTTTTGCCCCTGTTTTGGTCCCTGTTTCAGTCCCTGTTTAGGTCTGCGTTTGGACAGTTCTGGTTTAGTCTGGCTCTGGTCTGTGGTCGTCTGTCGTTGCTGAATCAGGCTGTGAAACGTTTTATGAGACTGAGGTCGACTCGTCATGGAAAACCTTTAGTTACAGTTTGTACAGAAAACTGGTTTGAGCCAGAGTAAACAACTGGTTGGTACTAGTACGATAGACTGTTGTGCTTAATATATATATTTTTTATATTACATTGTACTTGGACTTGACAAGGATAAATGAACCTTTAAGGGCCAAAGTAGCATTTCAGCCTCTCTGTCTTCAGAATTCAGATTTGTTTTGTTTCTGATAACTCTCAGAAGCTTGAAAATGATCAAACTTAATCTGTAGCAGGAATTTATCAATAATACAGAGAAATATCAGTTTGGATTCTACAGGGGGAAGTTTTAAGTGTATTTCAACTGGAAAAACTCTGAGCCTAAAGGATAAGTAAGTGTCTGTCTGAGAGCTGGAGGATGTGTTTGTGTTCTGTATACAACTTTTATCCACTTTTCTTTTTAACAACTGCAGATGGAAATTAGCTTTCCAGTTTTAATCTGGCACAAGCATCTTTGCCTTTTGGCTTCATGCAACTGTACATTGTCTTGTTAAATGAATAAATAGAATTAAATCATCAGTATCTGTCTCTGTTCCAGGTCTCCAGACGCCGTGGACGGTCAGCCTCCAGCTTTGCCTCCAAAACAACTGAGCAGAAAGACTCTGAGTCAGATCATCCAGGCTCATTCACAACAGAGTCTTCTGGACAACCACCTGAACGAGCTGTACGACGTGCCCGGAGGAGAGACGGCCACGGTGAGTATGATACCGAGTACGATACTGCCACGGTGAGTACGATACAGAGTACGAGACCAGAGCCACGGTGAGTACGAGACCAGAGCCACGGTGAGTACGATACAACCACCTGAACGAGCTGTACGACGTGCCCGGAGGAGAGACGGCCACGGTGAGTACAATACCGAGTACGATACCGAGTACGATACTGCCACAGTGAGTACGATACCACGAGACCAGAGCCACGGTGAATACGAGAACAAGTACAATACTGTCACGCTGAGTACGATACTGAGTATGAGATAAAGTACGGAGGACGAGACCGAGAACGCCACAGTGAGGCTGAGTACGAGACAGCCACGGTGTAGTTATATATATTATCTAATATTGAAGACAGAGGGTCCCTAGAAATTTTAGAATTTTTGGATTTTCCTAGAATCTACAGTATTTAGATCAGGGATGCTCAAACTTTTTCAGCTCGCGACCTACTTTTAGTCACAACTCGAAGATCTTCCTTTGGATTTACATTATTTTATTTAACTAGCGATGTTGAACATTTTGGATTTTCAGACTAGTCTATATTGAAACACATTAGTGCATTAATATTTTATTAAAATGTAAGTTATAAACCTGTTAAAAACATATATTGTGGCTATAACAACAACAAAAAAGCCATTATAAAGTTTAACTTGCACTTCAAACTACTATAGCCTATTATGAGTGATTGGTGATTACCATGGTAACAGTGAGGGGAGGGGCTTGAGAATGTCAGCTTTCCTTTGACTCGCATCAACAACAAACAAAATACTGTGAGTCGGACAACACGGCGTGAGTCTTTCCTCCTGCTCCTCTCCCGTCTGCTCTACCTCATCTCTCTTTTGAGTGTTCTATGTGCTGGAGCCACTTATAAAACTAGGGCTCGTAATTCACGCTTGTAGTTCGTGCATAATATGCTTGTTGATTGAGCGTGTAGTTCTTGGAGCTTCACACCTGTATCTTGTGGTTAAAGTTTGTGTAAACAGACGGGGCTTTGGGATCAACTTCCACTGCCTCAAAGATCGACCGGTCAATCACAATTAATGGATTCGGCACCACTGTTTTAGGTCAATAAAACATCTTTGACAAATGTTTAGTTGTGTGTAATTTTGTCCTATGTCTTAGCTCTGTAGATGGAGCTAAGACTTCCTCCTGACTCCTGCTCTGTGTGAGACGATCTTCTTTCTCTTTGTTTCAGTTAAACGGAGTTGTGCCTCACGATAACCTGGTGCTGATAAAGATGAGACCGGACGAACACGGACGCTTCGGATTCAACGTGAAGGTAAAACTCTCTCTGTTCTCTTCAGCAGCAGCAGCAGAAGAAGCAGACGTGTTCTAAAGTGTCTGTGCTGTTTTCAGGGCGGAGCTGATCAGAAGATGCCCATCATCGTGTCCAGAGTCGCTCCTGGAACCTCGGTGAGTTTCAGTCTGTGTAACTTTAAACAGATGCAGTTCAGGATTTATTTAAACTCCTGTGTGTTTGTGTTTTCAGGCGGACTTGTGCGTGCCGCGGCTGAACGAAGGAGACCAGGTTCTTCTGATCAACGGCAGAGACATTTCCGATCACACACACGACCAGGTGGTGATGTTCATAAAGGCGAGCTGTGAGAGTCACTCCGGAGAGCTGATCCTGCTGGTGCGGCCCAACGGTGAGGGAAAAGTACCGGAGTATACGTCGCTGAAGCCCCAAAATGCATATTAGAAGAAGTATATGAGTCGTACTCTTTTTTTGCTCGGGCTGCAAAATCTACTCGGGCAGTTTCCGTCGAGGGTTGATGACGTCACTGAGATAGTTAAACAGTTTTTTCGGCTAATAAAATGAATTTATTGACATTAAAATACTATTTTAACATATGTTTTAAATTAGTGTGCTATTTTAATCTATTTAATTTTTATTTTTTCAAAAATCTACATTTTAAATTTAATTATTATAGCATAAATTAGTGTTCTGTTCAGATACAGTTTTATTGATAAATTATTTATTGATAAATAATTGCCATAACCCTTGAAATGTGTCTAATTTATCTGTATAACATACGAACAAAATGTATTTTTGTCTAGAATTTAATTTATCGGCATTAGTAACAACTAAAATGTATTTTTAAAAGTCGTTTCATGTTTTTGGCGCTGCTGCAGTTTATAAAGAGTCCACTAGATGTCACTGTGTACAAGTATTTGGCTGATTGACGAGAAACACCGATTTCAGTGATTAAAGATCACAGTTATCTAAGATTTATTGAATGGATATCGTAATTTCGTTTAAATGTATGCTATTACAATGATAAAAATACAATAACCACTACTCTATGTTCAGCCAATCAGAGCGCACGCATGACGTCTCGCTTGTGCTAACGTGGTGCTATCAAGCTAGCGAAATATAATAATTTTTAAAAGTTCGGTTTTTATATAACAAAGCTAAATTATGCTAACACTGATCATAAACAGCAATTAAAATATCGATTTTCTTGAGACTAAGCTCAAATATAGTTTGTTGTCGTCATGAAAGTGCGACCCGAGTAGATTTTGCAGCCCGAGCAAATATTGTACCTACACCGGCAGGGTCATTTCCTGAAGCGGCGCCGCGACAGAAACAAACAAAACCGAATCACGGCGCGTTGTAAAGCGCCGCCGCGAGCCCGGTGTGTGGACATTCATAGAAATTAACGGAGGTGCCCACTTTGCCGCGCGGCAGAGCGTCTCGGTGTGCGCTGGCCTTTAATCAGCTTCTATATTATCACTAAATCATCTGCAATAAGCATTTTGTCCATTTGACTTTCAACAATCGTGATGTGACTCAAGTGTGTTTCTTACCTGCAGCAGGTTCCACACATCTCTTTCCTCTAAATCCACTGTTTATTTCACCCAAACTCTATTATCCTGCATAAACAGCAGTCCTTCATTTATTCCTCTGGAGAGTTTTCCTTCGCGCTGCTTCTGCTGTAGATCTGTGAGAGCTCCGCTGATATTACATGTGAAACAAGGAAATGCAGCTGTGAGTTTTGGATGTGCAGTCACCAGACCAACATCTGTGTTTGTCTTTCAAGCGATCATGATCAATAGAACTACTCCTCTTGAAATCAGACCGAATCAAAGCTCTCTGTTCAGTTATTTCTGTTGAATGAAGCTCTATGTGCTAACCTGAGCGTCAGTGTGGTTCGTGAGACTGCAGCCTCCAGGTCTACAGTTTTATAAATGTTAGCTCTGCACTTACACAAGTGTCTGAACCTCGGAGGCAGCAGTGTCACGCCTCACTGGAGGAACAGCAGCAAATGAAACAGCATTTGTCCCTCGTTTGAGAAGCAGAGAGAGCTCGAGTCTGGCTGGTACCTGTAATATACTGTATTAATAGTTATTCACACATTCACATTTATTGTATATAAACAAGTCTCACCCGAGTATACAGTAAGTGGCCCCCCTGTCAGACGATGAAAAAAGTGTGACTTATACTCTGGATTTTTTGTTTATCAACAAGGGCGATGCGTACGCACCCCGCCTGTAGAAAGAGCCTCCGCACATACACACAACAGTGGAAACAAGTCTAAAAAGCTCCGTTGTCAGCCAACGTCAAGAGTTTATCACTTTGCGAAAACAAAAGTTGTGCTGCTAAGCTAACATTTATGGATGAACTTTGATCCTACGACCCTTAGAAGTTACTTTAAGGTAAGTGAGAAAAAACGGCGAGAAAAACACTGTCTCAAGCTTTAGGGACAGACGTCTATCAGACCGGTTCATACCTGATGAAAGCAGCTGCTGTCGTCCCGTTTCGGTGTTTAATTCGAACAAGTTTCCCAATGTAAACAAATGGGGAGGCGCGCTTTCTGCAGGACGCAAGCGCAGTAGGGCGGAGAGTGACGTCGACCCAAAATCCCTCTATACTCTGGATTTTTTGTCACTAAAGTAGAAATAATGACAAAACATATGTTTTCTTAAAGGGACTGTACCTGATTTTTGCATCCTAAAAATGTAAACAAACAGAAATAATTAATTTTAACCTTTTTTCCTTCAGGCTACATGATTTCCTCACGTAGCTAATGCATTCTGAGCTTCAGAATTGTTCATCATGATGAGTTTTAATGTTTTTTCACAGCTTTTAGCAGCGAGGTGAGTCACTATGCTAACAACAGTTAGCCACAATGCTAAAAAACAAAAACAGAAAAAGCTGCACACAAACGGGATTTTATTAGACATAGACAGGACTTTGGGGACTAATTTCCACCTGATTAGATACATTAACAAGGCATCAGTGCCAGGGGGAAATTGCTTTTAAGTTATCTTGTTGCAAAAAAATCGAGTACAGTCCCGTTAACAATCATGAAAGGACTGCGATGAATCAAATCCAGAGACACATTTAACCCTGTCTGTGCTGGTTGTTGCTCTGCAGCGATGTACGACGTGGTGGAGGAGAAGGAGGCGGAGCCAGAGTTCCAGTACATCCAGAGAAAAGTCCCATCGACTCCAGCGTGGACCAGAACGCTCTGAGAGAGTCGATGAACGCGCTGAGGGAAGGTCTGAGCTCCGGGACGCTGCTGCAACAGTTCGACGTGAGATCTGTTTGTGTTTACAGTTTACTCTGAGTTTAAACACAGTGAGTATAACGAGACTTCTACTGCTGCTGCTCCACAGTCGCTGTATCGCAAACGTCCCGGGATGACCATGCTCTGTGCCAAGTTACCTCAGAACGTGTCCAAGAACCGCTACAGAGACATCTCGCCCTGTAAGACTCTTCTGACGGCGAGTGTGAACGTGTAAAAGTGTAAATGTTCTGATGTGAGTGTGTTTGTTTGTGCAGACGACGCCACTCGAGTGATTCTGAAGAGCAACGACGATTACATCAACGCAAACTACATCAACGTGAGTCTCAACAGCTGTTTGTACTGGAAAAGCTGCATAAATGTTGTTTCTTCTGATGCACTTCTCTCTCTCTCTCTCTCTCTCTCTCTCCCCTCTCCCTCTCTCTCCTTCCCCCTCCCCCCCCCCCCTCTCTCTCTCCCTCTCCTCTCTCTCTCCTTCCCTCTCTCTCTCTCCCCCCCCCCCCCTCTTTCTCTCTCTCCCTCTCTTCTCTCTCTCTCTCCCTCCCTCTCCTTCCCTCCTCTCTCTCTCCTCTCTCACTCTTTCCTCTCTCTCTCCCCTCTCCTCCCTCTCCTCCCTCTCTCTCCTTCCCTCTCCTCTCTCCCTCCTCTCCTTCCTCCTCTCTCTCTCTCTCCTCTCTCACTCTTTACTCCTCCCTCTCCTCCCTCTCTCTCTCTCTTCTCTCTCCCTCCTCGCTCTTAGAAATGTGCATTGACTTCATGTCTTTATTTCATGTGCCCGCCTTCTCTCTCTCTAGTTTGTGTTTTCATTTCTCGCTCGTCCTCTGTTTTTTCTCTCTATGTCTTATCACTCGGGAACTTGTTTTATTTTCTTCTCTCTTCATCGAACTTCTCTTCTTACTATTCCAACCATTCAAATGAGTTTGCGCTCGTCCTCGTTCTCGTCAATACTTCTTCTCTGCTTTCGTCGTGCACTATTTCCATTAACTCAGCTTCGCTTCGACTCTTTGTCGTTCACGCTTGTTGCGTCTTCGTTATCTTGCGTTCCCTCGTCAACATATCGTCTCTCTCCCCTCCTCAGTCTCTGTGCTTCAGATGGTGAGACTCCCGAGGTGAGACGTTCTGTATTAAACCGGTGTAGAACTTCGGGTGTCTCAGTGCGTCCGAGCTTGACTCTCACAGCTAGTAAGCTACTGACGAGACTTTGGCACTGACCTCGGAAAGGTATGTTCAGTTTGTTCGCTGGAGTATATTGCATATCACCCATAGTTGCGGTGGAGGGAGGGACGGTGAGTAGCGAGAAGAGAAGGCCAAATGAGGATAGAGGAGAGCTTGGGGGTGTAGTGTTGGGAGGGTTTTCGAGATAGTAGCAGGAGGAGAGATGGGAGAAGGTGGTAGTTGTGAGTAGTTTGTAGCAGATGAGGAGATGCGCTGTAGAGAACTAGAGCGAGAGAGAGGAGACAGAGGATGGTAGAGTTGTAGTTAAGATGAGACTGTAGTATGAGAGTGTGAGTGAGTAAAGAGGTGGAGTATGAGATAGAGAGAAGGAGTGAGGTGAGTAATATGGGTGGGAGAGAGGACATGAGGTATTGTGTGGTGTAGTCGTGTGTTAGAGGGTAGAGAGAGAGGATGCTGTGTGTGTTATGTCTTCGGGGGACACGGTATGACTAAATGGGTAAGGTGAGGATGTAATCTGACGAGGAGGTAGAGAGAGATCTGGCAGGATGGTGATGCTAATAGGTTGAGAGAAGTGAGAAGGAACGGGTGAGGTCAAAGAGTAGATGAGGATGAGATGAGATGAAGGTAGGCTGACGGTTGTAGATTAGTGGGATTGGGTGAGTAAAGGTGGAAGAGTGTAGATTTTTAGATGATAGGTAGATGAGCTAAGAAGAAGTTTAAAAGAGAGAGAAGAGAAATATGCTGGAATTACTGCAGAAGATGAAGGTGTAGAGAGGTGAGCGAGCAGAGTAAGGAGGAGAAGAGAGAGTAGCGTAAAGTTTAAATATGTTATGGAGAGAAGAGCGAAACTTGTGAGGGCGAGAAGATATGAGTATGAATAGAAGCGCTTTTAGTGTTTTTGGTTTGAGTATAGGGATGAGAGAGAGGATGAGGAACGAGAGTTAGAGAGGTGGAGGAAAAGGAGCGTGTTGCTAAAGCAGAGAAGATAGATGACAGTAGAGAGAAGAAGAGATAGAATGATGGTGTTGGTTTATAATAGCGTGATGAGCATTGGAGTAGAATTGGGTGAGATAGCTTGTGCTGTGTGAACTGCATGCGGCTAAGAGATTTGAAGAGCGCCTCTTTTCGTAGAGTTCGTACGTTCCTTCTAGGAGAGAGAGTGGCAGGTGAGGGGGGAGCTGCTCGGGGGTCGGAAATATGCTTAATGTATGAGACTGTGTAGTGCATGGAACATAGGGAGAGATGGGACGTTGGTAGTGCGGGTGAGAGCGGTGGCGTGAATAGTCAGAGATGAAGGGATGTGGAGAGGATGGGGGAGAAGAGTAGCGTAGAGTGCAAGGCGTGATAGTAGAAAAGGATGAAGGAAAGCGGTGATCGTTCTTGATGTGGGCTCTGCGGTGATGCAAGGGTAAGAGAAGCGAGAGTGGCGCAGGGTAAAGAGGAGGAGCACAAAGAGGGAGAGAAAGAGGAGGAGGGGAGAATGGGGGAGGGGGAGAATCAGGCCGAGATGAGATTGGATGGGTATGGGAAGAAGAGAGAAAAAGAGGGAGGCGACAATAAGGATAAAGAGAAATATTGTGGTAGTTTTCTTAAGGGGTGGAGAAGAGTAATGTGGGATGATTAAAAGATTAGTAGGATAGGATGATAGAAGATGCTGTAGAGAGGAGAGGGGGGGTGAGTAATAGAGGCAGGGGAGAGAGAGAGAGAGGAGGGGAAGAGAGAGAGAGGAGGGTGAGAGAAGAGAGAGAACGGGTGAGTCTGAGAGAGAGAGAGAGAGAGAGAGAGGAGGAGGGAGTAAAGAGAGAGAGAGGATGAGGAAAGAGAGAAAAGAGAGGGGGGGACAGAGGATGGGTGAGTAAAGAGAGAGGGAGAGAAAGAAGAGAGAGAGAGAGAGGAGGGGTGAGTCTAAAAGGGAGAGAGGAGAGAGAGAGGAGGGGTGAGAGAAGAGAAAACGGGTGAGTCTTAAGAGGGAGAGAGAGAAGAGGGAGGGAGGGAGGGAGAGGATGGGTGAGTAGAAAGAGAGAGGGGGGAGGAAAGAGAGGGGGAGGAAAGAGAGGGGGGGAGGAAAGAGAGGGAGAGGAGGGGTGAGTACTTTTATTTCTTACATTTTTCATGAAGTATCTGTACTTTCTATTCCCTACTTTTTAAAAAACAGATGAGTTACTTTATAAGCTCATAATTTATTTTTTTTTCCTCTGCTGCTACGTATCAACAAGTGAAAACTGCCAAGTCACATGATTAAAGTCAGAGTTATAAGTAGTAAAGCCCTTCTCACACTCAAACATGTTACCACCAACTTTATGCACCACAAAAATGTATTTCTAGATTGGTTAAAAGGTCTTAAAATCTGGGTTTTAATCTTTATTTTTGGTATTTTTTTCTGGTTAAAATAATTTTACTTGATGTACATAGATTATATGACTTTTTTCTATGTGTTTTCTGCCTTGTTTCAATACATTTCTTCTTATTTCAAGTCAGGTTATATACAAAGATGAAGTAAGACATTTTTGTCCTTCCATTGGCATCAGAAATGTCTTGAAACAAGTGAAATAATTTTAACTGAGACTAGAGAATAACTTTTAGCAGTGTTACTTTTTACTTGTTTTACTTTAGTACATTTACACAGGTTTACTTTTATACTTTTACTCTAGTAAAGCAGTCCCAGCACGACTTTGACTTTTACCAGAGTTGTTTTTTACACAACTGAACTTTTACTGTAATAATGAACTTCAGTACTTGTGTCCTCTCTGACCCGGAGCTTTAATGTGTCTGTGTTTTACATTTAGACATTAACTGCAGATCGTTAAACGGTCCATCTGTGTCTGTTCAGGTGAAGTGTCATCAGTACTGGCCCAACCCCGAGAACAGCGCCACCTACGGAGACTTCAGTGTGAGCTGCCACAACGAGGAGGGAAGCACGGCGTTCCTCGTGAGGGAGATGACTCTGACGCATAAACAGGTGAGAGGAGAGGAAGGGAGAGAGAGAGAGAGAGAAGAGAGAGAGGGGGAGGGAGAGAGAGAGGGAAGAGAGAGAGGGGGAGGGAGAGGAGAGGAGAGGAGAGGAGAGAGAGAGAGGGGGAGGGAGAGAGGAGGAGAGAGGGAAGCACGGCGTTCCTGTGAGAGAGTTGACTCTGACACACAAACAGGTGAGAGGAGGAGGGAGGGAGAAGGAGAGGGAAGAGAGAGGAGAGAGAGAGAGAGAGGGGAGGAGGAGGAGGAGGAGAGAGAGGGAAGAGAGAGAGAGGGAGAGGGAGAGAGAGAGGGGGGGGAGGGAGAGGAGGGAGAGGAGAGGAAGAGGGAAATCACGGCGTCCCTCGTGAGAGAGATGACTCTGACACACAAACAGGTGAGAGGAGGAGGGAGGGGGGGGAGAAGAGAGAGGGGGGGGGGTGAGAGAGCAGAGCAGAACTTTGTTTGACAGAGCTGTGCGGCAGCTCGGCTCTGATTGGCTAGTTTTACTTTAGTGGGTGGGGCTTCACTGCTGAATCTTTTCACAGTTCTGTGCTGAACATGGAGTATTTACCAGCCGCTTGTCTTCCCCGGTCAGCACAAAGTATGGCTGTTTGTCCTGCATTTAGGCAGAGCCTGTTGGTAACAGAAACATTAAATAATTAACCAAATAACAAGCTTCTGATGAGGTCCAAACGAGAAGAGAATGACTTCCAAATCTCAGGACCATCTCCTTTGTTACAGTTAAGCTCTCTAGCAGACACAAACACTGTTATTAGTGATGGGCAAAGCTGTATAGTTATTTTGCCCCATCGGAGGCACTAAAACGTTTCAACACAAAAAATGCTCATCATCGATAGTCCGAAAAGACTTATTTTGCGAAAACAGCCTAGTCCGCATGTGACCCTTTCATACGGTTCATTTAATATAAAATTTCAGTGCGTCTACAAAGATGTACATTACACCTTAGATTTCACCTTTCACCTCCCTCTGCCGGGGTGTGTACGCTATATGGAATTGATCCTCCTTACAAGAATTTGGAGTAAAATAAAAGTTTAATAAAAAGCTACTGAGAATTATTAGTTTGTTGACAACTCAATAATTTGTTAATTAATTCAAATAAAAATAAGTTCACACAAGCTGTTTAGGCTATAGTTTTGGTGCAGGATAATTCTTGGTTTTATAAACATGTTTCTCTATATTTGCCCTTCAAATAAAAAACTAAATTAACTCTGTGTTTCTGTGTTCATGGTTAACTTGATGCCTGGACAAGATTACATGTGTTAGACTTTTTTTAAAAAGACCTGCATTGACCCTTTTATCAATAAGATTAGTTTACATCCTGCGTGTAAATACGTGCTGCCCAAATGCAACAGTTTATAAATACGAAATTAAGTTGAATATATTTAATCTAATTAGATGGTTGATGGCTGTTCTAATTATCTTTCGTCTAATCCCCTGCACTAGACTGCACAAGTATGATTGGTGCCGACAATCTCGTGACTTTCGCCTGATTGAACTAGTTGTAAGCTCAGTCGTGGTAGTCTATATAACTAAATTGACTATAAACTCCTAACAAACTAACTGGTCCTGAGCTAATCAAATAAGAGGTCTGTAACATCCTCGGAGGATACTCTAACCCAGTCTAGAAACTACTTCTTCGCCTCCACTCGTACTGTCGAACAAACGCACGCCGTATTAATGCTGAGTAGCCCAGTCTGTAGCTACAAGATCGCGTCGTAGATGGTATTACATTTATTGAGAACGCCTTTTGGAGTGAGTGGGAGAGAGGATGTTCCGCCCACTAGCATGTCGCGTGTTCTGCCATGTATGTTATCCACTAGAGGTTCCAGAATAAATACAAATTGATCCAATCAAAACTGCGCTGTGCTTAGAATCCACTAGGTTTCTTTCGATATGTCCGCAAAAATGGACACTCGGGTTATTTACCCATATCTGTGCCCTTAGCTTCCATGAATTATCAACTTATTGCTACGTGGCTGGGGTTTAGCGAATCAAAATGAGTGTGCGGAAAACCTGATGGTAAACTATACAGCATCTACTGCGTCGATAACACATTGCGCTTTATGTCGTAAGCTTCGTAATGACTGTTTTGGAAACGTGCGAAGGCTCGCTTTCAATTCCCTCGACCCATTAAGCCAAACCCTATTGGCTGTTTGATGAGTCCTGTTAATGTTTAATGTAGGAAATAGAAAAGACGGTGGAGTTTCAACCTCCTGATTTTAATAAAAACAGTGTATAGATCTATCATATCCATCAACCGACAATAAGAACATTGTATACTTTTAGTTAGAAAGTTAGTGATTTCTTATACATGTGTTTTGTAAAATGTGTAGAAGATTTCTACTTAATGGCTATATGAATTAGCCAAAATACTTTAAGAGATTATGAAAAAGTCATTAATATTCTGTTGTCGATTGAAGAAATCTACGTAAATTTATAGATTTTAAAATTGAGGCTTGTGCCAGGCAAGTCTATGTGATATAATCTATATTGAAGACACTTACTACGCAGATCGAGATCAATATAGATCTCGTTAATCGTTTTATCATAAATGAATTTAAGTGTGTGTGAAACATAAAAGGGTTCTGTGTTAAGATATATCGAGTTGATAGACGTATGGCGATGAGCCGGAGCAGGGAGGAGAATCCGAAAAGGAATTGGTGTGTGCACGCATAGGCGTGGAAACTAGGCTTTTTTTTGGTTGTAAGTGTCTTACAAGTCCATCCATAAGTTAAACTGTTAGGCAGGGCGACGGAATATTAGATATATATTTTAAAAAATATAAACAAGTGTGGACATTATTAGAAAGGATATTGGCCCATGTTTCGCTGCGCGTTTATTGTTGCGGAACTGTCTCACCGCGGACGCATTCCGAAAGAAGATGTGAAGTGAATTTCATTAGGATTCCGTTATTGAAAAGCAAACAGAAGAGCAGAGATTAAAAAAATTACAAAGAGAGCAAGAGCTGTGTCGTAAGATAGCGAACAGAATTTCTGACACTTCTTTAGTAAATTACATGTACAAAAAAATGCACAATTATTCTAGACTTCTCTTAAAGTTTTAATGTTTCCTCACCGAGATTGCTTCTCTGACTTCTTGATTTAGAATAATGTGGGAGGAAAAAATGAAAATATAACCACATCTTCTAAGTATTTGGGCACCACACAAACATGATTTTAAGCATTGCTCATGAATCTCCTTTAACTATATTTTTTACCTCCCTTTATCATGGCCAGCCAAGAAACGATCTGGAAGGCTGAAGTTTACTTTATAGTATTTTATATAAGTATTATTTCATATAAAAATGTTTTTATTACTAGGATATTGTAAAGCGCTTATGTATACATCAGAGTGCTTGCGTAATATAAGAAATCTACAAATTGAATTAAGTTATTACACATCTAGAAACTGCGAAGATAATTTTTGCCAAAATATCAAAAGTAGTTCACAACCAGATCTAGACTGGTTTGGTTTCTTTGTATGACTCCATCTTTGGAGGCTCACACGGATCTCAGTACTAAAACTGTTTACACTTATGATTTATTAGTCTCCAAAAGTGAAACTTCGACAAATCGGCATTTCATCTACACGCATGTTCTCCGTGAACCACAGGTTCTACAGTTCTTCGGTTACGTTGTGTACCACGATCTGCGAGAATTTGTTTGGAAAAAGGCTTTAATTAAGGTTCTGAGCGCGCGAACTGGCGCGGCGAAGCGGACACCGTCGAGCCCTTCTGGTGAAGTCTTTGCGTAATCTCGCAGAGATCCAAAACGTATCACGATAAACAATGTACTGTAGACGAGCACACGTAGCTGGAAGAGCGTGTCGTGCGTGTATAGTTGAAAGAGATTTTCCTCCGGATGGTCTAATGTCAAAAAATTTAAAAATCGATTTTGATCTCTGTACCCTTTTGAGCAAGCTGAATTATAGACTAAAATACAATCAAAAATTATCTGACACTTTCACTACCAACAATTCCAGATTAAATATCACGTGGATGTTACTAAAGCAAGACAATTCTCGATCCCAGCAGATAACAACGCCATTGCGTTAAACTCGTGCTGAAAACATACTGTTTTCATAACAAAAAATTGAGTAAAGAATAGGACCAATATTGACAGGATGAACGTAGTTAGTACCCTAAGCCCAAAACATCCGGACGTCATATTTTTAGTTAAAAACTTATCGTATCGGTTTCAGGCCCAGAGGATCACTGTTCATCGTATAAAGCATCTGTCGTTCTGGAAGAGGACAAAGTGATTGAATAACCTCTGGTTTCATAACAATCTCATATATAAAAAACTCGTCATAATAAAAACACAACTCTGTGAATGTTCATCTCTCAACATTCTGACAGTTAAAAGCGTTTTCTGGACAGATGTGTTGGCTATGTAGAATGAAGCCCATAAACCCCATTTGACGTCTTTACCGTGTTTTTGGCTGCGTTTCTCTCATATGATTCGAACAGCAGAGGACTCACGAGCAGATTTTCCACAAGCTACTTTGCTCTAGGAACCATATTAAAATCCAGATCCACAAAGAGATCACGGGCGTTTTATTTTGGCGCGGCCTAACCTGTCACTCCATACAGACTTAATTAATGACTACTATTAACGTGTCTCTGTCCAGCGACCTCAAACTCCGCGGGAGCAAGGATCTCGAGAGCCTCTGTCTGGGGTTGCCGGTGTGCACCTCCGCATCTCAGCCCAGCATCGGGTGGCAGATTCCCTCTGACTTGAGTGAGTGGCAGCTGTGCTGATGGAGTAGATGATGAAAAGGAGTAAAGAGTGTGTGTGTGCGTGCGGTTCAGCGCTGGAAAGTTCTGAGTGGCCACCCTACACACGGCGTTCCTCGAGTCACCATGGATACGGAGCGCGTGTAGTTTAAGTTATCAGGTCGCTAGTGGAACAGACTAGGTGTTCCTTTTAAATAATAGAAATCAAGTGGTGATCTGGGACCAGCTCGTAACTGAGAGACTTCTTGTGCACATAACTCATGAGAAACCAAGCAGCAAGTCCATAAATGATGATCCAAGGACACTCACACGGTCGTTTATTTAATACAAATTATTATAATTATATATAACACATACTGCATAAGTATATATGATTTTTAATACATTCTGATACCCTTCTGTGTTATAGTTCTCAAACTATATATTCAACATTACATATTTGAAATATACGTTTTAGATAATGCCAAATTAAATCTTTGAAAATAAACTACATTATGTTTCCACATCGTGTGTTTGTTCCTTGATCTTGACATCTGCTCCGTTAAAACAGGCGAATAGAACCCACATCGGCTGTTTTGTTTTTCTGACGGGTACTTACGTCTTTCGTAAGAGAATTTCTATTTGTCTTTAGTGTTCCGTATCGCCTTGTAACAATTTAGCTGATCTCATTTGATCCCTATGACTGCATGAACGATGAAGCGTGCGTAACATTAGTCTATATTGATATCCAACAATAGATTAACTATATAACAAATTTTTGGGCGAGAGATTTCTCGTCTACTAGCGCGATGCACCCTGTCTAAGTCTATCATCAACATCTTAAAATATTTATTCTGAAATAAACTTTACTTCAGGATGTGCTGCCTCTACTACCGGGTTGGCCATACAGCATAACCTGTCACTGCTAGATCAGGAGTACTACAAGCCAACAGGGCTGTGTAGCATCCAATAAATTGCTGTCGTGTACCTGACGGCATCCGAGAACTTCACTAGCCTCGTGCATACCAAGCTATCTCCCCTCTGCGTGTTCGTGGAGTCTGCCGTCCACATCGATATAAGCGATCCCACACGTGAGACCTTCTGTCGTACCATCAAGCTTTAAATCCTGTGACTCAGAAAGACTCCAGCGCAAAAAGTGTTCTAATGAAAAGCTGCCCGAGCGTAGAATCTTTGGTTTACTCGGGATGAGAATAAAAAATCCTGAGTATCCTCGCCAAGAGATCTGCCACCGGAGAAGCTAAGAGAAGGAGCCCTCTCTCTGTACCATGCCTCGCGTATCTGAGTGTGTCGAGGTTGCACTACAAAATAGCGTGCTGGTGTGGTGCATAAAAGAGTGAAACAGTGAGAAATCTCCGAGCGAAGAACGTTTAACCTAGTCAAAGACCCATTTGACTATCAAAATAACGCGTTTTGGGGTCTGGAACCTTCAGAAAGTGCTGTCGCAGAGACAATCCCGTGCGCTAAACTGCCAGCGAGATCCCAACTCACCACCAGGTGGTGCTCTACAGCTCCGCCCCTCTTAACCCGAGTGTCCAAAACACGCGGCCGAAGGTCGGATGACACGACGACTAAGTCGATCATCGACCTCCGGCCTAGGGTGTCCTGGTGCCATGTGCACTGATGGACACCCTTGTGCTGGAACATGGTGTTCGTTATGGACAGACTGTAGCTAGCACAGAAGTCCAATAACAGAACACCGCTCGGATTAAGATCGGGGGGCCATTCCTCCCGATCACCTCTCTCCAAGTGTCACTGGTGTTGCCCACGTGGCCGTTGAGTCCCCCAGCAGAACAATGGAGTCCTGGTGGGTGCACTGTCCAGTACCCCTCCAGGGCTCAAGAGGCCGGGTACTCTGCACTGTTGTTTGGCCCGTAGGCTGCCACAACAGTTAAGAAATGGAGCGTCCAGCTCCTCTTGAGGGTAATGGTTCCAGAGCCAAGCTGTGTGTGGAGGTGAGGCCGATCTAGTCGAAAACGCTCAACCTCCCGCACAAGCTCGGGCTCCTTCCCACCAGCGAGGAGACATTCCATGTCCTCAGCGCCAGAGACCGTGCGCATGGCCTGCAAAATGTGCTACAAATAATTGTTTTTACATTACAATACTTGAAATGATATCATTCTTTTAAACCTGCAAACATCCCAAGTACCCCTGGGGTCCACGTACCCCTGGTTGGGAAACGGTGCTTTAACTTGTTAATTCACATATTACATTTTCTAAAACCCAGTGTGTTTTGTGTTTCCAGAGTCAGTATCGCTTCGTGTGCGAGGCCATCCTGAAGGTCTACGACGAGGGTTTGGTGAAGCCTGTGCAGCAGCGTCCCGTCCTGCAGAGAGAGAGAACCTGCGATCGCGCCACATCTGCGGAGGGCGAGCAGCAGCCACAACAGCAGCAGCCGGAAGAAGAGCGCCACCTGCTGGAGCTGGACGAGGAGGACGACGACGTGGAAGTGCTGGACGTGGGAGAAGTGACGGAAGACGAGACGGAGGACGTGGAGACGGAGGGAGAGGAGCGAGAGGACATGACCGAGGACGAGAGCGTGAGCCTGGGGAGCCGCGGGAGTCCGACCCAGACCCAGGACCAGACCGAGACCGAGGCCAAGACTGAGACTAGACCAGAGCCAGAGCGAGAGAACGTGACCGAAACGCAGAGACGGAGAGAGAAGAGAGAGAGAACGTGACAGAAGACGAGAGCGTGGGCAGCAGAGGGAGTCCGAGCCAGAGCCAGGACCAGGACCAGACCGAGACCAGACTAGGGCCAGGACCAGGTCTAGAGCCTAGTCCGGACCACGGCGCGGAAGAGAAGACGGATAACGGAAGTTTGAGTTGCGAAAACGAACGGAAAACCAGCCAAGAACGAGAAACGTGTTCAGAGTTTAGCCCAGAGAAAAGCAGCGAGGAGGACATGAGCAAAACCGGTTACGATCCAGTTAGAACCAGCCAGGACGCGGGTAAAACCGGTTACGATCCAGACGAGATCCGAGCGGAGTCGAATCACAAAAACGCGGAGAAAACCAGCAAAGAATCCAGTCCGAAACAGAGTCCGGGATCGAAAACAGACGCAAATGAAAGTCAGGGATCGGAGAGAATCAACGAAGACCTGAGCAAAACCGGTTACGATCCGGTTAGAACCAGCGAGGACCCGGGCAAATCCGAGATCCAAACGAGCTCGAGTTCGAATCACAAAAACGCAGAAAAAACAAGCGAAGAGTCGAATCCAGGATCGAAATCAGATGTAAATACGAGAAGCGACTGCGAGGACTCGAGCGAATCCGGTTACGATCCAGCTAGAACCGACCAGGACCCGGGCAGAACCGGTCGCGATCCAGGCACGAGTTCAAATCACGAAAACGCCAGCAGAGAAAGTCCCGATCGGAGTCCGGACTTAGACAGAACCAGCGAGAAAGAGGCAAAGCAGGAGAAAGACCTGGGGAAATCCGGTTACGATCCAGTTAGAACCAGCGCGGAGGAAAAGGAGGACCTGGGGAAATCCGGTTGCGATCCAGTTAGAACCAGCGAGGACTCACGGACAGTAGAGCCACAATGAAACCGCGGGAAGAGAGAGAAAGAGGCGGGAAAACCGGGAAAAGTCGGAATTCTGTGAGAAAATCGATTCAAACACATTTATATTTTTGTACGATTTGACTTAAAAAGCTAAATTTCTCGACAGTTTTTCCGTTTTATCTTCGCGTTTAGCTTTGAACCTGTTGTTTCAAATCTTAAATATTTATCTAAAGTTAAACGTTTGTGTTTGACAGTTTAGTTTTTGTCGGAATTCTGGACTTTTGGGCTGGGCCTGGAGGATTCTGAATCGATTATATTTAGTTTAATTCTGTTTTTAATTCAGTTTAAAGCTCGTGCCGTGAAACTGGAGAAACGGGAAAGTCACGTTTAGTTTTTATGATGATTGTGAGAAAGAAAAGTCACAGTTTAATGAGACAAACAACTTTTTCTTCTAAAATCGTCACTTTTCTGTTTTGCTAAAATACTTGACACTTGTATAAAAACAGCACAAAATATAGATTCTAAAATGGTCACTTTTTTAATATAAATTCAACTATTCAAGTCTAAAATCTCTTTATTTACTGATATTGCTTCTAAAAATGTCACTTTTACATGAGTTTAACTTAAAAAAACAACTTAATTTAATTCTCTTGAAACTGAACCTGAAATAATTTTTAATCTTAAGACTCTTAATGATTTGAGCTTTAACCAGTGTTGAAGAAACATCAAAAGTCACTAGTTACTGTCATATATTCTTCTTTCAGTAACTCAGTCGTGTCACTCATTACTTATAAACATGTGGATAATATATTTACAATCTGAGTCACTCAAGTTACTTTCACCCCTGGGGGTCCTTGGACCATGTGTAGAGGGTCCCCCAAATGTATTTGAAACATTGATAATCAATACAACAATTTCTTATGATTTACCATCCTAAACATAGAATTTTGGATTGAAAAGAGAAATAGCTTTGATTAGGTAAGGTAATGTTTATTAAGGACAATGTACAATTACATGAAGCACAGTGGCAGAGATGTTAACACCAGATTGTAGTTTACAGCTCATTTCCATCTGTAGTCCCAGAGAGGCACATTGGACATGTTTTTAGTTGTAGGAGGAAACCTACGCAGACACGGGGAGAACATGCAAACTCCACATAGAAAGGCCCGGGCGACCCGGGAGTCGAACCCAGGACCTTCTGGCTATGAGGCCAGAGCGCTAACCGCTGTACCACCGTGTCGTGTAGAAACAAGTAAGCCAGCAAAAATGACCAGAGGAAATGAACCATTGATCAACATTGAAATATAACTTGGCTTTAATTATGAATTTTAATGTGATACCAGAGGGAAAAGTGACAGAGGGTCCTTGGAAGATTTTTGAGCCGATAATCCCTGGTCCGATAAAGTTTGAGAACTCCTGCTCTAAACGACCAAAACTCCACTAAAAGACGGTCTATTTACTTAAAGGAGAATCAAATATTTTGAGTAAAATGTGTTGTGACATCACATTTTCATAAATTCAATAATCAAGTGTAAATGTAACTGGATTAGTGTTGTACGAGGTCTTAACGACTGTGTGATTAGCTCAAAGTAACTCACAGTGATATTGTAATACATTCATTCATTCATCTTCTACCGCTTCATCCCGTTAGAGGTCGCAGGTGACTGGAGCCTATCCCAGTGACTTTGGGCCTTAGGCGGTGAACACTCTGGACAGTGGACAACTCGTCTCAGAGTTAAACAGACAAACATTCAGCCACAGTGATGCTCAATGAACCTAAACATGCAGGTTTATGGAGGAAACAGGAGGAAACCCACAGTGACACGGGGAGAACATGCAAACTCCACCAGAGAGATGGTGACATGTTGATCTGGTCAGAACCCACGACCTCCTCCTAACCACTCTGCCACACCCCATATTATAACACAAATGTTTCTCCCTGTAACTAGTGATATATAAAGTATTACAATAACTTACCCAACACTGGATTTAAGTGACAGTTGTAGATTTTGCTAAAACCATTTCATTTCTTAATTTAGTTTTTATTGTAAAATTTCTGTAGAATGAATTTAAAAGAACCAAAACAAAATGTGTCACTTTTCAGTAAACATAACTTAAAGTTGGGGTAGCTAACATTTTTAGTCGGAAATTAGTAAACTTTGTGACTTCTACTAAAAAATAAATGATAATTGCAGCACATTCTGAAAAAATGAGACCACTGAGTACTGTCTGACCAGAATAATAAAGAATTTTAGTTCTAAACAGGAGCCAAATACAGCTCTCTGATTGGTTGAGCTTGGGTGGTCCTCTCAAGTTTAATTTTTGTGTTTGTAAAAAGACATTTCTAAAGTATAAATGCAGCCAAAATATATACATATCGATGCTAACCATGTTAGTAAGATTTATGTGAAAATCAGCAGCCCCACCTTTAAAAGACATTTTTAAGTTCACTCAAACAAAAACATTTTTCAGTTTAGCTCCAAACACCGGTTTTAGCTCAAAGATGTGACCCTTGTATAAACTTTATTTTTGTTTGTGATATTGTCACTTTTTTAATTTAAACTTTTAAATAATAAAAAAAAAACCATCTGAAAACCATTTTTTTTTACTTAATTTAGCTTTTATTGTGAACACAATTTAAAAGAAACAAAACACTTTTATATAATTCACCTGAAACAGTCACTTTTCTCAAACAATTAACAAATAATTCTTAGTTTTGCTTCTATAAATTTAACAAAGACCCAATTCAAAACTCTCTTTATTTTTTTTAATCTGTTTCTTTCTAAACATTTAATTTTGCTTTTAAACTTGTCTCTTTCCGAATCAATTCAACTAAAAACACTGAGTTTAGTCACTTTTCCAAACACAGAATCCTAAGTTTTAGTTCTAAAATTGTCCCATTTATAGTTATTATTCTTTTTATTCTCACTGTGACTGAATTAATCACAATTATTGATTAAAAACTGATCCTTTTGACTTTCCCGTTTGAGATTCCGACGATAAAACAGTCGTAGAATCCACAATCCTGCGTTCAGACTTGATTTCTCGTCGTTTTTTCCCGGTTTTCCGAGCCGGAGCGCTGGTTTTCCGACTGCACTGTTGCACTTTACGCACTGGGACGTTTTTTGGGGAGCTGTTTACGGAGAATCTGGATCTTTTTTTGTTTTTGGGGATCGCTGTAGTGCCATAAACGCCAGAAACAAACGTATTTATTCTTCTTCTCCTCCTCCTCCTGGTGTAAGTGTGTGTGAGTGTGTGAGCGGCGCCCCCAGGTGTCCGCTCAGCCACACTACACACACACACACTCTGCTTTTATTATTTAAGAATCAGCACTTTTGGTCCGAGGTTTGAACCACACGGGACGAAAAACAGTCTGGTTAAAATCACTTCTGTTTGTCACGGTTTAGACTTGGCTCCACCTGGTGATGTCATCGTGTGTTTTAGCCTGGTTTAAGCTCAGATAAAGTTTAAAGGAGATGTTCTGGTGATAAACTGTGATGTCTGTGGATCAGTCGGTTACATTTATAGTTCATTATAAAACACAAAATGAATCTTAAAAAGCCTGAATATTTAAACTTGTCCCTTTACTTCCTGTAGAACTGACAAGCTCCGCCTCTTCACTGTAAAACTTAACTTTAATAAGCCACAGATTTGAAATTACCTTGAACCTTACATGTTTGAGTAGTCACAAGTAAAGACAGACAAGTGGGCGGGGATAGGTGGAAGGTGAAGAGCTGCAGGATAATACAAGATGACTCAAACCTGCAGGAATCAATCCAAATACAACTTTGGGTGAACTAATGATGAGAGAAAACTGCTCTAACTGAGTTAAAAACTCAGAAGAGTAGAAAAGATCTCCTTTAAAGGGACTGTACCTGATTTTTGCATCCTAACAATGTAAACAAACAGAAATAATTAACCTTTTTCCTTCAGGCTACATGATTTCCTCACGTAGCTAATGCATCCTGAGCTTCAGAATTGTTCATCATGATGAGTTTTAATGTTTTTTCACAGCTTTTAACAGCGAGCTGAGTCACTATGCTAACAACAGTTAAGGCCTTTTCACACCAACACAACCCCGAGTCGCTGTCGTAGGAGGAGCAACGCCGGGTCTGTTCACGTCTCTCTGAGGCACCGATGTGAAAGAACATTCAGACAAACACGACTCAAACACCAACAGTCAAACAAACACAGAGTGAGCATGTGTGTGATGTAATGTTTGACCAAAATGACCAAACATAAGTTGCACGTGAGTAGTAGTTGTCAAACTTTGACGGCAAACAGATGTTTCTAGTCTTACCTCACGGATTAAGCTCAACTGGTATTTCCCTCCACAGTCCAGCCTTCGTACTGCGGTCCCCGTAACTCCCCCGTGTTTTCCTCCATCCAAATAGAACCATTCTCCTTCGTAGTTACGTCCCGTTTGACCCGTGTAAATAACAACAATCCATGCTCGGCTAAATACTGTTTTTCCGTAAGCGTCTTTTTCGGTTTTCCGCACTATATTCCTGCACACTGATTGGCTGGTTCTCCTGTGACCACGGACCAATCAAACAGCTGCATTTACGGCAACTGGCGACACCGACTTTACCTGCAAGTCTTCAAAAACCCGCCTCCACGACCTCTGACCCCCGACAAACCCATTTACACCAGACACACGTGAGCCGCCTGTCGGCAGACGTTGCCAAACTGGTTCAGACGGACGACCCTCGGCCTGGTGTGAAAGACCCTTTAGCCACAATGCTAAAAACAAAAACAGAAAAAGCTGCACACAAACGAGATTTTATTAAACATAGACAGGACTTTGGGGACTAATTTCCACCTGAATAGATACATTAACAAGGCATCAGTGCTTTTAAGTTATCTTGTTGCAAAAAAATCGAGTACAGTCCCTTTAAAGAATAACTGAAACCAGGATTATTCGAAGGATTATCTGCTTAGACACAAGATCAAATGAAATTGATGAGATTTCTTATAAAAATGGTAAAGTGTAAAGAAACAGTCTGGTACTAAAGGAAATATCTGACTCACTTATGAGTCACATTAATCACAAATACTTCATTACACAATTACACGATTACAGCAAGAATCATAACTGAAATTTGATTAAACTGCTCAGCCCTATTTTTTAACAATGACCCAGACAAGGACAAACACACGTCTAAAAGCTTCAAACTCCTCCTCATTTCACTAAAACAAACTTAAGATCTCACTCAACGCTGCACAAAGTTCGATGACATCACCAGGTGGAACGAAGCAGCATCACTCATAATAACCGGGGTCAAAGGTCGCAGCTGTAGATAGACTTGCACTGTTCATAGTTTATTTAATCGATAGTTTTAGATTGTTTTATTGATTTTCCACTGAACGCTGATCCTTAAGTTAAATAATAATAATAATAATGAGTTTTATCTTTGAGTTTGTTTTGTTACGGATGAACTTTTCTCATGTTTGTGGTTCTCAAACTGTGGTACGCGACGCTCCAGAACTTAAACATACAGTATTTATCAGATTGATTAAATGGATTTAAAGTGTTTGAATGAACTTTTGATCAAACAGAGACGACTTTAGAGGAGAGAATGAGTCGTGTTCACGTCCCGACTTTCAGTTCAGATTTGTGACCAGACCCATTCACTTTTGGATTATGAGTTTAAACTAGAAATGTCAAGGTTTTTAACGATTATTACGATTGTCTGGACCAAACGTGTCCAAAATCTCATTGTGACAAATAGGGATGTCAAGATTAACCGGTTTTTCAATAATCGTGAATATTTTCCCCCACGGTAGGTTATTTGTGGTATTTTTACAACTCACGGTAAACCGCAAACACGTCTTACGTCTTCTGTGCCGTGACTGCCGTGCTTGGGCAGCGTGAGGCGGAGAACAGCGTGTGTGTCGTCAACTCACCGCTAAGGCTGCTGAAGTTAGCGCTTCAGGAGTTGTATCCATCCAAAGTATCAAGTCAGGGGTTGTTTTTAAGATGACCAGTGCTTTGTGCGGCTGAAGAGTGTCCAAGATACAAGACGTGTCTTTGAAAAGTTGCCGCTAAAAGCTCTAACACATCCAACATGATCCAGCATCTTTGATACGATCGTCCCTCGCTGTTCGTCCAAGTAAAGGTAAAGAAACAACGTAAATCCTTTAAACGAAGCGCTCCAGAGAGAATCACACAGCTCACGACAAAAATAAACAGTATTTATGCTTCATTTGACATAAACTCTGATCTGAAAGTAAAACTAAAGCAGAGACGCTGCAGACGTCATGACGACGCTGGGAAAACAAAACGTGTGGATGACGTCACCTTCATGAGTCACATGACAGATATCACACATAATAATATTATTAGTAATCGATCTCTCATTGTAAGTATAATGAGAATATTAAAGCAATTAAAGGGACAATAATGTTTTTTTATGCTTGAATGATAATTTGTTTAAAACATTAAAAGTATTCAAAGGATAACTAAAATAATTGCATTTATTGTTTTTTATCAAACCTACATCATATTTATGTAATACAATCAGTGTATTGTCACTGTCAGCAAATCAAATACCAATAATTTAGATTTTAAATATATATGTGTATATATTTTTTCTTTATGCTGATAATCGTGAATAATCGCAAAATCGTGATTTTTCCTTTTGCTATAATCGTGATTCTAAAATTTGATATCGTGACATCCCTAGACTGACAAAAACATTTAGCAGTGAAGGTGAACATTCTGAGCCTTAATTTGGTTTTGTTCGAGGTTCGTACGCTCGTGGAAAGACTTGGAAGATTAAACTCTAAAATCCAGGCCCTGGAAAAGTTTTGGAAAATACAAAAATGTTCAGGGTTAAAAGGTTTGGGGACAGGTTACTTTGACACGGTCACATTTGAATCTAGTTAGTTAGTCGGGGGATTATTTTGCTAATCGATTAGTTGGGCGATTATTCTACACAGAGCAGAGAAGGTCGTTTGTTTGTCACAGCGACGCACAGACGTAAAGAGAAAAACCACAACACATCTTCTACTTTGACCATGCCTCCTGAACTCAGAGAAGATAACATACGGACTAAAAAAATCCAGACAAAACTCCAGTAGTCTGCAGAAGGATTAAAGGGCACAAACGTGATGTCGGCTTTAACCAATATTGACCGAGTGATCGATACCAGATGCTGCAAATGTCATGAATCAGCTTCGGTGTTTGATCCCAGTAACAGATCGGATCGAAGTCCATAAAAGATCAGGTTTTACTTCTAATATTATGTTCTTGTAATGATCGATGAACCTGATGATCTTGACTAGGGCTGGGCGATTTAGCCAAAAATCCTAATTGCGATTTTTTCCAGGAAATATTGCGATTGCGATTTTTTTGCGATTTTCTCCCACAGCATAAAAACATGAGCAAAAGTAACACAAAATCAACAGTTTATTATAAGAATTGTTACATTTTGCTAGAAATGTACCTGTGAAATGATTTTTGGCTAAATTAGATCCAGTGTTGGATGTAACTTAGTTACTGTGAAAAGACTTGTAATTAAATTACAGTTACTAACAAAATACTCTTATCTTATTCACTTTTAAGTAAAAAAAAAAATCTACAAAAGTGACTTATTGTTTGAGATAAAACAACTCAGAGACACAGATCTGCAGCTGGAACAGTGCACAGAATACTTTTAATATTGATTTTATTACTGAATTTGAATCTAAGCAACTCTTTTGTTGTTTGCCTTTGTTTAAATGCCAATGATACAATTTTAAATCCCATTTTTGATTGATGTTTGCAATAATGCACACAAAGCAATCCAAAACTAAGTTACTCTCTTTAGGCAATAACTATAGTTTAACTAATTACATTTTCAAAAAGTAAAAAGTAATGAGTAACTAATTACTTTTTCAATACATTACCCCCAACACTGATTAGATCAACAAGATTAATTAACTCGTTTAATTGTGAAGGTGGATAAAACTATATAGGTTATAGCATAATTATTATACTGAACTTGTGCAAATTCATTCACTGTTCATTTTTATTTAAGTTCAAACGACTGATATCTGTAACTTATATTTCATTCCAGAGCTACTCAGTGTAAAATATGCTTTCATATCCAAACTAAGTGTGTTCCCCTTTAACTTTACGCACACGGTTCTCGGCGGCTGCTGCTGCTGCAGCTGCTTCTCCTTCTCCCCCTCTCCGTCTCTGCCACTCGCTCGCTCATCCCCCGCTCCACAGACAGGACAGAAGGCGGGACGATTACCTGTCCCTGTCCACGCAGAGAACCGGAGTGCTCCGTGTTTGGAATTAAATAGTTTATCCTTCGTTTGGCAGCGCGTCACCGCGGACTACTTCATGTTACAGCGCGGACTCGTAACGCGGTGGGATTTCAAAGACAGAGGCACACGCACATACGCGCTAAAAGGCAAAGAGAGGCGATAGACATTCACCTGAAACAACTATTATGTCTATGTTTCGTGTCACTAACGAAGAGAGTTCGCGGGGAGAGTGGAGAAAAGAGAGAAAGAACGAGTACAGCGCTGGCTCCAGGCTCACCTCGTTCACCGCCGCTTTAAGCCCAAATCCTTTGCTGTAGTTTTGACAAGAGCACAGTTTTACACCTGTGAGCCTGGTATTGTCATTACATGTCGTTGATCTCATGAGCACACGAATTACAGAGAGAAAAGTGAAGCACAAGTCACGGAGGTGTCAGAGGAGCGTCTGAAGCTGCAGACCGGAGGCGCTGCAGTCAGACGGCCGCACTCACACGCGGCGCTTCAATTACTTCCAAAACAAAACGCACGTGGGCAATAATCGCACGTCTCTGCGATTACATAATCGCATCTTGTCATATCGCGATATAATCGCAAATGCGATTAATCGCCCAGCCCTAATCTTGACATTTCTCGTTTAAACCAGATTCTCCTGCAGGACGATGATGTTGGGACGTGAACCTCTCCAGTCTCGTTCTTAAATCCCGTGTGGTCCAACAACCTGCTCGTTCGTCCTGCTTTGATTTCACTCTTTTGTACAAACTGTTTTATGTGAATGATCCTTTTTCCTTTTCTTTCTGATTTGAATTGTTTTTGTTTTTTCTAACTGGGTTTTGCTGGAGAATTTTTACTGCTGTGACAAAAAAACAAAACAACCTAAACAACTGGAGCATATCTGGACAGAGAGAGGTACTTAAGTTTGTGTGAAAAGAGAGAAAAGCCGTGTTTCTGACGCTTCTGTTTGGACAGAGATGACTGGACCAGAGAGACAAACGTAAAGATGATCTGGAGTTTGATGCCGTGGCAGTCGTGGACAAAACTCAAACTCAAAACCCGCACATACATTTAAAAACACACAAGCAAATGAACACTTTAGGCCAAACCTGGGCAAACCGTATCCAGTTTATTTTGATCCATTGTTCGGTTTACGTGCAGCGGTTTACGTCCAGGAAAGCTGCTCAAAGCTCCATGTTCATCAAATGAACTTTTTACAGATTTTGTTTTCTTCATAAAAATGAATTACTTTCACCAGAGTGTGTAGGGTTAGGGTTTGGGTTTGTTAGGGTTTGGCACAATGACTCCTCATGTCGCCCCGAACACAAAAGTCTGGAGTCCAACGCTGTATGTCACACGCTGTTGCCGGGACAACGCAGCTCATAATACCATATCACACACTGAGTCAGCCCAGCAGCGCCGGCCTTAAGCTGCGTTCACACCGGTCAGATTATTTGTGTCTAAATTCGCCTAAACGCACATAAAATTTCACCGGTTATTTAAGCTGTTGACGCCTCAATGAGCTTCTAAACTGCTCTGACGCGTTAAGGCTTTGGTGACAAAAAGACACTTTTAACGCCCCAAAGCGCTTCCAGCTCTCGCTTGTTTACAGGTGTTGTTTCGCTCGTAGACAGATCACTGAGCGAGAGAAGGAGAGAGATGGATTGAGGCTTGTTTCATTTATAAAACGGAGCTTACCCGATCACTCAACTTTCTCCTCCTCCAGACAGTGTCCTTTTGCTGTCTCCGTCCTCGGCTCCTCCCGTCGTACAGCAGGTTTAAACACGACACCGGGCATTTTTAATTAGTGCTGTCAAGCAATTAAAAAATTGAAGAGATTAATTAATTATTATCTGTAATTAATTAATCTAATTAATCTATTTTTAATCTCACCTACAAATTGCTGAAAAAAACACTCAAGTGTTTTTGTTTTGTTTTCATCCAATTTAATTAATTACATTATTGTTACAGATGGAAATATACTGAAGACTTGAGGAAGTGTTTTGTTGAACAACCCTTATGTCCACTTTGTAACTCACAGATGGAAACAATGAAGTTAAAAATTTCAAAATAGAATTAACGCGATTAAAAAAAAACTGTAATTAATTCATCTCAATTAATGCACTCATTTGACAGCCCTAATTTTAATACATCCATGTGAGGCGTTGTCAGTCCAGATCATGTCCTGTGTTTGTCGTGTCTCCAGATTTTCAAAGCAACGAACGGCCAAGTCTTTGAAAAAAGCCCCAAACAAGCGACCTTTAGTTAAAAAAGTTATTAAAAGACTTCAGTAAACAGTCGTCCTTTCCTCTTGGTGTGACAGGAGAACAACATGTCACGTGTCACAGGTGTGGAGTCTCTGATTGGCTGACTTCTAACGCGTCTGAAGATGGATTTTCACAACTGCTGCGGCCGCTGCAGCTTCGAGCTTCTAATCTGCAAGACGCTGTGTTTTCAGACGCCTAAACGCTCCTCAACTGACGCCTCAGACGCCAAAACGCGCGGAAAATTCGCTTGAACGCTCAAGACACGGGTTTACATTGACTTAACATTGAAAATGGACACAAATACACCAAGACGCTGTCCGGTCTGAACGCAGCATAAGTAGGGGAGACCAAGCTTTAATTTACTTGTGTTTTTCTGTGCGTGTGTCTGTGTTTTGCCCAGAGCCAGTGTAGTTTCTCCAACACAAACCCTTCCTCAGACCTTTGCGTTGAGTCTTTTCTCTATGCTCCAAACAGAAGCGTTGTTGTTGAACGAGGCTCCAGCTCAGCGTCAGGACAAACTCTGCGGTACAAACATTTACAAACAGTCCCGGCGCTGCGTTCATGAAAGTCTGACTTTTTACATGTTTGAGGAGGAAACCACGAGAAACGCCACTTTGAAGAGAAAATGTGAAAGACCCACCAGAGCTGCTCCGGTTAAAGCTGCACTGTGGAGCGTCTCCTCGTCTCCATGGCGATGTGGGGATTTAGCCAACACTCTGGAATTAAATATATTTAACTTGTATCAGTCAATGACGTGTCTAAATACCGTCGTGTTTGCAGAAACAAGGCGAGACATTATGACAGAAAACCCCAAATAGTTCTAAAGAATGATTTTAATCTTCTGTTGAAATGAGAAGTTTTCACCTCCACCATAAATAAAAAGAAAGTTAAAAGAATTAAAAGCCTGAACATAAATGAGCTGCACTTGTTTATAATAATAAGACATATATCATTGTATTGACCTGCAGAGTTAAACTGTGAAAAGAGCAGCCGTTTATAATTGATTATGGTACGCAACGACAGCTTGAAATACTTTGCACTTTTTAACAAACAAACATTTACAAAACCACAGTGGCAGAGTGGTCAGCACTCTCGCCTCACAGCAGGAAGGTCACACGCCCCGGGCCTTTTTCTGTGTGTGGAGTGTGTATGTTCCTCCTCCGGTTTCCCCAAAACAATAACCTGCAGGTTAGTGCTTCCCAACCTGGGGGGCGGTCCCCAGAGCTTTGTCTGGTCAGAGGGTCATGTTCCAACGATACCCATTAATAGACGAGACTATGGTGGCCCCCCACAGTCTTATTTTAGCCCCCATAGTCTAAAACCAACATGACAATAAATTGATGGTGAAACAAATTATACTTTATCACTCTAGCATTGTAATCAAGATATAGAAGTCATTATATTTAATATATAATCAATGCTTTTGATCACTGGAAGCAGTAAGGGACTTTCACACCCCAAAAATGTTTATAAATATATTTATTCAGTTTAGGATCACTTGTCCCACCGTAGTACATGTATAAACTTGTGGGAAACACTGAGTTCTAAAAGTACTTATAAGTGAAACTTTATTATTAAAAAACACAAATCTAAGCACCAAAACACCACAATAGTTGTTTATTTGACTGAAATAAATGTTTTAAATTCTAATTTTCATCATATAATAACAATTTAAAGGCCACCGGTTTAAACAGGGGCTCGAGTGTCGGGGGGGCCTTTGAGGAGAAAAGCCTGGGAACCACTGGGTTAGAGAACATGTGGCGGTCGGAGGTTGAGGCGCCTCTGCTGAGCTTCTGCTGTCACTGACAGTGTTGGGTGTAACTTATGGCGTCTCCACTGACCCTAGTATGTACTCTACTCTACTCGGCTCTACTCTACTCGGTTTGGTTGCGTCTCCATTACTCTTTAGAATGTAGTACTATCTCCATAGCAACTGCCCACAACAAACTATACTACAACTACCTTGTTGTCTGGCCAATCAGTGTCAGAACAATTTAGTATCAGCTCGGCCTGGATAGAACCAGAGTCAAGCAGGTACTTTTAAAAAAGACTAGTGGAAACAGAGCCGAGTAGAGTAGAGCTGGTACTAACAGGGCCAATGGAAACAGAGCCGAGTAGAGTAGAGCTGGTACTAACAGGGTTAGTGGAAACAGAGCCGAGTAGAGTAGAGCTGGTACTAACAGGGTTAGTGGAAACGCCCCGTTAGTTACAGTGGAAATACTTGTAATTAAATTACAGTTACTAACAAAAGACTCTTAGTTACTTTAAAGTAAAACAAATCTACTAAAGTGACTTATTCAGTGAAATAAAACTGTTCAGAGACACAGATCAGCCGCTGGAACAGGAACAGAATCAGTTTAATGTAGATTTTACTGAATTTGAGTCGATCTAAGCAGCTCGTTTGTTGTTTACTTTTGTTTAAATCCCAAAAATAAAAGTATAAATCCCATTTTTGATCGATGTTTGCAATAAAACACACAAAGTAATCCTAAAGTAATGTAAAGTTACTTTCCTAGGGCAGTAACTAAATAGTGTAACTAATTACATTTTTAATAAGTAATAAGTAATGATAACTAATTACTTTTCCCAACACTGAAAACTGAGTGAGGAGGTTGTTACTGTGAGAAGCACTTTGGAGGACGTGTCTGTGTAAATGTGCAATAGAAATAAATCATTCTAAACAGTGAACACAGATCATTTCTACGACATTTAGGATTTTAAAATAATTTAGACAAACTTCTCTCTTTGTAAGTCGCTCTCGTCTTGTTTCCATCAAGTTTAAGACAAAGTTTAAAGTCTAAATGTCTTTAAATCTTCCAGTCGAAGCTTTGTAGAAGTGTTGTATCGTCCAGAAAAGCCCCACAGTGCAGCTTTAACCCTCTGCAAACACACAACAGTGCCAAACGTCGTGTAGTAGTCTTATTTTTGTATCTTTAACTCCAGACGAAGCAGAAGCAGAAGCAGCTCTGGTGGGTCTGGAGTCGTGTCGTTGTGAATAAATAATCCAATGTTTTTGTACAGAAACAGAAGGAGGAGCTGTAAAAATGAGAAAAAATAAGAATAAAGACAAAGGTAAGAGTTTAAAAGCAGGTTCACGTGAAAAGATTTACAGAGTCTGGGAGGTTTACGTTTGAAATAAATATAATAATAAAGCTTTGAATAAAAGTGCCAAGATAAAGAGTTAAATGTTTTAGTTTTGGACAAAAGCAACAGTTCTTATTGTGTGTTTTAAACAAGAGACACACTGGGCTCTTCACGCTGCAGTTTGTCTCAGAAGTGTGGATCGTCTCTTCCGTTCACTCAGAATGTCCCACAATGCACTGGGAGAATCATAAAAACAAAGCGGACAAAGACAGAAGAACATGACGGAGCTGTTTAAACCAGCAGGCTTTGAACCTCAGAGGATCTTTTAATATTTTTAAGTCTCTCACTTCTTCCTTGTGCTTTACTAGGAAAATATAAAGAAACTTAAAGGAGACCTATTGTGTTTTTATCCCCTGTATTTCATTCAAAGTTTATTTAAACCTCTTCTCATTCCGACGTCCCTTTTAAGGGATGTCCCAATTTTTCTTTAAAAATTCCATTTTGTTGAGTGTCTGATAAAAGCCTACTATGAAGAACCTGAATAGGTTCAATATAAAAATCCCATTGTGTCCATTTTATTTAGAGCAAAACCAGCCTCTGACGATCCAGACTCAGATTTCAGCTCTAAACCTCCAAATAAAAAAGTCCACAAAAACTCAAACATAATAGGACTTTTGTATTGGCTCTACCTACATCATTTTGGTCCTAAAACTCATTTCTCCCTCAGTGACCTTCAGCTTTTACAGAGGAAAAGTCAAAACCCAAAATAAGTCAAATCTAGAGTCATTTATGTCTCAGCTGTAACAGCAGCTTTACCAATCCTTAGATTTACCAAAAAACATTTAGTCGAAATTTAGATTGTGTTTTTCTTTTGTTTGTAGAAAGTTCTCACTTCTGATCAGAGTCTGTTGGATCAGAAGTAAAAACTACAGAGACACAGCTTTAAACAGACTCCAGACATTTGTCTGATCTCCAAAGGATCAGGAACAGTTTCTGTTTTACATTTAGACCAGTTTAGTCAGACGTGTGAGAGAAAAAAAAGTCTGAATGAGAAGAGGTTTTAATAGAGCATTTTGCAACAACACCAAGAGAACCAAAGTGCTTTACATGAATAAAAGACGTCAAGAAATATCACACAACTTAAACGTTCTAGTCTGTGCAGAACCGTGCAGTTTTAGAAGATCGAGGCTTTTCAACTCTCACATCCAAGAGTCATTTTAGTTCTTTATATTAACTCTCTTATTCTGGAGCCTCTGCATCATTTAAACCAGACTTCTAAACGCTTTAACAGTCTAGTCCTGGTTCAGGTTTTATTCTCTAGTCTTGTCTAAGATGTAAACTAAACTGATTTAATCTCGGTCGTCGCTCTGATCTGACTGTTGGGGTCTGTTTGGGTTTGTCCTGATATTATATTTTTCTAGTAAATCGTTCGAATAGCCTTGTTTTAGTGCGACCTTTGAGAATGAACAGAACGGAAGAGACGATCCACACTTTTGACCCAAACAGAACCAGCCTTTAGCCACATTAACGACTATAATTCTTCAGTTCTGATGTTGTGTCTTGAATAAAAACTTCTCTTTTCTTCGTTTTTCTTTCTCTGAAGCGTAAACGTCCCAGACTGCTCGAGGTTTTCTCTGTTTTAGTGACGAGTTTGTGCTACTGAACCTGAAACACGTTTGATTTCTGCTGATCAGCGACGACTCTTCTTCTTCTTCTGCTGATTATTACTGAGAGAGTTTGTACGTCACAGCGCCACCTGTTGATCTGTGTAAATACGGCCGACTGTAAATACATTGTTGTACATGACAAATCTTTAAATAAAAGGGAATTCAGTCGTGACCTGAGCCGGACTTTCTCTGAGTTTTATTGTCTTTGTGGAGTTTTAGTGTTTTTTATTCAAATATAAACTTTGGGCAGCATTTTAAACTGTTAATGTCTAAATTCTTGTTAATTTTCTTTGCTAAAGTGAGTAATCCATTGTTTATGTTTAGTTTGTGCTTCATAGTCCAGTCTGAAGGGATAAACTTGGGCTGGTTGTCGTGGTAATAAGTTTATTTCTGTTGCTAATCTTATATTTTTTATCTTAACCTTTACCCAAACTCTTTTCTTTAACTTAAACACTCCCAATGAGTTATTATAATGACTAGAGTGGCAGCCATCTTACGAGGAAAGATGGCAATATAATAATGCAAATCTATCTATTAAATGTACAAATACATTAAAGTTTAATTAGCAAAGTATTTAAGTGATTTTAGTCATTTAAATGGATCTTTAGCGACCTCTCTACGCAAGATGGTCTCCCATCCAAGTCCTGCCCAGACCAGACCTGCTGAGCCTCTGAGAATAAGTAAGTACATTTATTTGTGCTTAATATATACTTTTACTTACTTACTTTCAAGTCCAAGTCAAGTTCCAAGTTAAAGGAACCGTATGTAATATCCACAACTAGTGGTTTTAGAAAGGTATAACAATCACAAATGAACATGGGTTGCCAGATTGTGAAATGGCTCACACATTGAAGATAGGAAGCTACTGATTACTGATTAAAAATTAACTTCAGCTTCTAAGAAACCAAACTGGCAACCCAAATGAGAGAGTCATGTGAGGCTCATTCTGCTTTCTGATTGGATAATAAATGTAAACATCAACAAAGGGACATCATGTCCATTGCTTTTTTAATTAAGAATACCTCAGAATTACATTGACTTTCAGTAAAAATAATAGTATATTTGGACTTGTTGATCTTGTATCTTTGGACACATATAGGTCATGTTTATGAAATCTGACATCAAAATCTTACATACGGTTCCTTTAAAGAGAGACCAGTCCTTTGCTTTGAGTTTCAAGTCTTTAAATCAAACTCCTAAATACATCTTATATTTATACAATTTCATTGATTTTATACTTAAAACTCATTTCTGATCATAAAAGAAACAAGAAGTGACATGTTTCAGTTTGTAAATGTAAAAATACACTTTTTATTTTTTGAGGAGAAGCATCAACTCCGGTACTCCGGTTTCCTCCTACAGCTAAAAACATGTCCATTAATGCCTCCCTGACCTTCCCCCAGGGCTCCTCTGCAAAAGAGATTCTGAATCTCAGTGGGACTTCCCTGGTTAAATAAAGGTACATTAAAATTAAAATTAAATCAAGTCGTCTCAAGTCGCTGAGCTTCAAGTCCAAGTCCAGTCCCAAGTCTTTGTTTATCAAGTCAAGTCCAAATCATGACACGCAAGGCCACACCTCTGCTTTTTATTATATGATTGTGTCATTTTAGACGATTTACTAAAGTAGAAAATGCATCTAAGCCAGTGTTTGCTTTAAGGAGAGACTCAACCGATTCAACAAGAAAAGAAAAAAGAAAATTCATTTTAAGACTCATGCAAGTTCGGTGAATGCCTATTTTTTATTTATGTATTTATTTATTCATTCATTCATCCACCTCACGTCCTGTACAGAGTAAAAAAAAAGTATAAAACTGGAAAAACAGATTCATATTATTCAAGCTAGTATCACGAAATCAATAATTAACCAGTAAAAAACAAAAGTAATACAAAATGCACCATCTAAAAAAACAATGTATAAAACACGATCATTAATTAAAAACCAAGAAAATAATTAATAATAAAATACAATAGACGTGTTTTTTAGTTTGTTACGTCATTTACAGCCGGATTTATTATTGTAAAGTTATATCCGCAGTAAAAATAAGAAAAGTAAACTCTTTAAGCGTCTCGTGGGACTTTAAAAATGCAAATGTCTTTTTTCTGGAGGATTTGCGGTGACGTCAGTTCCGGTCGCAGTCTGTGTGTTCTTCTTGGGACTTTTCTCCGGGACCTGGAGGAAAGAAAAGCGCCGCTCTGCTCCCGTTTACGACCCGGAAAACAGCCCCGAAACCGGCGCACACAGCGGGGGGAGACGCGTGCCATGATCCGGGCCCGGCTTTAGCGGCACCTCGTGAGTTTTTACCCCCGTTTATCTGCCTCAAAACCCCGCAGGAATCCACAAGTGTCCGCCGCGGAGCAAGTGGAATGGGATGGGCGACGGTTTAGAGCCAAGGGGGAGTTTGTTTCGTGGTGCGGGGCGAGCTCGGGCGGGCGGAGACAGCGCTTTTGACGTTGTTTCTGACGCTAACGGCTAACGCTGCTAACGCAAACCGAGCGGACACTTGTTGCTTTTGCTCCCATCGCTGCCGAAAGGCCTGGAAACGGCGAGAAAAACCCACTAAACTTGTATTTAACTCGACATTTATGTGACAAATCATGCTTCTGAAACGTTAAAAAAGAGAAATTATACGTGAAAGTGTGAATATTTGAGGTTTTAAAACGTAAATCTGTTCCGTTTACTCCTCGTCCTCAGAATCTGGATGTAACGGTTTTGAGGCGTTAGAGATAAAACAAGTAGAAAAAACTGCTTTTTAACAACATTTTAAAGCAAATTAAAAGTATTTATTTACAGCTAATGTTTTGTAACACTTTATAATGTCGTCAAATGTCACAAAACATCGAAATAAAGACAAAATTAATCAAGTGAAGCAGTTAAAACTACACTTCTAACGGTTAGCTAATGACAGATTACAATACTGATGCTTCAATAACAACAAACTACATTTTCCAAGGTTAAAACGTCAATTTGTTTTAATTTTTATCGCAAAATCTTTAAAACAAACTTTAAACGTATTATTAGCCTGAAAAGTTTGACTATTTGAGCTTTTATTTAGTTTAAAGTTTGCTATTTCTCGTTAGCTTTGACCTGGTCCAGTCGTGTTCCCTTTGGTCAGAGTTTAAAGTGTCTCTACATGAATAAAACCTGATTAAAACTAAACTTTAGAAGACCCAGACTGGAGGGTTTGATGTTGTCTTTCTCTCAGGAGCTTCAGGTGCTTGTTTTGCTTCTGGGGGAGTTTTCTTCTGAAACTATTTGCCCTCAGACGCCCTTCGGTCCTGTAAACATGACACTTCTGATGAAAATGACTCACTTTACTGGTTTAGTTTGACTTTTTATCAGTTGTTTGACTCTGGCGGTGCACAGACTCTGGTTTGAGACTGGTGTGGGTCTTGCAGATCTTAAAACGAGCTGAAAACCACTGCTTCTTGTGACACAAACAAACCACAGGTGTAACAGGAGGGTTGGGTGAACTATGTCTTAGCCCAGTCTTTCACAACCTGTTTTGCTTAAACCTGTTCAAATGTGGCCAAATCAAGCTAGTTTGGAATACTAAATGATTACATTTTTTACATTGAACATCTTTAAATATAAATTATTCTTTAAAAGCATAAATGGTGATTGTTTTTTTTCTTTTCTTTCTTGCTGTAAAAGTTGCTCCAAAGACTCTTAAATCTGATTAAGCTTATTTTAAAGATTGAATATTGAAGACTGACACATTTGTCAAGGCACACCAGTGTTTCCCGGCTCCACACTGGTTAAAAAACACTGTCTTAGCCGACCAAATCTGTTTTATTTTACTTGGATTAGACGGATTTGAAAAGCACTAAGTTATTTCAATGGTTTTAACGACTGAAAATGTAGTTTTTTTATGTGTGCTAGAGTAGTACTCTTAAGACCAAGACCAGACCGCTTTTTAAAGGTCTTGGTGTAGTCTTGGACTCGAGCACATTTGGATTTGGTATTGTCTTGGTCTTGTCTTGAACTTGTCTTGGACTTGATCCTGTTTTGGACACTGAGTGAGACCAGATTTTATTACCACCACACTCTACTTATTTTCTTATTATTATATTATTTATTTAAAAGAGGACAGCACATATTAATGAATATTTGCATGTAATTAGGGAAAATATTATTGCCAACGTGGTTAATTTCCATCTCCAGTCTCTCGGCAGGTTCATGTCAAGAACATCTAGGACTCTAGAGAGAGCAACAGTCACACAAGTCCTCACACATTCACTGCACAGACAGACACAAGGACAGTTCAGTAGAAGTTAATCAGAAGAGTTTAAAAATATACACAGAAATCATCATGTTACAGGTGATTACATGCTTGACCATGTTTATCGAGCCAGAGAACGCTGTAGTGTGGGCAGATTCTTTTTACAAACTCCTTTAAAGGAGGTAGGCATGGGACGATATTCAAATGTGCACTCACGATTATTGTGACTAAAGTAATTGAGATTAACGATATTATCACGATAATTTATTAAACGTAAAAGTGCTCAGATTCAAAATCACTGAAATGTTTATTAGTGCACAATATGTTTGTGTTTGAACAACTAGGTATTGTATCTTGGTTTAAATACAACCAATAATGATTCAAAGTGAACAAATGTTTACAATGTTGAGCAAAAATCTACTGACTTTGTCTCAGAGTCATTAATTAAGTTTAACTCATGAACCTTTTCTGTGTTTAACCATAAAACAGCTTTTACTGAGTTCACAGGAGTCAGGTTTTAAATGCTCTTATGAAGCCACTGCTGCTTTAATTGTGATTATCGTCACGTACAATTTTCACGATTATGAAAAAAGGCCACGATTATTTCATTGCGGCCCTTAATTATTGCGATTAGCGATAATATCGTATATCGTCCCATCTCTAAAAGGAGGTGGAGCAAGTTCATTAAACATTTTGTTCATTAATATTATATCAGAATATGAGATTGTGTTCCTAGTCCCAGTCTAGAAACTTGTATTTATCCATTATTCTACAATGATGATATCTGCTGGGCTTTTTTAGAAATGTTTTCCTCTGACTTAAGAGTAGTTTTGTTTGTCAGGATCCAACTTGTAATAAAATAAACTAAATTCACAGCAGGAGCACAGTGACCTGTCCCAAACACAGACACAGTTTGTAAGAAGCTCTGCACAATAAGATCATGTCCACACTGAGAATTGTATAAATGACAAAGGTGGTCTTGATTTGGTCTCAATGGACTGTGGTCTTGGTCTCGTTTTTTATTATTTTGGTCTTGACTACTACACTATTGTGTGCCTCTGTGGGTGTGAATGGTTCTTTAACAAAATATTTGGTCAGATCATAAAGTGTGTCCTTTTATATCAGCAGAATGTGTCCTGGTTCCATCATAGTCACATTTGACAATTAAACTTGAACTAATATGTTTAAAGACGTCTGATTGCTTTCCTGTTGATCTGACATTGTTTGAATATCGTCATCGAGATTTGACAAAACATTATCAGGACATTTGTGTGAATATCGCCCAGCTCTAGTTCTACTGTGTGACTGTTGTGTTTTTGTTCCAGGTGTGTTTAATCCCGACGGTGACCATGCTGAGCTTCCTGCGCAGGACTCTAGGGCGGCGCTCTGTGCGTAAACACGCAGAGAGAACACGTCTGAGAGAGGCTCAGAGAGCGAACACTCACATCCCAGCAGCCGGAGACGCCAAGTCTGTCATCACCTGTAGAGTGTCTCTGCTGGACGGGAGCGACGTCAGCGTGGACCTGCCCGTAAGCTCCTCCCACACTCTCTAAGACCCTCCCACTCTCTGTAAGCTCCTCCCACACCAGTGTCTCTGCTGGACGGGAGCGACGTCAGCGTGGACCTGCCTGTAAGACCCTCCCACTCTGTCTAAACTCCTCCTACTACTGTCTCTATGCTCCTCCCATGAGTATCTCTGCTTTGGTGGTGAGTCACGGGTCATGCTGAGGTCATTGTAGGAGCCAAAATGCACCTGCTCTCCTGAGCGCTAGGGGGCTCTGTGGGCCTTTGGGTTTGATTCCAAGACTACTATAAAAGGCTTAGAAAAACACAGGTGCTGCTAAGTGGAGAGGTACACTGTTTCTTAGCGTGTCAATATGGTGGAATTGTGTTACTGATTCATGTGGATTGTCGGTCATAGGGGCCAATAAAGAAACTTTAATGCAATATTTGGACTGTAATTTGTGGAGACACGCGTTGGGCAAACTTCTTTAAACTTAGCAGCCAGGAGGCGAACTGTGGAGCATCTTCACCTCTACAGTCATGCTGAGGTTGGAGAGAGTTCAGAAGAAGGAAACTTACATACATGGACAAAACTATTGTTACTTCTCTGTTAATAAGGACCTCCTCGACAAAGAGATGATGCATCTCAAGGGAGAATCCTAGAAATAAATAAATAAACTTGTAAAATAACTCACAATGGTGACTCACAATCACTGGCGTTTGTGAGAATGTATGTGGTTAAACCACTAAGCTTCTGGGAGAATGTCCTTTGGACAGATTAGACAAAACACATTAGCTCTATGTTCAGAGAGAACAGAACACTGTCCTGCTGTGAAACCTGGAGAAGACTCGTATGTTCTGGAGCTGCTTTGGTGCATCTGACACAGGCTGGGTTATGGGTTATGGGTTATGTGCTGCTGAGTGTCAGAAAGTTTGGTCTCAGTCACAGGTCATGAGTCTTCAACAGGAGAACGACCCAAAACTGACAAAAAGAGAAAAGTTCTGGACTGTTCTGAAGTGTGTCTCTAAGTCCCACTGAACATGTGGAAGGAGCTGAAACATCTGGAGAAGACTCTTCAAACCTGAGACTCAACCAGAGCAGAGCAGAGACAAAGCATCTGTGACAGGTGCACAAGTCTCATATAGTTACCAAGCTGTTTGACTGCAGTCATTGTGCAACTAAATATTAAGTTATTGATCCCATCTTTTTTTTTTTTGCAGTGGTTTCAGTGACTTTTTCTTTCATTAACAGACAAATACAAACTACTTGTCCTTGTGTGAATAGATTGTGTGTCTCATCATGAGTTGTGTTTGGATTGACTTCTGTGTGTGTGAGTGATCTGGTCTTGTCCTGCAACTGATGCTCCGGTCTTTTCACCTACCACCTAGCCCCGCCCACTTGTCTGGATTTACTTGGGATTAGTGCAGAAAACTGAGACTAGTAACATTCTCTTGGCTCTCTGCTCCTTTAGACCTGTGTGTGTTTCCCTGGAGCTGTGTTTGTCTCCTGAAGCAGCTCTTTCTGGACTCACACAGCTGTAAATCTGCTCCTCTCGTCTAAACTCTGCTCTCTTCTGTGAGAGAGAGAGAGAGAGAAGCATCTGTTTACTCTGCTTTTACACAGAATAAACACAGATGCCCTCCCACTGTGCAGTTCTGTGCTGCTGTGTAAATCTCACTCAGAAATCTTTCTCTTCCTCTTTCTTTCTCTCTAAAGTAGTTTTCTGCTAAATGCACCAGATTGAGTCAGAATCTGTCTGATCCTGAACAGGCTAAAGACATAACTCTGTAATGAGTCAAATGTAAATGTAATGTGTCTGAGCTGTGAGTCAAAGCTCCTGTTCCACTGCTGTTTGTTTGTTTTAGACTGAAAGTGAAAGTGTTTTCTGCTGTTTCACTGAAACACAAACAAACAAAAAAGAAAGAGAGAGCAACAGTATTAAAATACTGTTGCTCTCTCTTTCTTTTTCTCTCTCTCTCTCTCTCTCTCTCTCTCTCTCTCTCCTCTCTCTCTCTCTCTCTCTCTCCTTTCTCTCTCCTCTCTCTCCTTTCTCTTCTCTCTCTCCTTCTCTCTCCTTCTCTCTCTCCTCTCTCTCCTTTCTCTCCTTCTCTCTCTCCTTTCTCTCTCCTCTCTCTCCTTTCTCTCCTTCTCTCTCTCCTTTCTCTCTCCTCTCTCTCCTTTCTCTCTCTCTCTCTCTCTCTTTTCCCTCACTTCTTTCTTTCTCTCTTTTTTCTCTTTTCTTCTCTCTCCTTCTGTCTCCTCTCTCTTTCTCTCTCCCTACCTACTTTCCTCCCTCACACACTCTCTCTCTCCTTTATGTCTCTCCTTTCTTTCTTTCTTTCTTTCTTTCTTTCTTTCTTTCTTTCTTTCTTTCTTTCTTTCTCTCTCTCTCTCTCTCTCTCTCTCTCTCCTTATTCTGTCTCATTTTGTGAGTGAAAAAGCACATTCCTCACATTCTCCTGTCCACTTCCTCCTCCTCTCCCTCTCTCTCTCTCTCTTATTCTCTCTGTCACTACTGTAATCTAACCCAGATGCCCTCCCTGTGTTGGACAGTCGTCTCACGAAGCCTCAGTGTTGTAGTTTTTATATTTAAAGCCTAAAAACGGCTTGGTTGTTGTTTTTTATGTTTATTCATTAGATTTTTCATAATTGTAGCAGAATATAAAAGTATATCTTTAGAAGCCTCAGGGAAAGAAGCAGCTTTATGAAATACTTTAGCTCTCAACTCAACTCAAGGCCTGTGTTTTTCTCTTTTGTGTCTTAAAAAGTCTTCCATTTGACCCCAGTACAAACCCTGTAGTGAGTTGTGTGTGTTGTTTCAGAAAAAGGCCAAAGGCGAGGAGCTGTTCGAGCAGATCATGTACCACCTGGACATCGTGGAGAAGGATTACTTTGGCCTGAGGTTCATGGACGCCGCTCAGGTCCCGGTGAGTCTCCTCTCCGTCCACAGATCTGACTCGTGATGGTTCTGTTTGGTCACAGTTCCATTCTTTTCTCAATATATGTCCTAGCCTATTTACTTAAAACATATAACACCTTAAAGCTTTCAGAAAAACTAAAGATATAAACTGCAACGTAATCAGACCTGTCTGTGCAAAGAGCCACTGACACCACTTCAGCCTCACATTTACCAGGCAAAACTACCACAAAGAATCCACGTTTGAGCTGCTGCTAAACACAAACACACGAACACTTACCTCGCTGAGAATAACATCCATGTCACGCTTAGGCACCTGCTCCTCTGAAGAAATAAGTCCAGTAAACAAACTCTGTCCATCGTGTTTAAACTCTTGACAGAGCCGTGTCCACTCGTAGTGTCTGATCCAAAAACACTCAGTGCTTTTACCCAGAGCGCTCCAGACAAAACACGATCCCCCAGCAGCTGTTGTAAACTCACTCGATCGCACACGTCTTGGCCACACATCAGACCTGATCCACCCGAACCTGCGCAACACTAGAGCAACGTGTACGAAGGTTTGGACTGTTGTTTGTTTGTTTGTTTGGGAATGCCTGTTTGAGAAAAGAGTAACGTGTGTGGGGATTAGAGGTAAGATCATAAGCCCAGGCCCGGGCCCGACCCAGCCCGAATTTCAGGCCTGGTCGGGCCCAGAAATGTAAATTAAACGTTCGGGCTGGGTCGGGTCGGGCTCGTGCTCCTCTCTCGCTGACTTTGTGTTCCCTCGCTGTATCGCCGTTTTTTACAGTGTACAGCGCACAGTCCTGGTCCTGGTCCAGGTCTACGCTGTGTTAATACATAAGTGCTTTACACTGAAACACATGGGGACAGTTTCAAGGCACCAGCATTCACAGACAACAGCACAGAAGCTCTTTTAGAAAACTTACGTCAGTTTGGATCACTCAGGAGAAGCTGACCTGACCCAGCCTCAAGACTAGGGCTGGGTATTGCCAAGAGCCTTCCGATACGATACGTATCCCGATACAGAGGTCACAATACGATACGTATCCCGATACACGTAAATCCTGATACAATTTCCTTAATATGTCACATATCAAGTGTCAAATGCAAAGGAATTTTATTTTCAAACTACTCTTTATGTTACATACAAGTGTCTTACAAATAAGCTATTGTTTGGCTAAATAGTTTCAGCCTTAACCCTGCTGTCCTGGTTTATAAGTGTAAATTATATACATTTTAGTATGCCGATACGTATCCCGATGCACCTTCCTGTAACGATACACGTATTGCCAATGAGCTTGTCACGATATATCCCGATACCGATACATTGAGTACAGCCCTACTCAAGACCAACCGAGAACTCAATCAGGACTTTCCCAGGGCTGTGCAAAGAGCCACTGACACAGCGGTGAATGAGCATGAAGCAACAACGCACTAACAACCTGTGTCCAAAACACTACAGCCTCGCATTTACCGCACAAAACTACCGCAACACACCGACGAGCTGCAGCTAAGCACACAGACACTTACCTCACTGAGAATAACATCCATGTCACGCTTTGGCACCTGCTCCTCTCTGAAGAAATAAATCCACAAAAGGAACCCTGTCCAGCTTGTGTTTAAAGTCTTGGCACAGCCGTGTCCACTGGTAGTGTCCAAAAGCAGCCCGTGTCCGTGCTCCAGTCCGGTCCAGCCGCTGGAAACCCCCGCGGTCGCGCACGTCTTGGTAAACTACTTGATCCACCCGAATCCGCGCATCACTAGAGCAATGTGTACGAAGGTTTGGACTTTTGTTTGTTTAAACAAGAGAGAAAATGTGAATGTCTGTTTGAGAAAAGCATAACGTGTGTGGTGAACGGTCATACTAGGCTATTGGCTACTGAAATAACTGTAATCATGACCACTTCGCGGATTTCGCCTTTTGCTGGTTATTTTCAGAACGTAACGCTCATGATAAACGAGGGACCACTATACTAAAACGATGTATGGATACTAAACTAAGGAAAACTCGTTAAAAAAATAAATAATTTGGATAAAATAGAGAAGGCGCTGAAGTAAACAGGAGCCACAAAGCGGGAGCATGCCCTGCACACGTGAACACCCCCCCTCCTCCTCCTCCTCCTGAGTCCTCCAAATAAAACATAACATTTCGGGTTTGCTTCGGGCTCGAGCCGGGTCGGGCTTTAATACCAGCGGGCCTGGGCCGGGTCGGGCTTTAATACCAGCGGGCCTGGGCCGGGTCAGGCTTTAATACCAGCGGGCCTGGGCCAGGTCGGGCTAGATTTTTTAGGCCCGATCTTACCTCTAGTGAGGATCGGTCACACTGTGCTATAGCCACTGAAATATTGAAAAAAATAAAGATGACGACTTTGCGGATTTCGCAGGTTATTTTAAGAACGTAACCCCCGCGATAAACACTGTATTATAAAACGTGCCAAACCTTCGGTCACAGTTCTCATCTCGTCCCATCCTTAGATCGAGTTTGGATTAAGCAAGCAGACTTTTGTGACTTTTGTGGTCTGAACACAGCCTGAGTGAGTCTGTTTTGTGTTGCAGCACTGGCTCGACGTCACCAAGAGCATAAAGAAACAGGTGAAAAGTGAGTATAAACATTTATATAAACGTCTCATAGATTTACACACGTCTGATCTAAACATGTTTAAATGTTTGTGTTTGTTCCAGTCGGGCCTCCGTACTGTCTCCACATGAGAGTCAAGTTCTACTCGTCTGAACCCAACAACCTGCACGAGGAGCTCACCAGGTACAAACAAACAAACAAACAAACAAACACCTTTTACATCTGGGTCAAAACTCTTAACCAATCAGAGTCGAGCAGGGTCGTTAAAATGATCTAAAACGGTTTAGAAATAGAAACAGGTCCATTAGCTTCCTGTTCAAACCTGCAGAACTGATAAGCCCCGCCTCTTCACTGTAAAAACAATCATTACAATACAAGATGACACAATCCAAATCCAACTGTGAGTAAACTAAAGATGAGACACTGGTAACACGGTTAAAGCTCAGAAATGGGGAAAAAATCACGTCTTAAATCACAAAACAGTGAAATAGTGCTTGGAATACGTAACAGGTACATTGTTTTTAATGTATTTCTCCTGAGAAGCTCAACGAAACAAGAATGATCTAACTTAAAGTTGAAGAAAATGAATAAAATAAACTGTTCTACTTGTCAGACAGTAGATAGATAGATGAATATAAACCTTTATTAACTTAATATGTTTCTTAAAATCAACATCTTCCAGTGAAAGAAGTGCAGTCATCTCTTCTTACACCCTTATTTTGATTTCTGTTTGTTTGTTTGTTTGTAGCATTGTGGTTTTATGCAAACATTTGACTCGTTCTGATAATAATTAGTTTTCTGTTTTTTTGATCAAATTATGTAAGCAATAAACAACGAGGAGCCGTGCGTTAAGCAGTTTTAACGCACGACGTGGAGTCTTAGAACACCACGACGTGAAGCGGAGCGGTGTTCCTCCGCGGAGTGTGTTAAAACTGCTTATACCACGGTCATTGAGAATGCCAATTCTAACTGCCGTGTGTTAAGAATGCATAACGCACAGGTAGTTGAGGCAACAGCCAAATCACATTCTAAATCACTGCTCCTTGGCTGTCACCATAACAACGGGTAAATAAATGCTGCCAGTTGAGAGAGTGAGCCATAAATATGGTTGATTGCAATGTACATTTTAATATTTTTGGACTATCAAAATTTTGAAGAATGAGAGGAAGAAGAGACAAAGCAAAATCAAAGAGAAGAAGTGTGTAGGTCGACTACTGGAACCTTTTCTGCAACAGACAAAGAGAGAAAAGCATGGAGCAATGTTCTATCTATTTTGTCCTCTCCAAATGATACTTCCTCTTCATGTGACCTGCCTCAGACACATTCTAACAACAAACCACCAATCTTACTTAATAACTGTACCATTAATGGAAATGCCCAGTTTAATCATTAAATCTAAGTGTGATCTTTTTATCTTTGATTTTGAGGGGTTGATATACAGTATTTACTGCAACCTCATTCAATATTTAATCTCATTACATTAATTTACATAAACTAAATGAACAACTTATGCATTCTACCTTTTCATGACAACAGTTGCTATAATTTCGTTAAGCCAGGCTCATCACTATAACAACAGACAACCAAATGTAAACAACTTCTGTCAGTGTAGAGGAACTAGTTTTGTGTAAAACACAGAAATAACTAATATCTCAGACATTAACATATCATAAACTAAATTTTAATGTCCACAGGTGAGCTATTCCACTTTGTAGCCGTGGTATAAGCGCAATAAACAACTTGGAGCCGTGCGTTATGCAGTTTTAACACACTCCGCGGAGGAACACCACTCCGCTTCGCGTCGTGGTGTTCTAAGACTCCACGTCGTGCGTTAAAACTGCATAACGCACGGCTCCAAGTTGTTTATTGCTTACTTAATCTACTCAATCTTCAAATTTAATCTATAAAACAGCTTCTTTTTATGGCTTTAACTTTTCTCAGAAAAAGTATGACTTTTTTTTTTCCTCATAATATTACGTTTTTTTTTCTAGTAAAACCATAACTTTCTTAAGCTTCGACTTTATGATTAGGTTTATTAGGCAGAGCAAACCTTTTATTTGTACTGGTTTTCTGTTTTCTGTCAAAGAAATGTGTTTGCAGTAATCAGAATTTGTTCTACTAAATGTTTGCACTTCGGCCCTGTACCACTGTTCTGGGTTTGTATATGATTTAGAAAGTATTTAGAGACTCTGATGATTCTCCTGTAACTTTGATCTGATAAACGCAGCTTTAGTCAGATGTTTTGTTCACATTTGTGTGCTAACTGTGTGTTTTGTCAGGTACTTGTTTGTGCTGCAGCTGAAGCAGGACGTTCTCTCTGGAAAGTACGTCTCACACATCACATCTCACACATCCACAGTTTTATCTCTTTTATCTGATGTTCTGTGTGTGATTCTCAGGCTGGAGTGTCCTTTTGAGACGGCCGTGGAGCTGGCAGCCTTCTCTCTGCAAGGTAACAACACTGAACCAGACCAGACCAGACCGTGTTATGTCCTGACTTTGTGCTTGTGTTTGACTGTGACCCTCAGGACTGAACTGACCCCAGACCAGACCGTGTTATAACCTGACTTTGTGCTTGTGTTTTAGCTGAGTTGGGAGACTGTGACCCTCTGGAACATCCCCTGGACCTGGTGTCAGAGTTCAGATTCACCCCGGAGCAGAGCGAGGACCTGGAGCTGGCCATTTACAACGCCTGGAAGAACTGCAGGTGACAGCGCTGTTACACAACTATATCTGATCATTTTTAAAATACATGTACTGATAGACCTGGATCAAGTGTTTCTCCCTGGAATACATTTATGTCAAGATTTTTTTTTTACGTATGTTATTGGCAAATTTGAAGCTAAAACATCTTGTAGCTTATTTCATTTTAACCCGGTAAAAACTACTCAAGTCAAGATAAAGAAAAATATAAGACATGTTTATATTCATGCAATACAAAGTGCATCTCTGATTGGTTTATACTTCTGTCAATCACATCCTCTGTCACTCAGTAGATGAACATTGTGACCAGAAGATGTATCAGAAAGATACAGTCTGGATTTAAAAGTGTGACGTGTATAGTCGTTCTAAAAGATATTTCTGTGTTTCAGTGTCCTTTTATTCCAGACACACTGCATACACTTATGATTTTGTGTGCAGTCGACTTCTCATGATCAGTTTGTGCTGTGAACGTACAAGTCATGACCTGGACTTGAGTCAGGTTAACTCACTGTTTTGATGACTTGAGACTCGACTGGGACTTGAAGGTCAATGACATGAGACGACTGTAATTTTACATTTACAAACTGAAACATGTTCCTCCTTGTTTCATTTTCATGTTTGTTTTCAATGGATTCATTTATAAAAATCAATGAAACTGTAGAAAAATAAGATGTATTTGGTAGTTTGACTTGAAAAGACTTGAAACTAAAAGCAGAGGACTTGACTTGGACTTGGGCTCTGACCTGACACTTAAGGCCACTCATACTTCATCAGGCGTCCGAACTTTGTTCACCCTGCTCTGCCTCTGTTCTTTAGTTTGTGTTGTTCTTGGCACATCATCTGAGCAGAACTTTGTTCAGCAGAACTGTGTGGCAGCTCGGCTCTGATTGGCTTTTGACAGTTCTGTGCTGCTCTGCCTGCAGCCGAACATGCTGCTCGTGTCCCCCGGTCAGCGTACAGTATGAATCAACTGATAACATCCCACCATTTGGTTGTTTGTTTGTCCCACATTCCAGGCAAAGTCTGTTGTTAATATAAAGATTGAATAATCAACAAAATAACGAACTACAGACCAGAGTTTCATCTGTTCTACACAGTTTGTGCGTGCGCCCAGCGTGTGTGTATCTGCAGCAGAAAATACAGAAACAGTTTGTGATCAAATTATACATAGCAACCGCATGGCAGTTAGGGCTCAGGGGGCGGAGTCTAGTTCGGCTGCAGCGCGTCTGCTGAAGTATGAACGTCAGAGCCGTAACAAACTTTGTTCTTGTTCCAACAAAGTTACTTTTTATGAAGTATGAATAGGCCTTTACTTGAGCCTTACAAAACAGTGACTTGGTCCCACTTCTGTGATTAGTTCTGAAAAGTTTTGTCGTGTTGTAAATCCTTTTTTTTATGTGTTTGTGTGACAGAGGCCAGACTCCGGCTCAGGCTGAGATAAACTACCTGAACAAGGCCAAGTGGCTGGAGATGTACGGAGTGGACATGCACATGGTCAAAGTAAGACCTGACTCTATAACCTGAGCCAGTCTGAGCAGGATCGACTGTTTAAACTGACTCTTGTGTCCTCTGTGTCCAGGCTCGAGATGGAAACGAGTACAGCCTGGGTCTGACTCCCACTGGAGTTCTGGTGTTCGAGGGACAGACCAAGATCGGACTCTTCTTCTGGTAAAAACACTCCAATGCACTCACATTCCGCTTTAAATCACTGTATTAAGTTGTTGTATTAAATGAAAGTTTTTCAGGCCTAGTGGTGATTTTTTTTCAGCTTCTGTTTTTATATCTTTGTGTGTTTTTCTGTTTTAGGCCCAAAATCACTCGTCTGGATTTTAAGAAGAGCAAACTCACACTGGTGGTGGTGGAGGACGACGACCAGGTCAGAACTGGACCTGGACTAGGACTGTGACTGGACTAGGACTAAACCAGGACCAGAGAGAACACTCTTTTATGTCTGGTGTGAGCACAGATAAATCCACTGAAAAGTCTTTTGCTAAAACAGATATTTAAGTTCTCTTTCAGTGGTTCCATATCAGGCTTAATCTCCTAAAACATGTTCAAAAGAGACAGTTTTAAATCCAAAACAAATTTGGTCCTCAACAGTCTTCTAGGGCTGTAACGATTCAGGAATTTCACGATTCGGTTTGATTCTCGATTCAGGATCCACGATTTGATTCATCACGATTCTTTTACAATAAATTAATAATACTATTTTTTTGTCATTAATCTTAATTCTCTGATATAAAAAAAAACTGACAGTAATTTTGCCTTTGCATTATTATTATTGTTTTAGCACACAAGTAAACTGCAAAAAAAAGTCTTATTGGCTGTTTTATGTATGTATTCATTTCGTCTGCTGCGCGTGCGTGAGGACGTCTGCTGCGCGTGCATGTGGTTGTCTGCTGCGCGTGCGTGAGGAGTCTGCTGCGCGTGCGTGAGGACGTCTGCTGCGCGTGCGTGAGGACGTCTGCTGCGCGTGCGTGAGGACGTCTGCTGCGCGTGCGTGAGGACGTCTGCTGCGCGTGCGTGAGGACGTCTGCTGCACGTGCATGTGGTGTCTGCTGCGCGTGCGTGAGGACGTCTGCTGCGCGTGCATGTGGTTGTCTGCTGCACGTGCATGTGGTTGTCTGCTGCGCGTGCGTGTGGTTGTCTGCTGCGCGTGCGTGTGGTTGTCTGCTGCGCATGCGTGAGGACGTCTGCTGCGCGTGCATGTGGACGTCTGCTGCGCGTGCATGTGGTTGTCTGCTGCGCGTGCGTGTGGTTGTCTGCTGCGCGTGCGTGAGGACGTCTGCTGCGCGTGCGTGTGGTTGTCTGCTGCGCGTGCGTGTGGTTGTCTGCTGCGCGTGCGTGAGGACGTCTGCTGCGCGTGCATGCGGTTGTCTGCTGCGCGTGCGTGAGGACGTCTGCTGCGCGTGCGTGAGGACGTCTGCTGCGCGTGCGTGAGGACGTCTGCTGCGCGTGCGTGAGGACGTCTGCTGCGCGTGCATGTGGTTGTCTGCTGCGCGTGCGTGAGGACGTCTGCTGCGCGTGCATGTGGTTGTCTGCTGCGCGTGCATGTGGTTGTCTGCTGCGCATGCATGTGGTTGTCTGCTGCGCGTGCGTGAGGACGTCTGCTGCGCGTGCGTGAGGACGTCTGCTGCGCGTGCGTGAGGACGTCTGCTGCGCGTGCGTGAGGACGTCTGCTGCGCGTGCGTGAGGACGTCTGCTGCGCGTGCGTGAGGACGTCTGCTGCGCGTGCGTGAGGACGTCTGCTGCGCGTGCGTGAGGACGTCTGCTGCGCGTGCGTGAGGACGTCTGCTGCACGTGCATGTGGTTGTCTGCTGCGCGTGCGTGAGGACGTCTGCTGCGCGTGCATGTGGTTGTCTGCTGCACGTGCATGTGGTTGTCTGCTGCGCGTGCGTGTGGTTGTCTGCTGCGCGTGCGTGTGGTTGTCTGCTGCGCATGCGTGAGGACGTCTGCTGCGCGTGCATGTGGACGTCTGCTGCGCGTGCATGTGGTTGTCTGCTGCGCGTGCGTGTGGTTGTCTGCTGCGCGTGCGTGAGGACGTCTGCTGCGCGTGCGTGTGGTTGTCTGCTGCGCGTGCGTGTGGTTGTCTGCTGCGCGTGCGTGAGGACGTCTGCTGCGCGTGCGTGAGGACGTCTGCTGCGCGTGCGTGAGGACGTCTGCTGCGCGTGCGTGAGGACGTCTGCTGCGCGTGCGTGAGGACGTCTGCTGCGCGTGCGTGAGGACGTCTGCTGCGCGTGCGTGAGGACGTCTGCTGCGCGTGCGTGAGGACGTCTGCTGCGCGTGCGTGAGGACGTCTGCTGCGTGTGGTTGTCTGCTGCGCGTGCGTGTGGTTGTCTGCTGCGCGTGCGTGAGGACGTCTGCTGCGCGTGCGTGAGGACGTCTGCTGCGCGTGCGTGTGGTTGTCTGCTGCGCGTGCGTGAGGGACGTCTGCTGGCGTGCGTGAGGACGTCTGCGCGTGCGTGAGGACGTCTGCTGCGCCGTGCGTGAGGACGTTCTGCTGCGCGTGCGTAGGGTCTGCTGCGCGTGCGTGTGGCGTCTGCTGCGCGTGCGTGAGGACGTCTGCTGCACGTGCGTGGTTGTCTGCTGCGTGTGGTTGTCTGCTGCGCGTGCGTGTGGTTGTCTGCTGCGCGTGCGTGTGGTTGTCTGCTGCGCGTGCGTGAGGACGTCTGCTGCGCGTGCGTGAGGACGTCTGCTGCGCGTGCGTGTGGTTGTCTGCTGCGCGTGCGTGAGGACGTCTGCTGCGCGTGCGTGAGGACGTCTGCTGCGCGTGCGTGAGGACGTCTGCTGCGCGTGCGTGAGGACGTCTGCTGCGCGTGCGTGTGGTTGTCTGCTGCGCGTGCGTGAGGACGTCTGTTGCGCGTGCGTGAGGACGTTGCTGCGCGTGCGTGTGGTTGTCTGCTGCGCGTGCGTGTGGTTGTCTGCTGCGCGTGCGTGAGGACGTCTGTTGCGCGTGCGTGAGGACGTCTGCTGCGCGTGCATGTGGTTGTCTGCTGCGCGTGCATGTGGTTGTCTGCTGCGCGTGCATGAGGACGTCTGCCGCGCGTGCATGTGGTTGTCTGCTGCGCGTGGCCGTAGCGCTGCAGCCACGCTCCCAGTCTCCGCTCACAACTCGTTTCTCACAAACTGAGGAAGTGTAATGAGCGGAGGAATAGTTTCTGACATTGCGAGGTTCGTGCTATCACAGCGATGTTGAGCAGGTCGTGTGCATATGAGAGAAGGGACAGTCATTTGATTCTTGTAGGCCATTTAGCACCGATGTGTAGCGCGAATGTGTAGCACAGATTTGTCGTGCTACACAGACCAACTGGACGCATCTGTGGGGTTGTTTTAATAATATTATTAAAGTGACCCTGGATCGAGGCAGTGCACAATGTGGAATTGTAAATTTTACGCAGGTACGATGCACTGTTACACCCCTACAGGCTTCAGTGTGATACATTTTGGCTCATTAGGGAAAAATGTCTGTGCAGTTTGTTACAGCGCAGTCCTCTCTCTCCAAACTCTGACAGAAGATTAGCTCTAACTCACTTTTAGTTCAGAGTTGTTTGAGTTTAGATCAATATCAGCCCTGTTCAATATCTGAATGTAAATATGATACAACAATCTGATAAGCTTTGAAACCAGGTGTGGCTGATATTTCTCAAACTGTCCATAGAGTCTGATAGTTCATGTCATTCAGTTATTTTAAAACCACTGTAGTTTCTCTCCTTCACTTGTTTGGATTTGTCTTGGTCGCCTGTTCCTCTTTAATAGTCTGGTTTTGACTGTGATGAAGTGTAAATCCAGGTCAAAGCTGTGTGTTTGAGGTATTTCAGTAATGTGCTCTCATTCTGAACTCATTATGTAACACTCAGCAGCAGCACTGTAAAATACATAACACTGTTACACACACACACGACTGTAAAAACCTCACACAAGCTTCACGTTTAGTATTTAATTACTTTACCAAACAGTTACCATTTTAGAAACAAAATATAACAAATAAAATGAATACTCGGAAAAACTGTCTCCACCCACCATCTGGACTCCTGACATGATCACATTGTCCAGTGAACGTAACTTATTGATCTTGTGAACCGTGTGTGTCTCAGGGGAAGGAGCAGGAGCACACGTTTGTCTTCCGCATGGACCATCCCAAAGCCTGTAAACACCTGTGGAAGTGTGCAGTGGAACATCACGCCTTCTTCAGACTGCGAGGACCCGTGCAGAAGAACGCAGCCACCTCCGGGTTCATCCGGATGGGCTCCAGGTTCAGATACAGGTCCTGAACGCTCCGTCAGAAGAACCACCGCTTTGGAGAACGTCTGGAGAGTAAACATGATTCTGTTTCTGTCACAGCGGGAAAACCGAGTACCAGACCACTAAAGCCAACAAGGCCAGAAGATCCGCTTCGTTTGAGAGACGCCCGAGTCGACGATACTCCAGGAGAACCATGCAGAACAGAGGTATGATGCATTAGAACCATGTAGAACAGAGGTAAGAGCGGGTAGAACCATGCAGAACCAAGGTTAGAGTGGGTAGAACCACGCAGAACCAAGGTTAGAGCGGGTAGAACCACGCAGAACCAAGGTTAGAGCGGGTAGAACCACGCAGAACCAAGGTTAGAGCGGATAGAACCACGCAGAACCAAGGTTAGAGCGGGTAGAACCACGCAGAACCAAGGTTAGAGCGGGTAGAACCACGCAGAACCAAGGTTAGAGCGGATAGAACCACGCAGAACCAAGGTTAGAGCGGATAGAACCACGCAGAACCGAGGTTAGAGCGGATAGAACCACGCAGAACTGAGGTTAGAGCGGATAGAACCACGCAGAACCAAGGTTAGAGCGGGTAGAACCACGCAGAACCAAGGTTAGAGCGGGTAGAACCACGCAGAACCAAGGTTAGAGCGGATAGAACCACACAGAACCAAGGTTAGAGCGGATAGAACCACGCAGAACCGAGGTTAGAGCGGATAGAACCACGCAGAACCGAGGTTAGAGCGGGTAGAACCACGCAGAACCGAGGTTAGAGCAGGTAGAACCACACAGAACAGAGGTATGAGGCATTAGAACCATGTAGAACAGAGGTATGAGGCATTAGAACCATGTAGAACAGAGGTATGAGGCATTAGAACCATGTAGAACAGAGCTATGAAGCATTAGAACCATATAGAACAGAGGTATGAAGCATTAGAACCATGTAGAACAGAGGTATGAGACATTAGAACCATGTAGAACAGAGGTATGACGCATTAGAACCATGTAGAACAGAGGTATGAAGCATTAGAACCATGTAGAACAGAGGTATGAGGCATTAGGACCATGTAGAACAGAGGTATGAGGCATTAGAACCATGTAGAACAGAGGTATGAGGCATTAGAACCATGTAGAACAGAGGTATGAGGCATTAGAACCATGTACAAAAGAGGTATGAGGCATTAGAACTATGTACAAAAGAGTTATTAGGCATTAGAACCATGTAGAACAGAGGTATGAGGCATTAGAACCATGTAGAACAGAGGTATGAGGCATTAGAACTATGTAGAACAGAGCTATGAAGCATTAGAACCATGTAGAACAGAGGTATGAAGCATTAGAACTATGTAGAACAGAGGTATGAGGCATTAGAACCATGTACAAAAGAGGTATGAGGCATTAGAACTATGTACAAAAGAGTTATTAGGCATTAGAACCATGTAGAACAGAGGTATGAGGCATTAGAACCATGTAGAACAGAGGTATGAAGCATTAGAACTATGTAGAACAGAGGTATGAGGCATTAGAACTATGTACAAAAGAGGTATGAGACATTAGAACTATGTACAAAAGAGGTATGAACTAATCTTTCTTTTGTTCTCTTCCAGGTCCTTTCACGCCACAAGAGTAAGTACTTAAATAACAATATCGAATGCCTTATGTTGAGGTCAGTAAAGGTTTCTGTTTCTGTGTGTCACAGCGAGAGGGTTTTAGGTTTTCTCGTTATGTTAGACTGATAAACACATGATGACTGTTAAAATGGGACGAGACAGAATTTTTACGAGACGAGACAAGCTACAAGATTGGGTCTACGAGATTCAGACAAGACGAGATTTTGAAAAAAAGTTATTATTGTTGATTTAATATTTATTTAGTTTAGATTTACCTCTCATTATGTCTATCATCATGTACTCTTATTATTTAAATGATCTGAGTTAAATCATTTGACTGACATTGATCTGCTCAGGCTCCGCCCCCTTTCTCCTGCCTCTGCTCAGGCTCCGCCCCTTTCTCCTGCCTCTGCTCAGGCTCCGCCCCTTTCTCTTGCCTCTGCTCAGGCTCCGCCCCCTTTCTCCTTCCTCTGCAGCTGCTGACAGGGACCAGACAGAGAAGGAGACAGACTTTTGGACTTTTTACAAACTTATTGATGACATAGGCCAAAATATCTATTGTAAACTATGTTTAAGTGTGAAAACATCGCGCTGTTCCCGTGATGTCCACATGCATTATTATATATTTTCCACGCTAACTTTTACAATGTTTAGGACAAATTATTTCTGTCACTATTGGTTCTATCATTATGAAATAAAAACTGGGACAGAGTTTAGACTGTTTTCTGTCAGAATAAGTCGGCTATAAGTCTGTGTGTGGAGGAGACTTTTTACTACAGCTGCTCAAACATACAAAACATGACCATAAGGAAAAATCTCACGAGATAGTTCTGTACGTGTTCTCACAGTTTCGTGACAGGTTGGTCTCGCGAGATCATCCCATCCCTAATGACTGTAGATTCTGTGAAGTTTTGAGGATGTTTAGCTGTATGAAAATGACTCTACTCAGTTTTATCACAGCTTGTCTCTAAACAAACATGTACTTTATATAAAACATATTTTGTCTTGTGTTTTCTCAGAGTTTTGTCTTCAGGAAACGGAGTGAGCTCCAGCAAAGACCGGGTAAGAACTTTCACTGTGAACTAAACCAAGAACCCAAAGTCACAAGAGTGTCTAGAACCGGTCTGAAAATATAAACCTTGACGAATTGACTTTACCTACGCCTTTACCTACAATTAAAACTTTCACACACCTGTCCATCGTACCAGTGCAAATTCATGTTACTAAACACTAAATAGAGTTTCTGCAGATGACATCACAGCAGTCTAAACGTCAGCAGTGAGTGGCGAAAAGGACAAATTACAAACTAAACTAAAACTACTAACTGACTAAAATAGAAAAAAGCAGCTACAGACTAGAGCTGGGTAGTGCCAAGAACATTTCAATACATATTCCAATAGAGGTTATGCACTGACATCATTTTGATTAGCAACATTTAGAATGAGTGGCATTTCTTCAATGTATTTCTTTGTTGTCGTGGCAACGGCTTGTTAGCTGCAAGTTTGTCTGCTAAAACAGTTGATGATTTAGGACATTTTTACTGCAACAAACTGACTCAAAAACATATTTTCTAAGAAGAAAAAGGTCATAAGTTCAACTGTGTGTGATTTCAATGTCTGATAAATGTGAGAAGCTAAAGTTTATCTACTTTGCTACAACTGTTGGCTTGATTTTCTCTGTTTACATGTCAGTTACAAACCCAGTGCTCAGTAGACTTGTGGTGGGTTGAATTTGTTATCAAACTGTAGTTTATTTTTTCAGTTTTAGCTGTTTATTGAACTCTTACAAGAGAAAATGTCCTTTCTCTCCATTAACTCTAAAGGCTTTTTCACACCAACACAACTCCCAGTCGTTGTCAGTAGGAGGAGCGTCGCACCGTCTGTTCTAGTCTCTTTGAGGCATCGATGTAAAAAAGCCTTCGCACAAACACGATCCAAGCAGCCAACAGTCGGCGAACAAATGCCGAGTGAGCATGTGTGTGACGTAACGCTTGACGAAAAAGACAAAACAGAAGTTGTGCGCGAGTAGTTGTCAAACTCTGTGGCGAACAGATTTTTATCTTACCTCACGGATTAGGCTAAACTTCTATTTCCCGCTACAGTCCAGCCTTCGTACTACAGCTGTACTCCTCCATCTTTAGTAGAAGTCTTCAAAGTAGTCATCTGGACAGTGTTTCCGAAGATCAAGACGTTTCGACTCTCATCCGAAAGTCATTTTCAATCAGATTGAAAATGACTTCGGAAACACTGTCCAGATGACTACTTTGAAGACTTCTACTATGGATCACTCCTGGATGAATGAGGGACTACACCGTCCTCCTCCATCTTTGTTTTCCTCGGACCAAGTAGTCGCCATTCTTCTCCGTACTTACGTCTCGTTTGAACCCGACAAATAACAACAATCCATGCTCAGGTAAATACTGTTTTTCCATAAGCGTCATTTTCGGTTTTCCGCACCATTTTCTTGCGCACTGATTCGCTGCCACGGGCCAATCAAACAGACACATATGCGCCAACTACCGACCGCTGACGATACCGATTTTACAAGCAAGTCTTCAAAACCTCGCCTCCGCTCCTCTGACCCCCCGACAGTGCCATTCACACCAAACACACGTGAGCCGCCTGCTGGCAGAAGTTGCCAAACCGGTTCAGACAGGCGACCCTCGGCTTGGTGTGAAAGACCCTTAATGCATCCTTGCCACTCAGCATGAACATTTAGAATGCTGTGATGTCACCTGCATAACCTTTATAGAGGTTGTGCAGGTGACATCACAGCATTCTAAATGTTGATTCTGAGAGAGTTAATGTTGAGAAAGGACATTTTCAATAAACAGCTAAAACAGGACAAATAAACTACAACCACAAGTCTACTGACACTGGGTTTGTAACTGACATGTGAAAACAGTTGTAGCAAAGCAGATAAACAACAAGACTTTAGCTTCTCACATTTATCAGACGTTGAAATCACACACAGTTGAACTTATTCTTCTTAAAAAGATGTTTTTGAGTCCGTTTGTTGCAGTTAAAATGTCCTAAATCATCAACTGTTGTTACAGACAAGCCGTTGTCACGACAACAAAGAAATACACTGAAGAAATGCCTCATTCTAAATGTTGCAAATCATTTTTGGAATAAAATGACGTTAGTGCAGAACCTCTAAACCACAGGTGTCAAACTCAAGGCCCGGGGGCCAGATGCGGCCCTCCACCTTATTTCATGCGGCCCTCAAGGTCTTAAATGGTTTACTTTAATTTTGATGACTTGACCTAAAAAAACAATTGGTTTGAAACTTAAAGAGTATAAGTCATTTTTCAGACTAATGCAGATGTATATTCAGTTGTTGTCATTCCAATAATTATACAATAATCAAATACAACTATTATTTGTAGTATGTCAAAGATTAATAAGGTTCATTTCAGTTACAACCGGCCCTTGAAGACAACCCCGATGCCAATGTGGCCCTTTGTCAAAATGAGCTTGACACCCCTGCTCTAAACAATCCCTCTATACAGAATAGGTATCTAGATGTTTTTGGTATATTTTTCCGAAATGAGAAAATGTAGAAAAAAAACAATAGAAAAGTATTGGTAGTAAATGTTTTCCACATGTTTTTGAGCACAGCCTTCCTTAAAATCAATGTTAAGAATGTAACTTTAATTATGTAGAATAACAAACTGCACAAGTATTGTGTTTTCACACTGCTGTTAGAGTTACACACAAGTGTCCTGTGAAGAAGTCATTTTTCAGCTCAACAGTTTCAGCCTTAAAGCTACAGTCCAGGTTGAGAAGTGTCACATTTATGAATTTTAGTATCTCGATGCATCTCCCTGTTTTGATTAACGTGGTGCCAGTAAGTTTATCACGATGTATCCCTGAGTAGAGCCGTGCTACAGACTGATAATAAATATAAACAACCACAACTCCAGCTGAATGTTGAGTTTGTATGTAAGAAGTGAAAAACAGATCAACAATGGCAGAAAAGCAGAAAAGAAACAGCAGCACTTGTGTTTGTCTAACATTTGGCACTGACACAGACTTTAGGATCACACACAGTTTAACATCTTACCTTTTCTGTGCATAATTAAGATATTTTTACTCTAGTTGATGAGGCAAAATGTGTTGTTTAACAGTAAAAATTTCCTAAATCTTCAACTGCCGTTAGCAAACAACATCACATACTGTATTTTGCCAAACCAAAACCAAAAAGCCAAGAAACATATTTTGTTATACTGTATATTCTGATCAGACTATTGCCACTCAGTCATAAAGTAAAGGAGCATTTTTCAATTAAAAGAATATCTGCTCACTTTATTCTGCTCCGCCCACTTTTCTTGGCAGAGCACTTCCTGTAAAGCTCTGTGAAGGTAGCCAGGATATTTGTTTGTTTGATTTACGTGACAATCTCAAAAACAAAGATGAAGTAAACCATGCGACTGAATGCTACAAGTGAACCACAGCTAAACAGGAAGTGCTCTGCCAAGAAAAGTGGGCGTGGCAGAATAAGGAGAATATTGTAGTTATAGTGAAGCTGTGAGTTCTTCTCAGACTTCATGAAGGTTCAGCTCTGACTGCAGTAATCATTATCTGTTGATCTGTTTGTCCTGCAGGTGTCGGCGGTCAGAGGGCCCTGGGGTTCTGCTGCGGTCTCTGCGGTCCCGATGGTTCCTGTGGTCCCCGTGGTCCCGGTGGTGTCGTCCTGTGGTCCAGTGGAGATCCAGCCTCTGCCCCACAGCCCGGGAACTGAAAAGAGAGGGTCAGTCTGCACTTTACTGCAAAAACACACAAAACACACACAGGGTTAGACAGCCAGGAAAACAGGTTATACAGTTATATTAGATTTAGGTTGAAAATAAATCTTGGATATCATAATGTTTGTACAACTGAGCGTATCTAGAAATAAGTCGCACCAACTGGATAAAAAAAGACATTAAACCTAATAGGCTGACTTGTTTATTGTGAGTCAAGAAGAGTTATTTAGCCACATCGTTGTATAGACTAAAGCCAAATATTAACCTGACTTTACCAGATGAATTCCCGCAATATTTGTGATTTTCACTAACTCTGGAGAATGCATCTGTCAGACTCACATTGTACAGTTAAAAACAGCCACAATGAGCTGGACCAATCATAACGCTGCAGAACAAATTTAAACCAAACCAAACATGGCAACACCGATGGACGTATCTCATCCGATTTGAGCAAAATAACAGACCTTAACCTGCTCACAAAGGAGATTTGTGCATTTGTGGAGAGAAAGATGTCTGTACTTTTCCAACAACTGCGTTCAACTACATTTTTTGGCAGTATCACGCTTCGACTAAACAGCTTCAAATATTTGCTGCAGCATTACAGTTAAGGCTAGATCTGACCAAAAGCCTTCTGATACAATGTGTATCCCGATACAGGGGTCACAATACTTCTGCATTAATTGTACAGAAAAAAAAATTACTGTACATTGAATTTTATATTTTATTGACGTCTTTTGATCAGAGCACAATTGATTTATGGATCATTTAAATCTTCAGTTTAGTAACCAAAGCGAGAAAAAGGAAAAAAAAAAACACAATAGAAAGTATTGTATATTACCGGTAAACATGTCTTTGAGTACAGCTCTCTAAAATCATCATTGATTATGTAGAACATAACATATTACAAATAATAGTCTCTTTATTTGATTTTTGTATATTTATTGAAGTGTCCTATGAATAAGTCATTTTTCAGCTCAATAGTTTCAGCCTTAACGCAGCCGTCCAGGTTCAGAAGAGTCACACATACCCCTCCCTGTATCGATATGTACCCCTCCCTGTATCGATAAGTATTACCAATGAGTAATCAAGTACAGCCCGAATTACAGTTTGCCCCGACTGATAATGTGAAGAACATAAATCAGAGATGAACATATCAATCTGTGTGAGGCAGGGTGGTAAAATGTGTCTACTTTAAAAATGTTCTTCAGGATAAAAAACCCGGAATATTTTATCCTGGGTTTTTATATTTTTCTCATATTGTGCAGCCCTAGTGTGTGTATAAAAATCAGGACGATCCGGAGCTTCTCATTGAGACTTGCATCTTTGAACCAGCTCTACGCTCTTTTTATATTCATGTGGAAAGTCAGACGTGAGCTTCTGACTCTGAGATGTTCATTTGTTTAAGAGTGCCCTGTGTTTTCCAGTATTGTGATGTACTGATGTCTCCTGTGAGAGGTAGGTCCTGACTGACAGCCGCCTGCTCCAATCAGAGCTCTGTGATTCTGCTCTAGGGTTCTTCTGACGGTTCTGGGGCTGTGGTTCTTGTGATTCTGCTGTAGGGTTTCTGACGGGTTCTGACGGTTCTGGGGCTGCGGTTCTTGTGATTCTGCTGTAGGGTTTTCTGACAGTTCTGGGCTGTGGTTCTTGTGATTCTGCTGTAGGGTTTCTGATGGGTTCTGATGGTTCTGGGGCTGTGGTTCTTGGCTCTGAGGTTCTTGTTGCAGTTGTTTTGTGGTTGATTTAGTGCCTGATCTGTGAGAATCATCTGAAAGCTTCTCTTGTGTTGTTCAAACGTTCTGCTGTGGCTTTGGTGTTGGGAAAACGCTGCTTCTGCTTCTGTAAAATCATCTTTTCTCCTGCGTCCAGTAGAATCTGCTCCTGCTTTGACTTTAAACTCAAGCGGCTTAACCCAATCACACGCTTCCATTTGTCTGAACAGAGATTTAATAAAGTGAAAGTAAAAGTCTGAGATGTGACTGTCCCTGCAGCGCCCCCTCCTGCTCCTGGACAAACAGACTCCTGATCCAACATGAAGGAAGCTCAGCGTGCGTCTGTGGAGTTTGCATGTTCTGCCTGTGTCTGCGTCTGCCTGAAGAGAAGAGTTACTAAAGTGACACTTGAGGCTCTGAAACAGTTTTGGGCCAAAAGAAGAAAAAAATCACTGTTCCTGTTTCATATCGATCAATCTCTGTTGTTATGTTTGATTTTAGTCATTTTTTAAACTATATTTAAGTGGCTTTTTCATAAAGTTTAACTCTGCAGACTTTTAGCCTGTGATACTCCGAACAAACATCTGTTTGAGAAAAACACAAACACATGATTAGCGATAAGGCTGAATCTGTATATTCTGGAACGCCACAGGAGATGTGTCTGGTTTAGAAGTACAGCTTCACATTATAAACTCCCACAGCCATTTAGAAACAAGTTTCAGAAACAGATTTTAATTAATATAAATGTTGTTCTGAATCCCTGTGGGAGTTTCTAATGGGAATCAGTGATTTTAGAACCAAGACTCTGACACGTCCAGTGACTGTGTTGGTGCAGAGTGTTCTAGAGGAACATAACCTGGCTCAGGCTCTGTCTGATGGATTATTATGATCATTATGATTCACAAACTCTGGACAATCCTTCCTCTGAGTTTCCCCTCAGTAAGTTTGCGCTTAAGTCTGCTGCACACTAGAGGATTTTTTTTTTTTTTTTAACTTTTTATTTATAACACTTTTTTGTACATTACAACATTTGAGGTCATGGGATAGATAGCCACAAAAAAACAAACAAAATGTTTATAATGAATATAAGGCTCGGGGTTATGACATCACACAACAGTAGAATGTCCAGCCGGTCGTTTTTAAATGACAAAATATTATTTTATTTTTTATTCCTTTTAAGCGTCAATTTACACTAGAGGATTTTAAATCTTCCACTATTTTAAAAAGTGTCAAAAACATGTAGAGCACAGAAAAAGAACAGTTTACAGGGGTGTCGAACTCATTTTGACAAAGTGCCACAGCGGCATCAAAGTTTCCCTCAAAGGGCCGATTGTCACTAAAATGAACCTTACTAATCTTTTTCACTCTGCCAATAATAGTCTCTTGATTTTGTTATAATTATTTAAGTGACAGTTAATGATCCGCATGATAGTCTGTAAAATGACTTACTCTTTGAGGTTCAGACCAATCATTTCATTAGGTGAAGACGCCCAGATTAATCCTGCTGCTGATGTGTGGTTTTCTCACTTCCACCAATCACAGCGCAGCATTGTGGTGTGGGTGGAGCCAAAGGAACTGTGACTGTGGTTTTCTCTTTTCCACCAATCAGCTGCAGACGTGTGGAAGTAGAAAACAGAACGAGGAGCTTTAAGATCTGAAGTTTGTGCCAAATGAAGGACAAAATCTTAAATTCAGACAAGCTACACTTTTATATGTCACTTAGACTTTTATTTATTTATGAAAGAAGAAGAATCAAATGAGAAGAGCACGTTTGATTGAAGTACATTTATGACGTCTGCTTTAGACTTGGAGCAGAAGATACTGAAAGAACTGATCATCGTTTGATCTTGAAGTTATATTTAGTCTCATTAAAAGCACACTTCAACAATCACAACACTTTATAATCACTACAATATTCTGTTTATGTGTAGTTCATCTATCATTCTTCATCTTTTATTATTTTGGAATCAACTTTTTCACTAAACAGTAATAAAAAAGTCAGATTAAAGTGCCCAGGTTCTTTCCAGGCTTTAGTTAAACATTCACTTTAACACAATATCTTTTTTGTTTGATAAGTACGTTCTCACGTACGATTCTCCAGACAGTTTTACGACCGGAGCCTCTTCTGTCTCTGTATTTATCTTTATTTATGTATTTAAACTTTTGAAACACGGCTGAAGTTTCCTCTGATCGTCTCACGTTTGAATAAAGTCACAAGCTGCTCCTCGTTGGTATTTGTGTCTCTTCTAAACTCTGCCTTTGTGCCCCGAGGCAAAGCACTTGAGACGAGGTTCAGGGCTTTGAGGAGGAAATGAAATGATAAAGTCCTGAGCACAAACATGCAGAGGGATTTAGACTGGACAGGGTTGTCTTTTTACAACACAACATGATTAGAAAAGTGTTTTTCAGATTCTTTACAATAACCAGCTGATCTTTTACCAGTTGTAGTTGTACAGTGGATATAAAACGTCTACACACCCCTGTTCAAATGCCATGTTTTCATGATGTAGAAAAATGACAGCAAGACAAATAATTTCACAGCTTGTTCCACCTTTAATGTGACCTGTAACCAGTACAATGCATCAGAAAAACAAACTGAAACTTTTAATGGGAAAAATTAGGGCTGTCACTTTAATCACGTTTTAATCGCATTAAGGCAAAACTATTTTACTGGCGATATTTTTTTTGACGCAAATGAATCGCATGTTTATTTTTCACCATTAAAACGCTCCAATAACGCGAGGTTCATAGAAAAACATAGAGCACAAGCAGAAGAGACCTAGACAAGGCTCTGCTGGCTCACTTTTGTAGACTTGGTAACGTTTCCACTCGATCACATGATTGTCTGAGCGAGATGTGTTTGTTTACCTCGACTTAGTCCGTGTGCAGCTCGATCAGCTGATGAGGAGGAGGCTTTTCCTCGAGGCTCGGTCCGTGTTTCTATCTTCCTGTGTTTCGATAAAGTCTTAGTCCGCGGTCACTAAATGTGATGTTTGTCCACTCAGGTTGTTGAAAATATCCAATATCCAGAATAGTCTTTCAAAACTCCGGTAAAAACTTTGTAGTTCTGCTTTTGGTCCTGCTAGTTAGCGGGAAATCTTCGCTAGTTCTAACTCACATTTCCTTTGAATCCTTCACAATAAAGCCTCATAATCTCCAGCTGCAGAAAGAGCTTTATTATGAAAGAGCAGTGTAATAAATGTTTATAATGAGTGGGACAAATCAATACCATGATTTGGCCTAATGTTTTGGGAAAGCCTACAAACAATTATTTTACACTTTAAGAGAGTAATACATTCTACAAATAAAGACAGAATAAACATGTTATTAGAATGCAAATAGCATTTAAAAAATAAAAAATAAAATCATTTAATTAAATGCGATTAATTGTGAGTTAACTCAAGACAATCATGTAATTAATCACTATTAATTGTTTTTTTTCTTTTGACAGCCCTAGAAAAATATAAAATAAAAAACTTAATGTAACATGGTTGCATAAATATGCACACCGGCACACTAATACTTTGTTGCAGCACCTTTGGCTTTATAACAGCACTCAGTCTTTTTGGGTAGGAGCCTATTAGCGTGGCACATCTTTGCATCTGTGCACAGCTCTTTTCAGATCACCCCACAGACGTTCGATGGGATTCAGGTCTGGACTCAGGCTAGGCCATTCTAAAGCCTTAATCTTATTTCGGTGAAGCCATTCTTTTGTAGATTTAGATGTGTGCTTTGGGTCCATGTCGTGCTGAAAGATGAAGGTCCTCTTCATCTTCAACTTTCTAACAGAAGGCCGCAAGTTTTGAGCCAACACTGTTCATAATTCCTTCCATCCTGACTAAGGCCCCAGTTCCAGTTGACGAGAAACAGCCCCAGAGCATGATGCTGCCACCACCATGCTTCACTGTAGGTATGGTGTTATTTTGGTGATGTGCAGTGTGGTTTTTGCACCAAACATACCTTTTACTGTAGAATATGTCCAAAAAGTTCCACCTTTGTTTCATCAGACCATAACACATTTTCCCACATGTGTTTGGGAGAGTTCAGATGTCTTTTGCAAAAGCGAGGCTTGGATGTTTTTCTTTGTAAGATAAGGCTTCCGTCTTGCCACCCTACCCAAAGCCCAGACTTATGAAGAAGACGAGAGATCGTTGTCAATGTACTACACAGCCAGTACTTAAATTCCTGCAGCTCTCCCGCTCCCTCAAACTGAGGAAGTAGCGAGGGACAAACGCTGCTTCAATCCCATTCATGCGCGCTGCTGTTCCGTCAAAGAGGCCGCTAGACTAACACTGCAAGGTGCGGTCGCCTACGCAAATACGTAACCGATGAATCTGTAAACAGGAGGCTGCAGTTTCAAAACTAAACTATTTATGCAGAGTTCAGTCTTTTTTGTAACGGATCTTATGTCTCATGACCCGTGTGCTTCAGTCTCCATGTCAGAAATCAGCTACAAAAACATCGGCAGCAATAAACCTACTGAACAAAATTATGACAGATAAAAATCCTCATGACGGATTTTTTGGGACCTTGTCCGTCACGGTGACAGATTGGAATTAAGTCTAGTGTAACCACTGGTCCTGTGTCCTGTTCAGAGTCAGAGAGAGAAATCTGACCACAGTAAGTAAACTCTGTCCTGTGCGTTCTCTTCTGTGTTCTCTGTTTTTCACACACGTCTCTGTCTCTGTAGTGTGGCTGCTGTTCCTGTTCCTGACCTGATGGAGACTTGTATCGACGACGTTCTGCGAGCTCTGCCCACTGTCCGTCTGCTGCGCCTGCTTCTGCTCCTCCGTGTCTGCGTCTACACCTGCGTCTGCTGCTGCTGCGGTTGTTCCTCCAGACTCTGCAGACGAAGGAGCTGTGGGTCTGAGCGTGGACCAGCCTCTGAGTCTGAGCGGTGAGCAGCAGAATGTTCACGACCGCACTGATCCAGGCCGTTTAACTTTAACGTGTCTTTTCTTCTCCAGAGGCAGCAGCTCGTCTCAAACAACTGGAGTTGGAGAGTGTGTCTGTGTCTCTGGCGCCTAAAAACGTGAACCTGAACGTGGCCATGAACAACCAGGTACGTCACACTTACACAGTCCAGTCTCCAGCAGCTCCAGACGTTTGGACTTTTCTCTCACACGTGTCTGTTTTTCAGGAGATGGTGAAGCTGACAGAGAAAGCCGTCCTCAGCTCCGGCTCCAGTCCTGGTCCCACCCCCCTGAGGACCCCCGACATCCTGAAGAGCAACATCCTGAAGGCCCAGGTCCAAGCTCAGACCTGCAAGGTAACAATACTCATACTAATAATACTGTTACATATACTACTGTCTACATCCTGAAGGTCCAAGCCCAGACCTGCAAGGTAACAATACTTACTGTTACATATACTACTATCTACATCCTGAAGGCCCAGGTCCAAGCCCAGACCTGCAAGGTAACAATACTCATACTAATAATACTGTTACATATACTACTGTCTACATCCTGAAGGTCCAAGCCCAGACCTGCAAGGTAACAATACTTGTGCAAAGCAAATGCACATGTCACTTACAAACAAGCACGTTTTAAGGTAAACTCCCTGCACACAATCACAAATCCAACACTTATGAGCTGAAAAAGTCTGATTCTAGGCTCTTTTAAGTCTGACATTACAAGTCCAGATGTTAAAAGAAAAGGTACAAACAGCAGTAAGTTTGTCTGAGCCTCAAGAGGATTTTAAGACAAAGCGTGACAGAAACTTGTTCACACTAAATATCAGCTGGTGTTGGTGATGCCCAGGTCTCAGTGCAATCCTGGAGAAAGTTAAAATCTCAAACTGGCACAGTAATGATCAGACTGAACCTGGAAGAGTGATTATGTCATCGTTAACACTCCCATAATGACACAAACACTGTTACAAAGCTCTGAAAGATCAGGGACTGTACGATCCAAATGCCGTAGTTAAGAGTGATATTTGTGTAGCCAGATTCTCTTTTCTTCACACATCCATAGGAGCACCTCATGGTTCTGTCTTAGCTCCAGACTTTACTGGTTTTACCTTCTCACTGGGACTGACTCTCCAGTGTTTTGTGCAGAAGTTTGACTCCAGTCTTTGCTCCTCAGGCGTCTCCAGAAGAAGTGACTCTGCTGCCCGGACAAGAACTGTAACCTGCAGGAGCCAAACACCAGGTACTAACACTGTCATACCAGTGTGTTCTCTCTGCTGCTGCTTGTACACTGTTTATATGTTTGTTTTAGGCTGAAGTTTTTTATTATGTTACATATTGTTTGTGTTTGTGTTTGCTTCAGGCTGAAGCTGCAGAGCGGGGCGTCTGGGCAGTAACTCGTCTCTGTCTGTGAGAGCAGAAGTGCAGGAGCTGAACAAACCTCACACACCTGCAGCTCTCAGGTACTTTCACTTTCACTTTCACTACTGCTACTACACCAGGAGGCACCAGAGATCACAGGGGGACTTAGAGACAGTTAATGCCTCTGTACACTGACTGTGAGGCGGGTTTGGTTCAGGACACATGTGAGTTTCTGGTGAAGCGCCTTGTACACCAGCCTCCAGATCTCCAGGATAAAAATACTCTCTAAGGCTGCCGTCTCCAACTTTTTTCGCCAGGAGAACTACTTTTGCAAAAGAAACTGGCGGCGAGCTACTACTTTAAGTGATGACCAAAAATTGAAGTTAACTGTGGCATAGTTAAGAGGCCTATATGAAAAACTTAACCAATATCCATTTAGAAGTGAACAGAATTATGGATCTAAAGATACATTTACAGTAAAAAAGGCATGTCAAATGTGAGTAATAAAGCATAATTTGTATGATTCTAAAATCCTTCAGTGAGCTACAGGTTAGAGACCCCTGCTCTACGGATTCTCACGCACCTCCTCTAACGCACTGCTCCAAAGTCTGTGTACAAGGGCGCAGTCTTTAGCAGAGTCGCACGAACCTGACTCACCCTGAACTCACACAAGTAGTTATCCTGAGCCTTGTTACAATTAAAATAGCACCGATCTGACTGGGAAAAATAATATATGAATGCAGTACACCTTATCTTTATCATTTTGTATGTTATTTATTTGTGGTGGCCTCGGTTTAAAAAATGCAGGGGGAGGGACATGTGAGTGAGGCTTTAAGAGAAAAAAGGTTGGAAGCCACTGGTCTACACCATTACAAACTACTGAAAAGGTTTCAGATGAAATGTTTTGTTCCTTGTGTAACACCAGAGAATCTTGATCTGTGCATGAAACATTTAGGAAACAATTAAAACAGAGTCTGGCCCAAGGTTCAGTGATGTGTCCATTTAGTCCTGTTTTCTCCTCACGTAAAGCCATAAAGTCCACCCACAATCACTTTCAAACAGAGCTGTCATGTTAACTGTGTTGTTCTTCTGCCTCAGTGTGGATCCTGTGAGTGAGGACTGTGTGTGTCCTGTGTCCCTCTGGAGCTGAGCACAGACACGACGACTCAGGTACAAACTGTCTCTGTCCAGTCTGACGTCCTCTTGCAACACTCACCTGTCTCCTCCCTCCTTCTTCTGTCTCTTCTCTCTCTCCCCTCTCTCTCTTCTCTTCTCTCCCTCTCCTCTTTCTCTCACTCCTCTTTCTTCTCTTTCTCCTGCCTCTCTTTCCCCTCTTTCTCTCCTCTCTCTTCTCTCTCCCTCCTCTTTCTCTCTCCCCTCTCTCTCTCTCACTCCTCTTTCTTCTCTTCTCCCCGCCTCTCTCCTCCCCTCTTTCTTCTCCCTCCTCTTTCTCTCTCTCCTCTTTACCTCTTTCTCCTCTCCTCTCTCTTTCTTCTCTATCCCTCTCTCCTCCTCTCTCTCCTTTTCTCTTTCTTCCTCTTCCTTCCTCCTCTCTCTCCTCTCTTTCTCTTCCTCTCTCTCCTCTTCTCCCTCTCTCTCTTCCTCTCTCTCTCTCCTTCTCTCTCTCTCTTCTCCGTCTCTCCTCTTCCTCCCCTCTTTCTCTTCCTCTTTCTCTCTCTCTCTCTCTCTCTCTCTCTCTCTCTCCCTCTCTCTTCTTTCCTATCTCCTACCCCTCTCTTCCTTCTCTCTCTCTCTCTCTCTCTCCCATCTTTCTCTCTCTCTCCTCTCTCCGTCTCTCTTTTTCCTCTCTCTCTCTCTCTCCTCTCTCTCTCTTCATCTCTCTCTCCCTCTCTTCTCTCTTCTCTCTCCTTTCTCCTCTCTCTCTCCCTCTTCTCTCTCTCTTCCCCTCTCTCTCCTTCTCTCCTCTTTCTCTCCTTCTTCTCTCTCTCTCTCTCTTCTCCCTCTCCTCTTTCTCCTCTCTCTCTCTCCTCTCCTCTTCTCCTCCTTCTCTCTCTCTCTCCTCTCTCTCTCTCTCATATCAAGAACACATTTTTTTTTAACAATTTACATCTTTCTACTGCTCTTTCTGCAATCTCTGCTCTTTTGAGGATTCGAAAGTAGGATTTACCTGTAACTAAATGCACTATCTAAACTAAGTCTCGTATACAATACCTTCTTCACAAAAACCTCAAACTCTACAGATACTCTCACATCATATCTCCTCTCTTTTTACCCTACATCTCTCTCCTGCTCTTCCCAATACTGAGTGCTCTCTCATCTTTCCTCGCCCGTCTCTTGCTTTTTGTCTTATCACCTCACCTCCTAACCCTCCTACCTGCGTCCTAGCTCAGTCCGGCTCATCCTTCCTGTTCTGCTCTCTTCTCAGGTCTCTCACTCCCGAGTCTCTGCCCACCTTACCCTCTGCGCGTTTCTCCCCTTCCTCCTCTGGGATTCACTCTCTCTGGCACTCTCAAAGCGCCTCCATCTTCTCTTCATTCCTCTCCCATAGCTCCTTCCTCCGATCCCATTGCTGCAACCTCTCTTTCAGAATACTCTGCCTCCCCGGTCCATGCTACGCTACATGGACTTGCATGCTCTGCGTGCTTGGGTCTCGTCCTCTTACCTCCAATGTTCTTGTGTCCTACGCCACACTACATCGGATTTGTCTTTCTCAAACTTCCGTCAGCGTACTATACTCCCACTTTCTTTTTTCCTGATAAATTCTCGCTTAAAATCAGTTTTTTTATTACTTGGATTGAAAACGTTCTCTGTGACATTATTAAATCAAATATCAATACATCTCATTGTCTCAACATAAAATAGAAATTATCGTATGACTTGTCCAGTAATCAATAATATTTTGCTTTTAGTAACTCTGATAGATCCTTACTGAGCAGAACTATTTTATTTTAAACTTTTTACATCACTTCACATTAAGGATGCAGCAAGTTAATAGTTTAATTAACGATTATTTAATCAATCGTCAACTAATTTAGTAATCAAATAATTGTTAACTGGTCTTAATAAGTTCCCAAGCATGTTTGACCTGAAAAAATATGTTTTATGATTCCAATTTAGCAGCTATGGCATAGAAAATCTGTGAATTTGCTGCTTTTACTAGAAAAACACAATCTTAAATAAGTCAGTGTTACTAGTACAACACAAATTTCAATTTGATTTGAGTACTGTAAATGTGACTAAAGTCAAGCGATTTCTTCATATAAAGTAGCTATTTTTGGTGTTTTCAAATGAGAAAAAGCTTGTCCTTCAAGGCAGTAAAAGTCTTAATTCAGTCAATTACAAACTTATGGTCCAAATTAATTTTAGGTTTTTTGCTTTGTCTAAATAGGGGGTGCACGGTAGCCAAGTGGTTAGAGCTCCGGCTTCCCAATAAGGAGGCCGTGGGTTCGACTCCCGGGTCGGACCATATCAACATCTCATGATCTCTCTGGCGTGGAGTTTGCTGTTCTTCCCGTTGTCACCGTGGGTTTTTCTCCGGGGGTACTCCGTTTCTACCCATCTCCAATACATGCTCTTTTGTTTAGGACAACTAATTGACACGGTCATCACTCGTAAATTTCCGCTTAACCGTTGACTGTGAAATACCGAGAGTGAGTTGGAGTCAGTCTGGTCCAGATAACTCCGTGCTGATGTTGACT